>JAJGOT010000322.1:610000-987224 GCA_022457155.1 Cladopsammia gracilis
TCCTCGATGGCCAATTGGTGAAGCTAAGTGTACGGTTTCTTGGTCGAACGGTCCGAGTTCAATTTCGTTTGAACTGCGTTTTCTTATTTCCTTTTCCTTTCTCTTTTGCAATCAGGGGTGGAATGTCCACTTTTTTCATTGTTACAACTAGTGATCTCATTGGCCTAGACTCAAAAATCGCTAAAAAGTTAAGGTTCAAGGTGCATAAAGTCTAATTCTTTTAAGGTTTCAAGTAATTTGAGACCCAATCGCACAACATGCAAGTTTTAAAAGGTATTGTATTTGGGGAACTTCATCAAAGAAGCAAAATTATTAGCTATTGTCTTCTGCTATTCTGATTGGTTAAGCACGAACATTTCCTAAAATTTATTTGACGCAAATGGATTTTCTTTATTTTTATAATGAATTATAATTAAGAACCATCAGCTCGTCTTCTGTTCTTGAAACCAAAGATATCCTATGTGGGAAAGAGCCAATGCCGCAGAACAATGAAGTTTACTATAGTTCTTATGTGGAGCATTACTTAATTTAATCCTGGCATTCGTTTGTGAAAGGTCGTGACTTCATTTATTTAGCGAGTGATTAGTAGAACATTTTCTTCTGATATATTTCAACATTGTTATTTTGGCTGTTCTCCTTTGATTTTGTTGGTATTTTAAGGTCTTATTTTTGTTCATTTGGTCCGTTTTTAACCCGTGAACATACGCGCATGCGTAATGAACGGGTTATCGGTAACGGCGACAGATATGCAAATGAGTCACTCACTTGCTCACTCCTTCCATCAGCTGTAAACTTAGTGACGTAATGCTCTGTTACGAATGCGTTTTGTAACAAGAACAGCGTGAATCCAGCGATAACAATAACTAAATTGGTGTAAACGAACATAATCAACAATAAGCTTAAAGATGTTTCGCATTTGGAGTCTTTAATGCAACGTTAAAATCAATCTAAAATTAATTTTCAACTGAGACACGCGTTTTGATGGTTATCTACCTTCAAGTAATAAAATTTATCCTTTTTCAAGTCAGTGGTCACGGTGGTCGAGTGGTTTAAGGCGCGGACTTACAGCAGAAAGGCCCAGGTTCGAATCTCGCTCGGGCTGTTGTTTTTTTTTTCTTCGGACTGAACATTATGAAAATGATGTACTGTATTCTTATTTTTTGCGCTTGTCAAAAATCCTTACGTTTAATTAAAAAAAAATTGAACCGTGACAGAGTGAAAACATAAGCTTACCGCAATATTGCGTTACGCTAGCATTTCAAATTCACGGGTTGGCTCTAAGGAGACTTTGATTTTTTTTTCTGTCTGGAAAAAAAAATTAGTGCTCGATGATGGACCTATTCGATAGTTTGGGCTTGAATTTGTGGGCGAAGCCGTGATCCAACCTCCCATTCTTTACTCTACATTCTATCTATTTGTTGTTTTTGATAGGATGATCTCATTTTCTCGGAATGTAGAGGAAGAAGGGTTACTATTATGTCATCCATAGTTGATACCTATTTTTAGCTTTCATCTGATGATGTCATCAAAGCATAGATGGGGTGCACATTAACGCCGCTATTATATGACGTCAGCACTCTATTTTAAGAAACTATGTCATGGCCTGGAGCACGCTAGTGGTGTACACGAGTGTAACACCGTGCTTATGCACTAAGGGCTGGCCCGGTTAGCCGAGATGGCCCATTTTGCCGAGATGACTTTCAGCCCGGTATTACATGAAGCGAGCCAGAAAGATAGAAACAGAAGGTATATTAAAAACTGGCGTCCAATTTCTCTCTTAAACGTTGATGTTAAAATTGCCTCCAAAGCCCTCGCCCTCCGCTTAGAAAAAGTTTTACCAAACATTATACATGCAGACCAATATGCTTATGTTAAAGGCCGAACGATATTTGACGCCGTCCGTACAATTGATTATATCATGGAATACACCAAACTTATGCAATTACCTGGATTGATGGTTGCTTTAGATTTTGAAAAAGCCTTTGATTCCTTAAGTTGGTCGTTTTTGTTAAAATCATTGAAATCATTTAATTTTGGCGAATCCTGCATTAAATGGGTAACCGTGCTATACTCCAATATATCGAGCTGCGTTCTGAATAATGGTTTTTCAACCCAGATTTTCGAGGTACACAGAGGCGTGAGACAAGGCGACCCATTGTCCGCCTACCTTTTTATTATCGCTTTAGAACTGTTGCTCATTAAAATCCGAAATGACAAAGACATAAAAGGTATTATGATTGATAACAAAGAAATCAAATTAACAGCTTTCGCAGATGATTTAACTACGTTTCTACAATATCTTACTTCTTTTCAATGCCTTTCGGTAACGCTTAACAAATTCGGAACTTGTTCTGGTTTAAAGCTAAATAATGAAAAAACGGAAGCTTTGTGGATTAGAAGCGATCGAATGAATATAAACCGTCCGGACGTTTGTATTAAAAATTTTAATAAGCCTATTAAGATCCCAGGTATCTTTTTTACGTACGATTGGCGCAAAAAACAGGAACTTAATTTCGAAGCTACTTTGGAAATACTTACTAAAACTTTAAAGGGTTGGCAATGGAGAGGTCTTACTTTGTTTGGAAAAATTCAGATTATAAAAACATTTGTTATACCTAAATTTATGTTCCGTGCATCCCTTATTTGTCTCACCAAAGATATAATTATAAAATTAAACGAGACTTACCTGTAAGTTGAAGTTTGATTGCGATTCTATCTTGTCATCAGTCCGGAACGAAGGAGTCACATGAGATGCGCATGCGCGTTGCTGGTCAGTATTCAACGTGAGTGGTACAGGAGAAAAAGGAACGAAGGAGACTGGAGGGAGGGTAGATGAGGGCATGTGACTCCTTCGTTCCGGACTGATGACAAGATAGAATCGTAATCAAACTTCAACTTACAGGTAAGTCTCGTTTAATTTTATAATTCTACCTTGTCATCAGTCTACGTCACTACGGAGTCACATGAGACTTCAAAGTCCTGTAACACGAACTACTCATAGATGTAAACATTTATTCCCAGACATGAGAAATAAATTACAAAATCAGATCACAGTGTCTGAATTCAGCAGCACTGAGCCAAAATTAACTGTAACCGTGTCAACGGGTTTATCATAAAATCTCGCAAAAGTGCTTGAGTTGGACCACCCAGCACTCTTCATAATCGCTGCTAAGTTTAAACCTTTGGCCTTGCAACTAGACGCTGATGCAGCTCTAATGCTATGAGCAGAGTACTTGGTAATATCAATACCAGCTGACTCTAACACTTGCTTGACCCACCTAGAAATGGTATCTTTGGATACAGGCTTGAATGGCTTGATATAGCTTATTAGTAACTGCGAGTGTCCCTTTCGCAACTGTTCCGTGCGCTGCAAGTATTCCCTAAGATGTTCTACCACGCACAGTTTCTTATCGTTTTGATAAGCAAGTAAATCATGGGTGCTAGATGTCTTCCAGGTTTAGACTGTTTCATTTTCTCGCATATAGTTATTCTGTATCTGTCATCCATTGCTTGAATATAGTTAACATCAAACTTGTGTATAGTCTGTCCTCGCTGTCCAGTTGTGAGGCAAAGTAACATGGTCAAATTTAAAGTAAGCTCTTTAAGAGACAAGGAACTCAAAGTATCAACAGTTTTCAAATATCCTAACACAACATTAACGTCCCAAATTTCAGTATATTTGGGTAGGGCTGGTTTCAACTCAAAAATCCCTTTCATGCAACGAACTACTAATGGATGCTCTCCAAACTTCACTCCATCCGTTAGAACAAGGATCGAGGAAAGCGCAGAGCGCGCTGTGTTTATAGCACTGTACCCTAGACCTGATTTGTATAATGAGACAAGAAATTCAATGCCATTCGTTACTCCAGGTCGAAAAACATCAATGTTTTTGTCTTTACAGTACTGTTGCCATCTGCCAAGGTAAGTTTGGTACTGCTTGGAGGTACCCTCTCTCCATGAGGCCATAAGCACATCTTTTGCACCTGGTGACAAATCATACTTATTTAATCCCTCCCTGATAAGAGACAGACGAATAGGTTCAATTAGTGCCAGATTGGATGAGTTTCCTTGGGATGGCTTGGCAACTGAAGTAGGTCTTTCCTTGCTTTGAAATACAATGGTTTTTGTTTGAGTAGTTGGAGAACTGCCGGATACCATGCTTGTGTTGGCCAATCCGGCAGCACACAAACCCCCTGTGCTCCCTCGCTCTTCAGCGTTTTTAGCACTGTTGGAATAACGCTGAAAGGAGGGAAAGCATAAAAATTAAAATTGGACCAGTCTAGGCTAAATGCATCGATGGCAAACGCCTCTGGGTCTGGTCTGTAGGACACATATTTCGGAAATTGGTGGTTTATACGAGAGGCAAATAAGTCAATGTCAGGTTTGAAGTCTAGTCTCTCAAGGGCATTAAAAAGTGACAACTTGTCAAGCTTCCACTCAGATTCTCTCTGGTTTCTTCTGGATTCAAAATCTGCAATGAGGTTTTGTTTGCCAGAAATATGTGCAGCACGTAGCCATATCTTGCGAACTATACACCATTCCCAAATCTCCTTAGCTAAAGAATTACAAAGATCTGAGTGACTTGTTCCCATGTGGTTAATCACATTTACTGCTGTAGTGTTGTCACACATTATTCTGATATGTGTGTTGTTTTTGTTTTTAGCAAAAGTCTGAAGGCCTAAAAGAATAGCCAACATTTCCAAATAGTTGATATGGTGTTTAGACTCTGAATGGGACCAATTTCCTCCTGAGGACACCCCTGCAGATTCAGCCCCCCATCCCATAAGGGAAGCATCTGTTGTTATTTGATGGTGAGGTTGTGGATGGTTTATTACATTGTACGCATTGTCCACATTTTGTATCCACCACTGCAATTCAGATTTACTATGGCTGGACAAAGACATTGAGGCATCAAAATTACCCCTTGTCCTCTTAAGGGCTTGAGATTTATCTTTTTCCAAGTGTCGGTAGTAAACAGCCCCATGCATGACCCCAGGGAAACTAGAAACTATTTTCCCAATGACACTTGCTACTTCCCTAATAGATAGAGACGAGCTTGCTAGTAACTCAGTACAGGCCCTTTGTAAACCAGTAGCTTTCTCCCTGGTCAGTTGTATTGTCATTGTTACTGAGTTTATTACAAACCCCAGGATAGAAAGGACTTGTGTGGGTATGAAAATGGACTTCTCTGGATGCACGACCAAACCCAATTTGTCAAACAATAAAGTGGTGTCTATTACATTTTGGACACATTTCTCATAAGTTTGTCCTTGCAAATAAAGGTCATCGAGATGTGCCACAGCCATGTGCCCTTGCTTGTGCAAGGTAGATAGGGGAGGCTTAAGGAGTTTAGTAAAGATCCTGGGAGCACATGATAACCCATTGGGAAGGCAGGTAAATTCATATAAATTCCCGTCCCAGATGAAGCGTAAAAATTTTCGATCTGAAGACTTAATGGGAATGGAGTAATAGGCATCCTTCACGTCAACAGAGGCCATAAAACAGTTTTTGGTTACAAGTTTAGTTATGGTGGAAAGTGAATCCATTTTAAAATGATAGTGGCACACTGCCTCATTAAACCTTTTAAGGTTAAGTATAAGGCGGTGAGACCCATACTTCTTGGGGCGGAGAAATATACTAGACAAGATTTACCCAGGCCTAGGTGACACCTTTGTGATGACACCTTTCTCAAGTAATTTATGCACTTCCTGACAAACAATGGGGTATTCTTGCATCGAAAAGGTTTGGTTAGGCAGTCTATGTTGAACAGGGGTAGCAGTACATTCAATACTTGCTCCCAAAACATCAGACAGGAGTACTTTGTCACTAGTTAGTGTCCTCCATGCTGCAAAGTGAGCAGCCACCTGTCCAGCCTTAAATGTGTTGCATAAATTTTGTAAGTAATTCAATAAGTTGGGCAGAAAACTTTCAAACCCACTTACCATGGTCTTTATTTGAAGCAGTTGTTCCATTATTTCTTGTCGGTGTGTGGTGATTTTTTCTTTTTGTAGGGCCGGTGTTGGCCTTTCCACAAAAAATCTTTTTTGGGGCCTTTAGAGAAGCGGTCATGTTGTTGATAACTGTGCTGTTTCCCTCTATTATAGGACCCATTCTTAGATGTGTTTGCAAAGGAATAACTAATTTTGTTGCTTCTTTAGCATCTCGCAATTGCTTTGCCAGGTCGTCCCCGAAAAGGAACTGGCTGCTGATAGGCACTTCAGCAGAACAAATGGTAGAATACTCAGCTTTCAATGATGGTTTAATTTCATTTCTTCGCAACTGGGCTAGTTGCGTGTTTAAGTGCCCCAACATTGCAATGGTGTCCACTTGTTGTGCCATTACTTTGTTGTTATCTGAGGCAGAAGAATTATTTATAAGCATGTTTGTTGTTTGTAAAGTTGCAAATGTGATTTTGCGGATAATTTGCTGTAAATTTGATATCTTCAGATCTGTTTTCCTTTTCTTAGCATTCATCTGACTCCAGATCTCGGGATTGACCCTTATAGCCTTTATGTCAGAGCAGTTTTCAGGCTGTTTGTATTTGTCTGCCAAGCTTTTAATTTTATCGGAGGACAGCTTCTTGTCCCATCGTTTTATAGCAATATCAGCCAGCTCTTGCTGGACTTTCTCGCCGGTGGCGTCGTCCTCGTCAAAGCTGTTGGCGAAATCTTGGAGGAGCTTTGTCTCCTTTGCGGGGGTTTCCCGCTCTTTTTGGCCGGTGGCCTTAGAACGCTCTGTGAGCATTTGGATGCCCTCTGCATCGTTCAGATCGTCACTAGCGTGGATGCTGATATTGTCATCCGTGTGGCTATCGCAACGCCTTCGTTTGCCTAAAGTGCGAGAGTTCTCTTCAGACTCAGAGTCTGAAGCATCCGTGACGTCGGATGTGGACTTTCGTTTTGAGCCCGGTGGGCGCTCGCCTGTGTCAGGTTGTTCACACAATTTAGCCAAAAGGCTAGCCATTTTACCCATGTTTTCGTTTATGTTATCCAGAGACAGAGCAAGGTCTTTGTTACTGGAAACATTTACAGGATTTTCCCGGCTAGAAGAGCTGTTGGAGGTGCCGGTCACATGGGCCGTTGGCGTTGTATCTTCACTAGTCATTTCGAAAAGAAAATCGCCCAATCTGTGGAGAAAAATTGGTAAGTCACCGAAATTTGGAGCTTACCTTCCTTCTCAGGTATAACTCCGTTGAAATAAGCCGGCGATGTTGATGATTTCCAGTGATTAAAAACAGAAAGCACTCACGAACAATGTACTTTTCCAGCGAAACGCAAAGCACTGACCAGCAACGCGCATGCGCATCTCATGTGACTCCGTAGTGACGTAGACTGATGACAAGGTAGAATTAAACAAGCAAACTCTATCATATATAACTTCATATGGAGAGGAAAGGATAAGATTAAACGCCTTGCTTTGATTTATAGCGACTACAATAATGGAGGCCTGCGAATGCCTCATATACAAACATTGATCGATACTCAACGTATCATGTGTCTTAAAAAATATTCTGAAAATTATAACAGCCCATGGAAACAAGTCCTTTCTTTTTTTCTAAAAGATTACGGTGGTAAATTTATATTACATTGCAATCTTAACATCGCTGACTTACCCAACACTCTTCCAAAGTTCTATGTGGAATGCTTTACTGTATGGGCCAATTTTTCCTCGAAACCCATTTTGACTAAAGAGCACGTCCTTAGAGAGGTTATATGGAACAATCAATTTCTGCGTATCGGAGGAAAACCCTTTTTTTTGTAAGAAACCTTATTCCAAAGGTATAATATCCCTTGCCGATGTTTTTACGAATAATGGTAAGCTAAAACACTGGTCCTTTTTTGAAAGTAAAGGCCTTAATGTCAATGACTACCTTATCTTCTTGGGCCTATTTAATTCTATTCCATCTTCATGGAAAAGCCTACGTAACTCCACTGCTGAGAGATTTGATGCTTCAACTATTGCCCAAGGTTCAGATCTTGATTACTCACTGTATTTTGATGCGAATGCCTCTCTTGACTCCCTTACCTCCTCGAAACTGTATTGGAAATTAGTTGAGCTGATTCAGGTTTTCCCATCGGCACGTTACAAATACACATCTTTGTTTCCTGACACTAACCTCGACTGGGATGTTGTTTACTTAATTCCGCATCTAGTTATATTTCACAGACTCCGTTCGAAATATATGAGAAAACAAATGGTAGATTTTCCTGTTAAGTGCTTCAAACCACCTTTTAACGCCAATTAGGGGTACCCCGAATTGGAAAGAAAGACAAGGGGGGCCTGGGGTGTACCCACAAGGCCCCGGGACCAATAACTCGTGGTCCCATGATGCTTGAGTAGCTTTTTTCCTTGTGCTTCAAACACCGTTGCAGGTAAGTGTATTTTACCGTATTTTTTTGATAAATTTGTCCCCTTTTCAGGTTTTTCTCTGTGTTTTATCGCAGAGGTTATCTTTGCTTTTATATTCTACTCCTTTTCAGGAGATTTGCTGGCTTTATAATGTCAACTAGGCGAGACAAATCGCATAAGAGGACGCGGTCACGTTCGTCTTCTTCCCGCCGAAACTCGGCTCCTCCTTCATCCGAGGATCGAAGTGATCATTCTCCGCCGAAACGCCACAGGAATGAGGAAAGTGAATCTCTTCAAAAGATTCTACAATCAATTGACTCGCTTGCAAAGCGGATGGACACTTTAGAATCTCACCAACTTCAGAGGGATCTTATCCCGAGCGTTTCGGACGTGTACGAAGGACACGAAGATGATTCGTTGTCAATCATGGCGGACATAACCGACTTGGAACACAGCCCTTCTCATGAGGCATCAATAGAGCTTATTAAAGCATCCACAGAGCCTATTAAGGCATCCACAGAGCCTATAAAGGCACCCGTAGGCCCAAATGGGGCACCTCAAACGTTGAATGTATCATCCTCGGAGCCTCGTATTAAGGCCCAAGAAGATTCCGCAAATGCTGAGATTATTAGTGAGGATCACAACCTTTTCGATCCACTGGCCGGCACAACATCTTGGACTACTTCTGCATCATTTTCAAAATTTTTGGAGACTAATTTTCGAAGAAAATTGTCTTATCAGCAATCACTTGTTATTCTTGAGGAGTGGGCTATCCCTGAGGTGGATGCCCTTCAGTCTCCAAAGCTTGATCAGCAATTGCTGAACCAGGTCCCTACAAACGTGAAAAAGTTTATCCAAGAGAGAGACAAGGAAATGTTTGCTGTCCAGCGTGCCTTTTTAAATGCCACAGGTCCACTTTGTGGACTACGTGATTGTATAGATACTGGTTCTTCACCATCATATGAGGAAATTAAACTTGCCTTAGAGCAATCTCTCTGCCTGTTAGGCTCAGCTAACACTCAATTGTCAATTTTTAGACGTCAGAGAGTCCTTGCAACCATTAATAGATCAAGAATCAACTTGGCAGAGTTGCCATTACCTAATGCCAAGACTTGGTTATTTGGAGATGAATTTCCACCCTTGGCCTCTAAGCAGGCAGAGTTATCCAGAGGTCTTACTAAGAATTTATCCCAATCTTGCAAACGTGGTACTGGTTCCTTTCCACAAGGAAAGTATCGGGGTCAGAATTTTTCCAAATATCAATCCAATAACAGGTATTCAAACACCTCCAGACCTCAATCGAACTACCAGGGTCCTCGGTCAAAAAATGGAAATTTTCGTCCCTCAAAAGGACGTCAGCCAAACTCCCAGGATGCATAGACACATGGAGAACTCTAACTTCGGACCCAGAGATCCTATCTCTTGTTTTGGGATACAAGATACAGTTTTTCAAAACCCCTGTTCACAAATTTCCACAAGTCACCCAATCATTGGGTCAAGGTTCAATCCTTGTTTCTCAGGAAGTCAACGAATTACTTCAAAAAGGGGCTATCAAAATTACACCCTTTACAAGAGAAGGGTTTTACAGCCGTCTGTTTATTGTCCCCAAAAAGGATGGACCTATGCGTCCGGTGATAGATCTGAGTGCTCTAAACAAGTTCGTTGTAAACGATCATTTCCAGATGGAAAACCTAAGTTACTTAAAGACGTTGCTTTTGCCAGGGGATTTTATGACAAATATAGATTCAAAAGACACATACCTGTCAGTTGCTGTTCACGAACATTCACAAAAGTTCCTCAGTTTTATTTGGGAGGAGAAATGTGACCAATTCAAAGCTCTCCCATTCGGCCTGTGTTCTGCGCCGAGGATATTTACCAAACTGCTAAAACCGGTTGCTGCTTTCCTACGAAAGAAGGGCATTCGAGTACTTATCTATCTGGACGATTTCCTCCTTTTGGCTCAAACGAAGGAAGAGGCTACCAGAAATACTCAAATGTTAGTAACACTCCTCCAGTCCCTAGGTTTTACAGTAAACCTCAAAAAATCCTCTCTTGCTCCAACACAAATGATTACCTTCCTGGGTTTCAGCATAGATTCAAGGTCAATGATGATTGCACTCCCATTAACAAAGGTCCAGAAGATTCTGGAATGTTGCCAGAAGCTGACAGCTTCCCAAACTGTCACACTGCGAAGTGTAGCAAGTCTGATCGGTCTTTTGGAATCTTGTCGACCAGCCATTTGGCGTGCCCCTCTTCATTTTCGGCACATGCAGATAGATCTGATAAGGGGTCTGCAAATGAACCATGGATGTTACGACTCTCAGATAACCCTTTCACAGGGTGCCCAGAAGGAACTCGACTGGTGGCTAGAAAACACTCCCGGCGTAAACGGCAGCCCTGTGTACCTGCCCCCTCCGGATCTGCTAATTACGACCGACGCATCGATGAAGGGCTGGGGAGCAGTACACCAGTCATTCAAGACCAACGGCAAATGGTCAGAACAAGAATCACTCCAACACATAAACTACCTGGAGTTGAAGGCAGCCTTCCTAGCACTGAAGTCCTTTCTCAAAGGCAGATCTCACTTGACAGTGTCTCTGAGGTTGGACAACACGACAGCTATTGCCTATATAAACAACAAAGGGGGAACACGTTCCCCACAACTTCTAACCTTAGCTCTAGAACTGTGGGACTGGTGTCAAGCAAAAGACATCTTTGTGATAGCCACTGATGTCCCAGGAAGAGACAACGTCTCTGCGGACATGGAATCAAGAGTATTCAAGGACATGAGCGAGTGGAAGTTGAATCCAACCATCATCCAACCATTCCTTCAGAACTGCCAGACAGATCTTTTTGCAAGTCGCCTGTCCACCCAGCTGAAGAATTACATCAGCTGGAGACCCGATCCAGAGGCCATCCACACAGATGCCTTAACAATACACTGGGCTCCTCTGAAGGGCTATGCCTTTCCACCCTTCAACTTGATATCTAAAACTCTCGAGAAGGTCATGATCGACAAGGCGGAGATAATTCTGGTAGCTCCAATTTGGCAGGCCCAGCACTGGTGGCCAGTCCTGTTGAAACTCCTGATATCGCAACCAGTGATTCTTCCGAACAATCCAACTCTGTTACTGGACCCGTCAGACCACAAGAGGGTTCACCCAATGTTCCCTCGCTTGCACCTGGCCGTGTTCCACATCTCTACCAACGCTTCCAAGCTGAGGGCATTCCGTCAGACGTTGCCAAACTACTCATCGCAGCGACTTGTTCCTCCACACACAAAACCTTTGACTCAAGTTGGAACCGTTGGTGCCGCTGGTGTTCTGGACGACAAATTGATCCTCTTCAGGCATCTTTAAGTGATATCCTTACATTTGTGACTGAAGCATTCAACAAAGGTCTCGCTTACAGGTCACTCAACGTTCTTCGTTCTGCTATTTCGTCTACTCATCCTACTATAGATGGATACCATGTTGGTCAACATCCATATGTTACTAGACTCCTCAGAGGTGCTCTCAATAGACGCCCTCCTAAACCCAGGTACACACACACCTGGAATGTTGATGTTATGGTTAACTACATTGTTTCTCTTGGCAAGAACCGTTCTCTTACACTTAGTTATTTCTATGAAATTGGTCACTCTCTTTGCATTAACCTGCCCAGAAAGGATTTCTGCTCTTGCTACTCTGGATCTCAGGCACTGCACCGTTCATCCAGAAGGAGTGTCATTTAAGCACTCCACCCCTAGGAAGTCTGGTAGTGCAGACAAACCAGCAGAAGCCTTCTTCGCTCGTTTCGACCAGGACAAAAGGCTCTGTCCTGTGGAATGTTTTCAACATTATCTCAAGTCAACAAGGAACATTCGTCCTGTCATTCCGTCTTCTCAACCTGACAAATTGTTCATCTCGTTCATACGTCCACATAAACCAGTCACTTGTACAACTCTGGGGCGCTGGTTAAGAAACTTTATGAAAGCAGCAGGAATAGACAGCCAAATCTTCAAAGCTCACTCGGTGCGTGGTGCATCAACGACAGCAGCCGCCAATGCCTGTGTCCCATTGCCAACCATCATGGCTATGGCCGATTGGTCTTCCCCCTCAACGTTCAGAACTTTTTATTATAAACCCTTGTTTAACTCAGACTTTGCTACTGGCGTATTGTCGTCAAAGTAGATGTAATCTCAAATCAGATGTAATATCAGGTTGCTGCTTCCTCACTTTGAATACCCACGTACTATATTCATTAAAAGTGTTTGCGTTGCACCTTTGTGTAGTTTGCCTCAGTCATAATGGCGTTAAAAACTACCATTTGTTTTCTCATATATTTCGAACGTAGTCTGTGAAATATAATACGAATTATACTAGGGCCGCGAAGCGGCCTGAAGTAATAATTCAGATTATATTAACAGACGAAGTGAGAAATATATGAGTACCCACCCTTTGCCCTTCCCTTATGTTTATTTTTTGCATGTTGCTGTCTATCGCACTTGCGTCAAAAAGCTACTCAAGCATCATGGGACCACGAGTTATTGGTCCCGGGGCCTTGTGGGTACACCCCAGGCCCCCCTTGTCTTTCTTTCCAATTCGGGGTACCCCAAATTGGCGTTAAAAGGTGGTTTGAAGCACTTAACAGGAAAATCTACCATTTGTTTTCTCATATATTTCTCACTTCGTCTATTAATATAATCTGAATTATTACTTCAGGCCGCTTCGCGGACCTAGTATAATTCGTCTTACCCTTGATACCAAGACAAGAATCTTTCAGTATAAACTACTCAATCGAATAATTTATACTAATACATCCTTATATAAAATGAAATTAGTTGAGTCGCCTCTTTGCACTTTCTGTAAAACACAAGAAGAATCTCTCGAGCATCTCTTTTGTCGCTGCAATTTCGCTATAACCTTTTGGAGGTCTGTTGTTCTCTGGATTAGGACGTTACATATTGATATTGATTTTTTGACAGATAGCGACATTATTTTCGGCCTAACACAAAAGAGGTCGCATTGGTCGCTTTTGAATCACATCATTACTGGAAAACAGATCATATACCAAAATCGTTTAAAACTATCATTACCGCTACTGTCTCATGTCACTAATAAATTAAAGTACATAGAATGTATTGAACGAACAATTGCAAAAAAGAACAACAAATTTACAATCCACAGTGAAAAATGGAAGCCGTTAATAGATATTGAACGAACGATTGTATAAGCTTGTGTTTAATTACTTTTGCACTGCTGGAATCTACTGTTTTTTTAAAACTTTCGTCCACTGTAACGTAAAATTAGGTATCGTAATGTGTTGTAACGTAATGTAATGTAGTCAATAAGTTAATTTATTTTCTTTAATATAAACTTTTTTTCCTAATTTAGTAGTAAATTGTACGTTAATGTAATGATAATAAAAAAAAATCAACGGTTTTGGCTAAAAGTTGTTATTTTGAAAATGGTGCAAAGCGTAGAATGTTTCAATTAAGGATTTTTTTCTGCATTTTAGCTAATTTACTTCGTGCTTACGCACTCTTGTGTACCTCGTTATCATTTTAAAATGTGGATTTACTTTGTAAGAAACATTTCATTGATTGTTTCTTTATGTTATCAATACTGAGTTTTTGTGAAATATTTAGAAACTCTGCCACATTCGGTCGAGCGATTGTACAAGAAATTCGCTTGCGTGGACAATTTTAACAATTGGACAATTTTCTAGATGCGTTATAATGTAATGCGTTTTGCTTTTGAGAGTAATCTGATAGAAAGTTGAATAAAACTTTTGACTGAGAGAATTTGTTGTCCTTTTTCTTGTGTTTGTCATTCAAGAATTGGTCTGGAAAGCGATCTTTTGTAAACAAAACCAGATTTAAGCTTAATGCATGGTTCAATTCCTGCAGTTACCATCCCCCCTCCCACACGGGCACACGCCCGGGGATTTGCCATTTTTTCTTCACTTGGCGTCCTAATCCCCACCCCCCGGCACAAAGAAAGAGGTAATTCCCCACCCCCGCCGGGACACTCAACAGCAAGCTGCACCGTTTCTCAAGAAGACAGAAGTATTTATTATTTAAATCCACCCAAACGTTTACAAAATAGACATGGAGTGGACTAGACTCGGAGACAAAGACTAGACAAAGATCAGGAAGCATCTCTGCCATTGTTTTTCTTCCTTGCTCTCGTTTCTTTGGCTTTCATCGCTCCTCTCTTGCGGTTGTTTCGTGTACTGAGGATGTGTTCTTCCCATTCACATCATCCACTGACAGGCACTCCTTCAAATACAGGCTTTAACTTTGCCAAATTGTTTTCTTACAGCCAATTACTAACAAATTGTAAGGATTTCCCAGCAAAGAAGTCCGCTTGTTGAGTCATGTCGTCCGTCATGTGCTTCGACGATTTGTTCGCCCCATAATTCCTTGCGAGCCTAGATTTCCCCACCCTCTACCCCCGGGACAAGACTACTTGCAAAATTACCAAGGGCCGACTTTGTCCCGGGGGTCGCCCGAGGGGGGGGGGGGGGGGGGGATGGTAACTCTAGGAATTGAACCATGCATAAGTTATATTTCGCGGCTCAAATTTCATTTGCATCGCAAAATACAAAATGTCTGCATAACGTTTTTATATTTTGACTTTCAAGTTAGTTTGATGTTTTGTATTCGGAAATCATTCAAACTAATTATTCTAGTAGACGGAGATGTTGTTTTTCAAGTCTGTTTTTTAAGTTTTTCCGTCGTCGTCCTCTCGTCGACGACGACCAAGCCAGTAGTTTCACGTCGTCGTGCAAAGGAAAAAAAATATTCATGACTGCAAGCAGCTGGCCGCAAGCCTTGAATAGAAGAATTTAATCACTTGTACTCTGGAATTTTCTCCTCTGTAATATGTAAAATTATATCGAATCTTTAGCAGTGAAACGTTTCATTTTGTAACTTTTTTGCACATGTGATTATTTAGACTCACGGCCAAATACAATTATTTTGCCAACTCTTGTAATTAATTGTGTATCGTGTTTATTTTTAGGAATCCAAACTTTGTATGGAATTCCGAACACAATATACTAATGTGCCGGGAACTCGGCCAAACACTCGGACTCGGCCATTTCATACGGCGCGAACTTTCTATATTCTCCATGGGGAAAAATCAGGATTTTTTCACTCGAACAGGTCAAACAAAACTGGAAATTCTTCGACGTTAATAAAGATTAATCCGCGGCTCAAAAAAAGAAGCTCACTCATGTCCTTAAACGATGTCATCTTGAGCGAGACGTTTTCAACAAGCCAAGTCGAAATAAGTCGTTGTCGTCTACCTGTTGGCCGCATCTTAGGGACCGATCGTTTATTACGTCCTGGGGGGGTGGGGGGTGTTTTTTGAGGGGGGGGGGGGGGTAATTTTTTTAAACAAGCTCCATTTGGGGGGTTATTTTTTTACCTTGCATGAGAAGTGAGGGGGGTAAAATTTTAAGACATACAAAAGGTAGCAACTACATGCATATAATAGTCATTGAAATAATGGCAATCTAAAAAAACAAATGTTAAAAATATATAATATATTATATAAAATGTAATTGAAATGAATGTACTGGTGCGATCAGGGAGCTTTAGTAACCACGATGACAACGCCAAAGAAATCGTCATTGATAAAAAGAACTTTTGCGCTCATTTTTAACTACTTTGAAATTGTTCCAAATAGTTTAATTTGCCTAATGCTACTAGAATTGTTCAAGAGCTGAATTGGTAGGGACGGCTTTCAAGTTCAAATAGAGGAAGGAAAATTAACCGTTGTGTTTACACGTTCTCTAAAAAACCCTATAATTATTGGTCATTTGACTTTGTTGTTTTGCAGGGAACGGCAAAGAAATTATCAAATGAAAAACACACGTGCAGAGGCATTGTTTTCACTCATTAAACCTATTATTTTGTGTTGCTCTCCCTGTTGTTGCCGTGAGACGGCAACGCGAAAGAAAACGTCATTGAATGAAAGAATTTGCGCTCATTTTCAAAACTACTTTGAATTTGTTCCAAATTGTTTAATTTGCTGATGTGACTGAATTGTCCAGGAGCTGAGTTCGTAGGGACGGACCCCAAGTTCAAATAGAGCAAGGAAAATAAACCATCATGTGTTCACGTTCTCCGCGAAACCTATAATTTGATTATTTGACGTTGTTGTTCTGCAGGGAACGGCAAAGAAATGTATCAAATGTAAAACGCACGTGCAGAGGCATCGTTTTCTATTGTATTGTGCCACTCTCGCTGCCACTGCCGTCGTGTTTGCTGACCTGGTGCGACGGCGTGTAGAAGAAGGACCCTGGGAACGAGTTGTCTGCTGAACAGGACAGTGGTGACTCTACAAATTCGTACCAACTGGCAGCATAAGGAAAGCAGTAAAAGCTAGTTCATTTGACGAATTGTAAGGGGGGTAAACTTTCAAATTGTAATTGCAGTGGGGGGGGGGGGGGGGGGGTATAACTTTTGTTTGAAAGTTTATTGTGGGGGGTAAAATTTTCATACACCTGATTTTTTAGAAAACCACCCCCCCCCCCCCCCCCAGGGCGTAATAAACGATCGGTCCCTTAAGTTTTCATTTTCCCACCAAAACCGACGTCCTCAGTCCAGTCCTCCCGCGGTCTATAGACGTCGTCGTCGTCTCGTTCGTCGTGGATCTTAAGTTCTCTAATATTGATCGCATCACAGAACAACCACCTTAATTCTATAGCATGTAACTAAAAAAGTTCAAAACGAAATTTACACGGATGAAAGAGCAAAAGGTCCTCTATCTATACTCTTAACCTTTACCCGTTTACTGTCATAGTTCGCAGGGAATTAATGTTTTAGTTTTTGCGTGCAAACATTTTGCGTAACGCATTTCTAACAAGCTCGTTTTAATTCAAATAATTCGTGATAAAATGTTACAGTATAAAACCCGTTCTTTCTCGCCTACAGCTTTGAAAATACATTGAAATCTTCATATCGAAAACATTAAGTGGATATCATGTACCGTTTTCTTGCAGCGATCCCTTTTTAACCCGTGAATATACGCGCATGCGTAGTGAACGGGTTATCGGTAACGGCGACAGATATGCAAATGAGTCACTCGCTCACTCCTTCCATCAGCTGTAAACTTAGTGACGTAATGCTTTGTTACGAATGCGTTTTGTAACAAGAACAGCGTGAATCCAGCGATAACAATAACTAAATTGGTGTAAACGAATATAAACAACAATAAGCTTAAAGATGTTTCGCATTTGGAGTCTTTAATGCAACGTTAAAATCGATCAACTGAGACGTGCGTTTTGATGGTTATCTACCTTCAAGTAATAAAATATATCGCATCCCAAGTCAGTGGTCACGGTGGTGAATCTCGCTCGGGCCGTTCTTTTTTTTTTTTTTCTTTCTTCTTCGGACTGAACATTATGAAAGTGATGTACTGTATTTTATTTTTTGCGTTTGTCAAAAATCCTTACGTTTAATTTTAAACAAAATATTGAACCGTGACAGAGTGAAAACATAAGCTTACCGCAATATTGCGGTACGGTAGCATTTCAAATTCACGGGTTGGCTCTAATGAGCCTTTGATCTTCATCAGCCATCGACCTCCATTTGCCGCCATTTTTTTTACTCCGGCTCTCTCGAGGGCGCTCGGCCCAGTCTCTCTCCGCATCACGCATCGCCCAAGCGCTGTGGGCGCGTTGCACCGCCCATTCTTTTTAGCGCCCTGGTTAGTTTTATGTTCACCCTTGTCTTATCGCCCCATTCGATGTTTCCGTAGGCGCATAAGGTACATAACATAGTATGTACTTATTGACTAAGTGGGAGGGCCGGATGGGAAAATATTTGGCTCGAGGTCATGGCGTACGGACCGAGCGCAGCGAGGTCCGTGCGCCATGACCGAGAGCCAAATATTTTCCCATCCGGCCCGACCTAACTTAGTCAATAAGTATTTTATCATATGACCAATTTGGAGATAAAATTACTTGGAATTTTAATGCGCGAGGCCGTCCGCTTTTGTAGTAGGGCCGTACGGCTTTTTCCGGCCCCGCTCGCGCAAATGCGTACGGCCCTCATACGGGACTTTCATCAATGGTTTTGCAAAGGAAAGGTTCGCAGGGCCGTACGGGTCATATGATAATACAAGCGCTTGCACAGAACACGAGAGGAATTTACAGTTTTTACGAAAATCACATATTCGGCGCTAATGTAAAAAAGTTAAGCTTTTCCAGCATACACCCTCTACAAGATGTACATAACAAGCGCTTGCCCAGAACACGAGACGAATTCACAGTTTTTATGAAAATCACATATTTGGCGCTTATGTGAAAAAGTTAAGCTGTTTCAGCATACACCATCTATATGGTGTACGCAACGAGCGCTAGCCAAGAACACGAGACGAATTCACAGTTTTTATGAAAATCAGATATTTGGCGCATATGTGAAAAAGTTTACGTTTTCCAGTGTACATAACAAGCGCTTGCCAAGAACACGAAACGAATTTACATTTTATGTTCACTTCTCCTCATAAAATAGTGTCTACTTTAAAGGCGGAGAGTCTTGTGCGGTGTCCGTACCACTCACGCATATACTCTGACTTTTAAACCTCTTAGTGCAGTGGTCGTACCACTCAGGCACATATTCGTTCAGTTACAAAACTCTTGTGCAGTGGCCATACCATTCACGCACATATTCTTTGTTTGACAAACTCTTGTGCGGAGGCCGTACCACTCACGCACATATTCCTTCAGTTACAGAACTCTTGTGCGGTGGCCAAACCACTCTCGCACAAGTTTTTGTAAGCATAAAAGTTCATCTCGGCGCGCATGTGCCTGGGTGGTACATGTATTGTCACCGCTAAAATGTTTGTCACTGCCGATAAATATGTTTTTGAGTGCCACGTCCTGCGCACCCCCTAAATTTGTCTTTATTTTTAATGGGTATACGCGTCCGTAGTGAGGCTATTGCTCTCCAAAATGTGTGCTTTTGCACGGTCATCGTGCTAGGTTTACTGTGTCTATACTGGACAATTTAGAAATGAGTAGGCGAATAAGGGCCGCTGCAGTGCAGTTCTAATGTGATTTTAATTTTACTTTCTTGTATATTAAGGAGCTGTGTCACCAATTTAGCTAAGCCACTAGCAACTAGCCCCCGAATTTAGTAAATATTAAATAACCGCTCACAACCCTGAAGGAACACTTTTCGGCATGGCACGAAGGAAGGCGCGGATGGACGAAATTGTAGACTGCTAGCTGTCCCTTTTCAGTTAATCGAGCGGGCGAGCTAATCACAAAAACAAACTCGGCGAGACTGGTGCGAGCGAACGAGCCGAGGGGAAACTGGGCCAGAGCCCCGTCGGTTCGCATTACTTTTCGGTCGCTCGGCGCTCAGATCGCTGATCGCGTCTTTGCTCGCCCGCTCGACTATCCAGAGAGGGACTGCTAGCAGTCTAACGAAATTGAATACAACAACAGATGGCAATTGAGATTTTTCAACACTTATCTGCCTAACAGTTTTTCAAAGTTTATCTCTGTTGTTTGTAAAATGTAATGGTAACGCTCGGGAGACATGGTTCTTTGTTTTGTCATTCAAATTATAATATCCAAGTTGACGTCAAGTTTTGATGGCGACTAATCAGGAACTGCCGTGACACAGTCCCTTTAGCACGTTTTATTCTCACGCCATCCGTTTCAAGATTTCAGATTTAGAGACTCTCTCCCTCTCCCTTTTTCCGCTCCAGGGTTTCCAGTGGGTAACCATGGATGTGTGGCCACTTGATGGAGGAGTAACAGCTCCTTGTTTTGACCGCAGTTCAGTTTGTTCAAGATATAACCTCGAGCATTTTTACTCTAGCTTTTACTCGTTAGCTTTTCTTTTGGAGAATGGGAGGATAGCCTAGCATTTAAGCCACCTTTCTTTAGGGACAAGCCTGATAAGTGGGCAAGCTGGTGGATCGGGAGACCATGTCCACCCTCCCATATGGTACTGTTTGGGGATCATTTGGCGATCATTTGGCGTCGGGGATCATTTCGCGTCGTGTTTAGTTCAATTTGGGGATCATTTTACGTTCGGGGATCATTTTGTGTCGTGTACATTACTCATTTTAGAGACAGGTCTTTTCGTCAATAAACACGCAAATCTCTTGCTGAAATGTGATCCGCACTTTTTGACATGTATGCAAATTTATTGCTGAAATTTGGCCAGCGTGTGAAAACACCAGACAGCGCAAACGATAAATAAAATGGCCCATTCCATTTTATAAGCCCAAATCGAATGAAAAAACTCTGCAAAGTCAATTTGTTCGAACAACTTTTTTATCCAAAGCAGATGACAAATGGTCAGAAACTGATACTAGTACTATTTTACATCTCCATTCGGCCGGGAAAGCGGCAGTGCAGGAAGAATACAAGTAAACATGATAATTGATCTCCTGCCGTCGCTTTCGCTTGAAAAAAAGGTTTCGAGGCACAGCTTAGGCACAATAGACCATTTTACAGTTGCCTTCTTAGTGTCCTGGCCTTTGAGTGGAAGTGAGGCTAAAGTTGACCTTGTTAGGATACAGACCTTGGAGCTTTTCAGATGTAAATTTACCTAGTTAGCACGAGAAAAGCATTATTAACATATGAAAGGCAGAAAGGTTTGTATCAAAGCAAGGTCACCTCCAGCCTAGCGTCTACTCAAAGGCGAGGTTGCCAAGCACACAACTGTAAAATGGACTATAGAGTGTTTTCACTGACGTCATATCAAAATTGAGAAGCAATTTTCGATTCTAAAATGTTTTTGGAAGTGTAGAGAGTTTAAAACTACACATCTGGGCTAAATTTTGAAGCGCAAGAGCATTTCATTCAAGAGTTACAGGCGAATGAGTATAGACATTTTTAGTAATGGAGCGGCCATCTTGGTGTCCCACTTAGGGACACCAACATGGCGGCCAAAAATTTAAAGTCTTAATAACACCAAAAATCTCATCACAAAATATTGTATTCACTATAAGAGGCATGAAATCGGCTTATAAGCATCTATAATTCATTAAAAACTTTCAATTAGTTCAATTTTGTTTATTTTCACGGCTTATCTGAAATAGCGTGACGAATTGCGTTACACGTTTACAACCTTTATAAATCGAAATCCACATACCATGTTAGAAACAGCTTTGTAGGATGTATGACGTCATGTGCAAACACTCTATTGACGCACGAATCAAAAACGCTGGTCATGCACTCTTTATGCACAACTTGGGCACACTTTATGCACAACCTGTGCGTGCCAAAGCACACTGTAAAATCCGTAATTGGATCCTACGCACAACGAAACGTATTTTTATGTAAAATGAACGCTGTCTAACCGTAAAAATTGGATTGTAGTTTTCATATGGATTTTCCAAATTGAAAAGTGTTACCCCAGGAACTTAAGCTGAACTTATGAGCATTTCGAAAGTCTTGTTTTGTTCACATAAGAAACGGAACTAAAACCAAATCGATTTTGAAAATTTTTGACCAGGCTGTTTTTGTAGGTATTAAAGTAATATTGGGTTACCTTGCTGCAAATTGTTATAAATTTGTTATTTTTCGATCATTTATAGTCATTCTTAAAATACATAATGTTCATTAGCTATTAACTTTAACAGCAAAAGAAAAAATGCCTACATTTCGTCAAAACGAAGAAATTATGAATTGTGCCAGGTTAGACTATAAATGTTGCGCGTAGTGTCCAAAATGGCCTCATTTTTGGTGATTGTTGTAAAATTTTCTCTTTTATTCAACCCTATGTGCAAAACTAAAATTGTTCACAGCGAAGACATTAATAAACTTTAGTTTTTTTACGAAATCTCAACTTAATCTGAATTTTTATAATTTCAGAAGAGCTAAATTAAGTGTGAATTTTAGCCGTGTACACCAGTAGCGTGCGCCAGGCCTCATCGGTTATGACATCCCCTGTGGGGATTATGATACATCCCTAGCACCCCTTACGGATGACGGTCATGGGGCAGAACCCCCAAAATATATCTACTAAGAGGAAGTTATGTTCAATAACAATGATTCAGATTTCTGTCTTTTTTCAACCCTAAAAGGGTACGTACCCTCGGGTTCAACTGAGGACATTTTCAAACTGAACACCCTAAAATGTACCAAAACTGTATTTTTTTAACTCTTGAAGGGACGATGAGCATCCCCGTCACTTTATATTACATATATTACACCTGCATGAGCTTATTTATATTGTGATTAAACCTGGATAATCTTGTTTATATTGCCTGTGAATACACCTGCGTATAAAGCTTGTTTATATTGTGAATACACCTGGATAAGCTTGTTTATATTGTGATTAAACCTGCATAAGCTTGTTTAAATTGTGAATACACCTGCATAAGCTTGTTTAAATTGTAAATACACCTGCATAAGCTTGTTTAAATTGTAAATACACCTGCATAAGCTTGTTTCAATTGTGAATACACCTGCATAAGCTTGTTTACATTGTGATTAAACCTGCATAAGCTTGTTTAAAATGTGAATACACCTGCATAAGCTTGTTTAAAATGTGAATACACCTGCATAAGCTTGTTTAAAATGTGAATACACCTTCATAAGCTTGTTTATATTGCGATTAAACCTGCATAAGCGTGTTTAAATTGCGAATACACCTGCATAACCTTGTTTAAATTGTGATTACACCTGCATAAGCTTATTTAAATTGTGAATACACCTGCATTAGCTTGTTTATATTGTTATGCTATTCCCCCTCCAGACACTATCGGCAGTCTGGACCTCAAATTCCACAAAAACATGGCAACAGAATGCCCAGACGCTGGACATACCTTGTTGCGGGCTAAAAACGATACTTGCAAGTGATTTTTAATTCAAATTTGGAATGAATTCAATGTCACGACGCGCCAGTATCCATGCAAAGCAGGAAACAGCGAGCTTTTATCTGCGGGATTACAGTTCATTCATCAGCGTTAGCTCGAGTGCTAGCTTACCTCATGTTATATATCTTCCCTCATAAAACAATGTTCACTTTACAGCTTGTAGTTTTTCTGCTGCCATTTATTGTTTTACAGTCCGGCTACTGTTACCGGGGTCACCCAGACAAAGTTAACCAATCGCAAAACAGAACGAGAACAATAGATTCCAACATTTTTTACTTTAGCCAATGAAATGTCGAGTACAGAAGAATGAAATTTCAACTTGTTCGTTCGCCATCAAAACAGATCAATACAAGTTTTGGCTGTACAGCGTTGGATTGTCAATTAACTTCGATTCCATCCCTTTTGAACTTGACTTATTTTAACAGCGCGATTTGGAAGGTAAATATCGGCGATTCAAATGTGTGAAATATGGAATGCGACGGCTGTACCGTATGTCTACACAAATAAAAGTGCTGGTGGTGGATTTAAAATAATTTGTTCGCTCGTAACAGATTCAAGTTTTCTCTGCGGCGTCAACGGCGGGGTTGGAAAATAAATACACTTGACGATGGCGAAAGAAGATATTCTTAACTGCATAAGTACAAGTGAAAGCGACGGTCATAGTTCAGGCAAATTAAAAAGCGACCTACGGATTTCAAAACAACAAAAACACGGCTTGTTCGCCGTCGTGGTTAATTAAGTTTTATGCGCTTTGAGTTCCACGCGTCAGGTTCCGGCAGTCGGATTAAGCTGAAATAAAATTAAGTAAAAGAGAAATTCAAAACTGCATAAAAAGAATATCGTCTTATAGAAACGGCGCATTCTTCAACATATATTTCACTGCCGGAAAATCCATCGATATTACAGCGGTTCGTCAGTTGAGTTATTAATTTCCAGACGATTCAAAACAGTAAATCCAACTCCCTCGTGATAAATATATAGACTTTTAATACTTTCACCAAAATGATTTCTTCAAAACCGTGACGACCGCCTTGGGAGATTAAAAAAGAAACCCATCTAGTGCTCAAACCGCAAAGAAAATCTGCAACGGAAAAAATTCTGACAACAATTCAATAAAAAAAATTGAAATGAAGGAGCCGCTCTTTTTCAAACGGTTAGAAAATAAATGCTTATATATGTTACGCTGGCAGTGTACCTTGTAACATTTGCAAACAGCCGACGGTTGAGTTGTTATTTTTAACGAAAATTCAAATCCGCCACGCAATTTGCCCAAACATACGGCTGTTGCGTTCACTGCTTCCATACAGTTTGAAATCAGTTCTCGCTCACTTACATGACACATGACATTCATTCATGTAGCATGTGAAAGTACTCAAAGTTTTATTCAACATAAGCTTCACGAGTGAACAAGTTGAAATTTCATTGTTCTGTACTCGACATTTTATTGGCTGAAGTTAAAAATGTTGGAATCTATTGTCCCCGTTCTGCTTTGTGATTGGTTAACTTTGTCTGGGTGACCCCGGTAACAGAAGCCGCACTGTAATTCCCTTATCCCCCAAACAATCCCACAATCCCCTGTTAGAGCCCAGGCTCGCCATAGTTTCTGAAGTGGGCAATTCCAGTGCCTCGTTCTACTAAGTATTCTTTTCTATATGGCTTATTTAAATACACCGTCATCAGTTTGCTTAGTAACACACGTCATTTGAATGATTTGCTCTTGACTCATTTTGTTTTTGGAACATTTACCAGAATTTATAATACAAGAACAATGCGCAGAAGACTTGGAAAGGCCGTTGCGAGAAAACTTGAGGCAATCGAGGGAGATGCCACAACGTGAAAACTCGCAAAGGCAGGTGATGGAAGTGAGACAACATGATGAAAACTCACAAAGGCAGTTGAGGAAGATGCAACAACGTCAAGAAAACTCGCAAAGGCAGTTGAGGGAGATGCAACAACGTCAAGAAAACTCGCAAAGGCAGTTGAGGGAGATGCAACAACGTCAAGAAAACTTGCAAAGGCAGTTGAGGGAGATGCAACAACGTGAAGAAACCTCGCAAAGGCAATTGAGGGACATGCAAGAACGTGAAGAAAACTCGCAAAGGCAATCGAGGGAGATGCAACAACGTGAAGAAAACTCGCAAAGGCAGTTGGGGGAGATGCAACAACGTGAAGAAAACTCGCAAAGGCAGTTGGGGGAGATGCAACAACGTGAAGAAACCTCGCAAGTGCAGTTGAGGGAGATGCAACAACGTGAAGAAAACTCGCAAAGGCAATTAAGCGAGATGCAACAACGCGAAGAAAACTCACAAAGGCAATTAAGGGAGATGCAACAACGTGAAGAAAACTTGCAAAGGCAATTAAGGGAGATGCAACAACGTGAAGAAAACTCGCAAGGGCAGTTGAGGGAGATGCAACAACATGAAGAAAACTCGCAAGGGCAGTTGAGGGAGATGCAACAACGTGAAGAAAGTTCACAAAGGCAGTTGAGGGAAATGCAACAACGTGAAGAAAACTCGCAAAGGCAGTTGAGGGAGATGCAACAACGTGAAGAAAACTCGCAAGGGCAGTTGAGGGAGGTGCAACAACGTGAAGGAAACTCGCAAGGGCAGTTAGCAGAGATGCAACAACATGAAGAAAACTCACAAAGGCAGTTGAGGGAGATGGCACAACGTGGAAACTCGCAAAGGCAGTTGATGGAAGTGAGACAACGTGATGAAAACTCACAAAGGCAGTTCAGGGAGATGCAACATCGTGAAGAAAACTCGCAAAGGCAGTTGAGGGAGATGCAGCAACGTGAAGAAAACTCGCAAAGGCAGTTGAGGGAGATGCAACAACGTGAAGAAAACTCGCAAAGGCAGTTGTGGGAGATGGCACAACGTGAAGAAAACTTGCAAGGGCGGTTGAGAAATTTTGAAGAACAAAATACGTTCTTGCAAAGACGGCTGAGGGAACAAGAACAGGAAGTAAATGAACTAGCATTAAGTCTTTCGACAGTCCAGGGAGCAATAAGTGACCGGTGTCGCTTGGAAACATCTGACTGGGTCATTGCCCGCAATGAAATTCAAATGACAGACAGATGCCTTGGTAGGGGAGGATGGGGGAGCGTTTATGAGGGCAAATTTTGTGGCTGTTCTGTAGCTGTCAAACAAATACACGAGTTAATTATCTCTCCTCACAGCAGGCGCTTATTTGAGAGAGAAATGAACATTGCTTCCAAATGCCGCCATCCTTGCTTGTTGCAATTCATCGGAGCAACAAATGATGAAGGAAGTCCGCTATATGTAACCGAGCTCATGGAGACAAGTTTACGAGCATTGTTGGAGCAAAGACAGCTCTCTGAAACAGAAACCACTATCATTTCTCGGGATGTAGCTCGAGCACTGAACTACCTCCATCAAAAGAGGCCACATCCCATCATTCACCGAGATGTGAGTAGTGCTAATGTGCTACTATGGCTACATGGTGACCAGTGGAGAGCCAAAGTGTCAGATTATGGAACAGCTAATTACCTGCAGAATGCTATGACTATGTGCCCTGGTTCCATGATTTATAGTGCACCAGAAGCACATACATCAATCCAATCGGTCAAGGTTAGTTACATATACGGGCCGCGTTACGCGAATAGGGCCCGGACGACTTATTTTCTCGATTTTGAGTTTTCAGTTTTTTGCCCACTTCAATCCCTAAATAATATGATGGAAGCGAAAAAGTCCGGAAATAAAAATTAAAGCCGTAAAATCGCACCTTGAATGCACATACCGCAAGGCTTCCGCTATTTTAAATTCAAATTACTCGAAATCACGTGTCGTGTCGTCCGGGCCCTTTTCGCGTGATGCAGCCCATGTGAATAGAATGGATACTCCAAAATCAGGTTGGACCACCTCGGACGCCTTATTTAGACTTATATAACGAAGTACCTGGTTAGCTTTCAGTTGAGGTTAGGGTTAGCAGTTTATATATCTAGCTGAATTTTTGTAGCTACTTCTCGAAGAGAAATAGCTACTATGTCATCGAGTGTGTAAGTCCGTAAGTGGTCCAATCTTCGGATTGTGTTCGGAACATATATCGGTTTTATTTCGGATTATCGGTTTTATACGATTCCAAACTCGATGAAACTCGATCACGTCGACGATAGCCGAGACTAATCTCGATGTTACCCAATTCATTTTCGTCGGCTCTCGTCAACGATCGACTACTTATCGATTGAGACGTTCCAGCGACGTGCTTTCTTTCCATGTGGTCGATGCACGATTACAGGTAAGAGAATTTGTTCACAATGCTTTGCTATTTTGCACCAGTAACCAGGCACAGCTTTCAAGCAGTGTGCACGATGTTTTTTAGAAAAGACTTCTTTCGGTTGTTTGACGGTCTGCTCTGAATTTCCACCAGAAAAACCAACGCTGAACCGAGATGTTTGACTTCGTTGGGCGGCCATGATGGAGCGATTTGTGCAGCGAAACACCTCGAATTGGTCCATGTACATCATCTGGCGAAACCCTTATACGGATTTGAGTAACTCCCTTCGGGGAACCAAATATTTCCTTCTGTAAGTCCTCTGGTACGCATTGTGTTTTGTTTTTTTTATCAAAACCTCAAAACAGTTGTATGTCGAAAGCATTGAATCCACATATACACAAGTGGTAAGAAAACAGTTCCCATTAAGACCTGCTGCTGCTAAAACTATACATAGATCCATAGAGGATCAAGTTGTTTTGTTAAGTTAGTTTTCATAAAGGATCAAGTTGTTTTGGTTAAGTAATATTGTGGCAAATGTTAAATTATATTTCATGTTAAACGAATGTATAGTTCCACATGTTGAAACTGAAAAGAGCTCTATCTAAGAAAGATACACTTCCATTTGCTATTAGCAGATTGATCTACACCCATAGATGATTTTAAATTGTTATTACCAAAGGCAAGAACTGTTGTACCTTGTGTTAAAAATAAAATGTTCGCTTTTCATCTTGTGGTATTGAATCATTGACGTCATTATCACTCACTTACTCAGTAGCTATGGAGTAAATTTCCGTGTTAACATTTCACTTCCAGTGTTAACATTTCCAGTGTTAGAGTGATTTTACTTCAACTGTGAAACAGAAACTATTAGTTAGTGTGTAACACTATCTATCACTATCTATTACACTAGCACTAGACCTTGATAGAGTGATTACAGTTAACCCGTGAAACACAATCTAACAATTAGTGTGTGATAGTCCAAATTAAACAAAAGAAAACAATGGAATTATGTCTAATAGTGCGTACTATTCTACTAACTATTTCACGGGTTAACTGTAATCGCTCTAATATTTGAGGATAATCATGAGAAACTGATACGAAGTACTACGGCGTAAAATCCTACTATCTATTTCACAGATGAAGTAAAACCACTCTACCTTATATTTGATCAAGGAAATGTTATACCAAGAGACTGAGAGACGAGAGAATCTGCGAGAAAAGGGTTCAGCACGAGGACTGAACTCACCGACTGTGAATACTTATTTAGATTTAGAGTGATTTTACTTCATCTGTGAAACACTATCTAACAATTAGTGTGTGATAGTCAAAATTAAACAAAAGAAAACAAAGGAATTATAGTCTAAAAGTGCGTACTATTCTACTATTTCACAGATGAAGTAAAATCACTCTAACATATACTTACTTAGATTTAACATATAACTTACATTGTACAACACATTAATTACTTACAATAGAGAGCTGCATCACTTGCATAACATAATTACTTACAATTTGTTTGTTATAATTATACTTGCATACATTATACTTTTTATAATTCAATACAATTTCAATAAAAATAACAAACATAAGCATTACAGTACAGTGCAAACAATTTTACAATAAAAAGACCAGGAATTAATTACAACTGAGTATTATGTTAAACCGATTTGCACTGAAACATAAATTGTACAACAACATTGCCTTGTGACTAATAAGTTCTATGATTCATTTAAACAAAAGAAAAAAAATGATGAGAAGTCAATCTTTGTAGACGCTTTAAAGTGAGGTGAAATTGATATACACCAGTTCCACAGGCTCGATAGTCATTTCAATCGATTATTTCCAACTTTCATTAGTTTTGCACTTCTGTATTTCCCACCGGTAACCTCGTGTCCTCTCAGAGGCCTATTTTTAATTGGTCAAGAGACCAAAATAAGGCCCAGTTCAAACGTCGAACTTCACATGTGCCGAACCTAATGTAAATGAGCAAAATCTATTGTTCTTGCTAATTTGCATTAGGTTCGGCACATGTGAAGTTCGACGTTTGAACTGGGCCTAAGTTGCTTTCCATTGTAGCCACATGCATTCCTCTGTCTATTTCTCTTTTTTTCATTTCCATCCTACAGAAGTAGCTACATGTAGTCGTTGACTACCTATTTTTGAAAAGGTGATCAACGAAAATTACAGCAATTTCAGTAACACTAGCCCAAAAAAGCCCGAAAATCACAGAGAAGAGAGGGAAGGTGGGAAAGGTTGCGTGGGGCGAGAGAAGAAAAGACTGTAATTTTCGGGCTGATTGGGGTCATAAAAACCCTTGTTTGGGCTATTTGTGGTGAAATTGCTGTAATTTTCATGGACCCCCTTTTCAAAAATCCAGGTATATATATATATATATATAAAGTGTAGAACTGGATATTCGTAAAACAGTGCTCAATACATTAATGTAGAGCGAAGTATATGTTTATGGAGGAAAGAAACAAATAAACTACGCTTTCATCCCGACAAGCCTGTTTCGTGGTTGCCCACTCATCAGGGGATTCAATAAGAATATTCTTTACCATCGCTTCTTATATACAAAATAATTTACATAATAACAATAACAAATCTATGCGGCGCGAAGTTTAACAGTTCAGCTGTTGCGTAGAAGGGCTTTGTTTCTATGGCGGCAAGAAGACACGAGTTCATTACGTTTGTTAAGTGTAGAAAGTTTCGGTCGGCAAATGATTAGAAATTTTTCCTTTAGGCAGAGGTTGCATCTTTTGCTTGAGCTGTTGTACGGTGAATGCGAAGACAGGATGCGCCATGAAATAACTATATATATTAAATTTAGGACTAAGCAACCCAAAAAACTAGGTGGTACAGTGGTACGGTAGGCTATGTAATCTTAACCCTAGCTGAGGTCACAAGTTCGATCCTGAGTGGGGATTTTAGATTTTCTTTTTTACATTTAAAAATTTATTGAAAATAAATTCTAAGTGTCGACATTATGTTATATAATTCTCAATAAGTGTCCGAGGTGGTCCAACCTGATTTTGGAGTATCCATTCTAGTCACGACCAAATATGATTTACAGTGCTACTGAAGCACTTACATCAAACCAAACAGTTAAGGTTAGTTATACATGATTTACAGTGCTGCTGAAGCACTTACGTTAACCCAAACAGTCATGGTTAGTTTATATAGATAACCTTAACTAAGGTGAAAGGTCGAAAGCACAAAGATTTAAGATTTAAGATTGACGACCGGGCTATTTTTCAATTTTAGCAATTCTAAAAAAAGTATTACGCGACCATCTGCACAGTACATTTAGACCGTACAAAAGTTTACAAAAACAACTTTTTATCGGTCCAGAATAAATAGTACGACTAATTTCCGAATAAAATACAATTGCCCGAGAAACTGATTTGAAAAATCAAAATTGCAAAAAATACACAAACATACGGTATTTGCATAAGGTGACGCGAGCGAAGTTAGAACCATAAAATCCAAGTCTTGTTTTGTTTACATGAAATCGCTTTTGAACCTATGTAATGAATAAACAAACACATAAATATGGACAACACAATCTTTCGAAAAATTTTATTCAAATCTCCATAAGTTTATGTTTAAAAGCAAACGCGTACCATTTAAAGCGCATCGAGGCTGAGCTGTCTTCGATGAAATTAATTTTAAATTTTAATACAGTATTTTAAAATACTCAGTAAACAGATTTATTTCATTTTAGCCGTTAATTGTAATTATTGCACAGAATTGTATTTTATAATGATATTGAATATTTTTATTGTATATTTTGTTTGTTATTTTTCTCTCGGAGAAATTAGCTACTAAAAGCTACTCTTAAATTCGAGAAAAAATAAAGTTTATGTATGTATGTATGTATGTATGTACGTACGTACGTACGTACGTATGTATGTAGGTATGTATGTATGTATGTATGTATGTATGTAATACGACTGAATTTAAGCACGTTTTGTAAACAATTCTCCAAAACTAACGAGAACACAAGAAAGGCAATCACAGATTGATTTCAACATAAATTCCCATCGAAAATGTGATTTCTTTTACTTTTACCTTTCTCGACAGCTGGGATTTTCTTTAAATCTCCGCTTCTTCGGTTCTGAAATATTACCCCGCATTGATAAAAACTTATGAAGTTCCTCGAAGTAAGATTTTATCCCTGAAAGCTCTTCTTTTCCCACTGTAGCTGCTTCTGAGTATCCCTTAATTAGTATCCATGTCTTGAGTAGCAAACCGCGAAAAAATGCAGGGAAAAACGACTTTACACAACACAACAAGAAAGTGTTTACTGCAGTTAAATTCACAGCTGACTTGAAATCGGTCGTGTAGCCGCACGAAAAACAAGGCCTCGGTTTTAAAATTGCTAAGATCCCGGATGCTGTGTTACGTCATACGTGCACAGGGTTCGTACGGTCATGGAAAAACCTGGAAAGTCATGGAATTGTATAATTTAATTTCCAGGCCTGGAAAGTCATGGAAAATTATGTTCATAGTACAAAATCACTAAGGCAGCATACGTTGTGGGAATAATAAGGCAAGATGAGTAATTAAAAAAATATGTTCGTTTTGATAAAATTTTGAAAACAGCTGTTGAACTCTTGGTCATGAAAAATTTGAAAAGGTCATGGAAAGTCATGGAATTTTAAAATCTGAAAAGAGTACGAACCCTGGTGCATGTTTTGCGACGTCATTCGCGCCCGCGAACTAGTCCTGCGCGACGGACACACCGGACCGACGCACCCGCGAAACATTCCGTTAGCCATGACCATGAAACATGACGGGCATAGGATCTATTAGTATGTGGCTCCGCAGCGGGCCTTCGGCCCACGAGAGCTCCGCTATAAACTGTGGATAGTCAATTGATTCGTATGAAGTAGTTGTATAATAATGATAACACTTATCGAGACCTAAATTATTCTGGATATCACAGAACCGAGTCTTATAATTGTTTTAAAGAAAATATCTCGCTTCCACACAAAAGAATTTCAACACTTGTTCTAATTCCTTTTTTTGTCCGGCTCCTGAATGTTTTTCTCCTTAAGGTAATCATGGAACAGTTCCTTGCAACTTTTGTCCATCTTTTTTGTGTTTTCGAGTCTTTCGACGAGCCATGTTTTTACTTGGCTGTGTGCAAAGCTGCCATTCACCACCCGTGAACTTGACATTCCTCTTGGAAATCATGCATTGTGTGCGCACCCTACAGATTATTCAATTATCTGCTGGCAGATTATATTAGTGAATAATCTGTGGGATGAGCTAATTTCCAGAATTAACTGTAGGCTCTTAGCCAACGAGAAGACAGATAATGACTACAATGTATAATAAAAATAATTATTGGACACATTTAGCTTAGATAAATGAAACTTTATCTTGGGTTTGTTTATACATAAAATAGGAGATCTTACATGCAATAAATATTGGGTTTAATGGACCCAGACGTTCTGCAAACAAAATGTGTTCGCCACCCAGAGTATAGTCAAGTGAGAGTTTTGTATTCATCATATATATATATATAACATTTCCTTGTGAATGATATATTTTTTTATCTTGTTAGATCGATGTTTACAGCTTTGGAGTTCTTGTATGCGAAATTTGCATCCGGGAACTTCCGGATCCTATAATTCGTGCCGAGCAAGTCGCACGTGTGATAAACCTCGTGTTTCGAGGCCTGGTGCGACGGTGCCTACAAGAAGATCCTTCGATGAGGCCAAACATGGAACAGATTATTGATGAACTGGACGACATTTAGACAACGTTTACACTAGAGGAGATTTTTCCGGATTCATAAATGTTTCCGGATTTATTAAATTTAGGGTATTCGGATTCGCAGGTGTTTATACTAAAGGGTATTCGGATTCCCAACCGTTTACACACATCGATAAATCCGAGGACATTCATGCGGGAACGGTTACCAAGCAGGTTGACTTGCGCTCAAGTAGGGGTCTAAGATCTTCACAGAGTGTCATAAAGGTATTGCGAGACATTCTGAAGTTTCCTTTCTACTCGTTGACCACGGTAACGTTGTCCTTCATGTTGTCCCACCAGGCACTTGCCCTGCCGGGTCTTACCCAGAAACGTCGAGGTCTTCGGTTCTGCCATCGTCGCCGTCTCCGGCAAACTGTGGTCGACGTTAACATCGCTTGAATCATTAACTTACGTTTTCTCAGGAATATGGCAGTAGCCATAACAAAATAGATCGTCTGTGCCTGCAACAGAATAAGGCAACGAGCTTTTGACATCAGCGTGACTACGTCCGCCATTTTCCTAGGTACTTGGTGTATCCCTGATCGTAATGTATGGTACTTCATGTATCCCTTATTGTAATGTATTTAGATATATTGCAGTGTAATTTAGGGTCGGATTATAGTATCTAAGGTTGAAGCACTGATTTTAGTATTTAGGGTTAAGCACTGATTCCAGTATTTCCAGTGTCTCGAAAGGGTTAGTTCTCATATGTGGTCTGGGCTAGCAGCATATTATCTTATATCCCTTAAAAATTACAGTTTCCGGTAGCTAGTCCTCGGTGGTGTAGTGGATAGTGTGCATGGAGCAGATCATATGGCCCGGGTTCGATTCCCTATTCTACTGTTGTTTTATCTTTTATTTCTACTGAAATAAAAACTAAGTGTTTAAATACAAAATAATAAGGGATACACCAAGTACATACCACCATTTTAGTTTTACCGCAAACTCGTATTATCGCAGGAGAAAAAGTATCCTGATTCATTGGAACAATTGTTTACACAACAAAACATTGCGGATTTAACAGTAATCGGATGCAAAGTCTTTAGATTTCGGATTCAAAATCTCCGGAGACGCGACCAAACTGGGACGTTTTTATTTCGGATTCACCCATCTGCGTGTTAAGGCAAAATGAATCCGGTACCAAAATGTTCCGGATTCGTCACGAATCCAGAAACATCTCCTCTAGTGTAAACGTAGTCTAAGTTGGTTTGATTGTTTTTTGCCAATTTTTTAGTGTAATTTTTCAAGTTACTAGAAGTTAGCTGTAATGTATTAGAAATAGAAAGTTGGATTCTCTGACATAGATATATTTTTTTATAAAATATAAAAATTGTTGTGGAAAAATTTACAGTAATACATTGATACAAATTTTTTCAATTTTTAGAGGCTAGTGTAGGCTGGTGTGAAAGAAAACTCAGGCCAAAATGTACGCGATGTTTTAACCTGTTAGATACTTTTATGTAAAATCGTTGACTTACTCTGCATATATAATACACTGTGAAGAGTGTTCATCTCACATGAAACTGCAAGAAAAGAGTTCAGAACTTTCTTTTTAAGGTGACTCGCGGCTATTATTTAAAGCGGAGGCTCCCTTTTACAAATTGAATTTTCAGTATGTAAACGTTAATTGATTCTGTGATTTTTTTGCTATCATAAAAAATAAATCTTCAAGTTACACAACACAAGGGACTGGGATCTTAAAGACGGAGTTTTAGTCTGAAACAGTCTTAGAGAAAATTAAAGGTGATGATGGTTAGTGTGTCTAAAGACTGCGCTCCATCTCAAAGATAAGCGATACATGTGAACCATGCGAAAGAATAGAGAGTAGGTCTCGTGACATGGTCATCTCTCGGCAGTTATCGGAATCCAATTTCATTGACGGTCGTGAAAAAAATGCAGCGATCGGTAGATTCTAATGAAATTTCGCAAAATGGTTACTTTGGTAAAGTGGGCCTATATTGTGTTTAAAATAGTTTATCATTTTTTTAAAGTAACGAATAGATTGGTTGCCTATGAGGGTCTTATGAGACTTTCAAAGATATAAAATGAAATATATTTAGTAGTTAGGTATTATGTATTTGTAGTTAGAGTGATTTTCAATTGGGTGTCACACAACCCAAACCAAAACCACCCTGGCCAATTACAACAAGCCCAAACAATCCAATAATCCAATCAGAGCCCGAAGGAAATACATGTAGCCGACGCCATGCGTAGGAGACACGTGCGACCAAGTCACGATTGGTTATTTTTGATTGGTTGAGAAAGTAGCGTGAATTCTATGAAATCAATCACCAAGCGTATTAATGAAAGCAAAAGCAAATTACTTTCCACGCTCAACTGAAAATCGCCTTAGTAAAGGTTTTAAAAGTTCATATATTCTTGGTTTTCACTGTCACGCCATAAAATTTTAAAATCGAAACGAATTAGCGAAGGAAGCCAATAATTTGTAATGTTATAAAAGAGTAACAAATAAACAACTTCGCGAAGTCTCAGATCTGTGCAATATTCCGTTGTTGAATTATTCGCCGAAGCATTCGACTCAAATTTACAGAGCTTTGTATGGAAACGCCATCCCGGAGGGACACCAAGATATAATGTTTTAGAATCGAAACTATTTAGTGAAAGAAGCCAATAATTTGTAATGTTATAAAAGAGTAACAAATAAAAATCTTCGCTAAGTCTCAGATCTGTGCAGTATTCCGTTGTTGAATTATTCGCCGAAGCACTCGACTCAAATTTACAGAGCTTTGTATGGAAACGCCATATTGGTGCCCCTCCGAGGGGCACCAAGATGGCCGCCGGAAATCAATAAAAACATCTGGACTTCACTTTCGCTCTGAAAGCGATTACTTTTCTCTCGTGAACTACTATTCATTCGCATAAACTACATTCCTAATACTTTAACTGCCCAAAGTGCCAAAAATCACGAGAAGAGGCCCTTGTTTCATAGGAAAAAGCTTTGTCACGGACGTCATGTTGGTGTCACGTAGGGTGAAAAGTCAGAAATTCAAAATGCTGTATTTTCAAAACGAAAGACGCTACCGGGTTGGATACTTGTGAAAAGATTTATTTTTAAGTCATCTTCATCTTCAGAAGGCATTACAATTTATGATTTTCGAATTTGATGACGTCACGTGAAAACCAAGAATTAACAAAAGATTATGCTCAGTTCAGGATGGAGTTTGTATTTCACGGTCTCAACTTATTTTCTGAACATTTTTTTTTTAATTTGGGTGAACGCGTATCGATGTACTAAATATACCTTATATATTTAAGAATGATTTTGTAGAAAAGATTTTTGTAAAACTATTTAGAAAGTATTTTTCTTCTTTTTTCTAACTTTTGTGAAAATTTCCTTCTGGATTATCCATTCAAGTAAATATATAACTAACCAATTTCGCAAATTGGTCGCGTAGACAATTGATTAAAATTGAACTTGGTTGGACTTCTGCCTCGTCCATGTTCAAGTAAAACAAAAACAAAAAGTAGTAAAGTTATTCTTCAAGGATTATGTTGGCCAGAAAGGAAGGAAATCTACTCGGAGTTTTCTTAAATCAAAGGGCTCTTAAAGCCATCTCGTTAATGCGTTGAAACATGAGGTTAAAAAAAAGAAGAATCTAAAATAAATATAAAATAAATATGGTAAAGATGGCGTTGTAGAATCAGACATTATGTAGAAAATGCGAGGCGCAGTAGTCAACTGGATATGGTTCTTGGCAGGATAGAGAAGATTGAGAGAACTTGGTTTGAAAATTCATGTTGGTGCAAGTCAAAAAAAGTTATGAGTAACAAAGAATCACGAGTGTGAATGTAAATAATTTTGATGTTAGGGAAGTGAAAGTGAAAGACTTTTCCCGCCTTCCTAGCTAATTGACGATGAAAATGTGTTGTTGGTTCAATTTACACAGTGCATTTTCAGTTATTCATTGTCTATTTTCTGTTGGGATATTTGACAATGGAAAAGACTTTCTAAATCAAATACAATAGATTGCCGCAATTTTAAAACAATTAAAAGCCCACATCGATAATACGTCACGTGCAATGACTTTATATCTGATCAGATGAGATATTAATATTAATTATCAAAATATCAATTGACACAACAAATGGTGACTGAATCTTTAATATTCTTTAAAGTAAGGCCCGATTCAAACATTGAACTTCACATTTGCCGAATCTAATGGAAGGAGGCCGTAACAACATGTCATTTCTCTAGAGCTGCCTTTCCCCATGCCAGGACAATTTGAGCTATGTTTAGCAGACATCGCGCCATCAGCCATTTCTTTTTCAACTCTCCAGCAGTATTCGAAAATAGAACGAAAGTCAAAATTTATGGTATTTTGCTGTTCCTACTCTTGCATAATGAAACGGAAAGTTTTGTAGTTAGCTAAAGTATCAAGTCTGCTGTTTTATATATTTTGACGTGAAAAATGGCGGGAAAATGGTGATCACGTGGTCATTTTTCGGTCACGTCTGCTATGGACGCACTTATATAGAAAATATTGGGTCTGGAGCGGATAAACAGGGCACCACTCCTGGCGGTCACTTTTTTAGTTTCCCTTAGATCGAAATGAGGTTCATGACAGGCCTGCACCGACTCCGCTATGTGGTTTTGCGGTTGCGATGCATTTATATTAGCTTTCAAAGTTTCTTGGCTGTTATGAGTCGTGTCGTTAAGTGATTTACGTCTTGTATGATGTGTTAGGCGGCGTTTTGTAAATAGTTTTCAGGAATGGTTGGTTTTGAACGAAACTCCATTTTTCATCAGTATTTGTTTAAGGTTTTTCAGTCGTGGGTGAAATGTTGTGACAAAAGGCGTTATTATCTCGCGAGTTTTTTCGTTTTGTTTTCATGCCAATTGCGTTCCGGCAAAAGTGAAATTCAGAATACCAGTGCATTTAGGAGGGTGCTGATGGGGTTAACAGTTAACTGACAATTGCCCAAAAATATAGTAGTTAACTGATAAATGAAAAGTTACCGTATTTTCTCTATTAAATGCCCCCGGCGTTTATTTCAAACTTGGCCTTGTGGATCCGGCGTTTCTTTGTATCAGCAGTTTTTTCTCGCCCGCCATTTTTTAAGAAAGGGTTATTATTCGTTTTTCTTGGCAGCCTTGTACCTTGCCCTTAAATCTTAAGTTTATTATACCACAAACAAACGTTTGAGGAGCTTACTTACAACTTCCTCAATTATACCCGGCGTTTATTCGGGGCCCGGCGTTTAATCGAGAAAATACGGTAACAGTTAAGTGACATTCTATTAATTATACTAAATTAACGATTGTTGTTGTTAATAAAAGCAACATAGTTTTTTCCTAACAGCAAAGCTATTTTGTGACTTTTACCTGCCTCGCTGCGTGACCAGGTGACATATTAACCGATATTATATGCGAAAGGTACCAGGGTCGTAGAGCGTTGACCTTGATCTCCGTGATGGCGTCGAGTGGCGTGGTCAAAGTTATTCTGAGTTTTTATCGAGATGATGACAAAGGATCGGCATTCGAATGACACATAAGTCGCATACCGTTTGACATGACAAAGCACAATTCAATGGACATATAATCAAACAATAAGCGGAAAGTTTGGACTCGGTGAGTTTGATTTAAAGTTGTTCCGATTAGAGAAGATCGACGGGAAAGCTGTTACAAAGGCTCAGTTGGAAATGGAGCTACCTTTTCTAATGGGAAGTGCGACAAGTGATGGTGGTATGGTGTGTATTTTGTTTCGTCATTTTGTCCTAGCACGCGAACGCGGGTTGACCCAGGGGTTAACCACACGAGCCCTTTTCAGTGTTAGATTAAATGAGTAAGATTTCTGATTACACTAAAAATTGTATTAAGCAGACTCCAAAGTAAGTGGACACACCGTATTTTATTGGACACAAGCATCAGTGAGTTTCGATTTTTTTTCCTTCCCATACTCTCTGTGTACGATCCTGTATCAAACAGACATCTTTAATGCTGACGATCCTTATTACGGTTTTGGAAGCTATCTTGACAGGTGAGAAATTATGGTTTTTGTATGAGAATCTAATGTCGAATAATTTTCGTAAAGCGGCTGTTCTAAGTCCAATCCCAAAAACGCATTCACTCTGGTCATTCTCATGGCCTTTAAAGTAACCTTATCTTAACTTTGCAAATTTAAAAGCCTTACTGATATACGTAATTTCCTACTTGTCAAGCTAAATCACTTGATAAGATCAATGAATGAAAATATTGAAATGAACCGATTTCCGACAGCGTGACGCAGTTAAAAAAGAAAAACATAAAATTTTTTTATACAAGCGCATGAGTATAGGCTACCAGTGTAGCCTCTTCTTAACTGACAATTGGGTACCCCCATTAGCACCCTCATTTAGCAGTGCTAGATTAATTTGTCGTGTGTTTGGCCTTGTTTACAAAATGGTAAAGTAAGCTCACTGTAGCTGTCGAGAAAAAGCTGCGCCGGGTTTACAGCTCTTTACAGGCAAATTCACCGCGAGAAACAACTTCAAGCATCACGCTTCAGTGAATGTTCTGACACCTATAGAATGAATTGAGTTCCATTGTAATAATCTAATGGATAGTATCAATTATATATCCGGAAAAAATCTGGTCATTTCACGAACAGAAATCTAGAACCGGAAAGGAGGAAACAGTTACGCATTAACATCGGAACGGATAGATTGCCGTCCAAAATGGTGGCGCTGTTCAGATGTGTGTTACTTTTCCTTTATACCCTCTTAAAGTTTGATGTTCCCAATGTTTACGTATTTTTCTACGAAAGAGACGATAACTTAATTTGTTATAGGTGGTTTTCATGTTACGTCATCGCCGCCATGCTGGTGGACATAAACAATAGTTCTCTCATTAGCTCCTTTTGTTCGTCCACCAGCATTTGTTCGTTTCACTATTGTTATCTATGTCTCTAGAGATTGATTGCAAACCACCTATAGGAACGAAATTAAAAAAGCCCGTCAAGGTTGTTGAAAGGAGGTGTCGCAGAAGATTCCTGTCAGTTTTTAGAATTTTCAGTCAGTTCAGTTGCAACCTATTGGTAAACGAACTTGAAATGTTCACCTGTATACAGACTTCTATTTTATGAGAGGGGTGAATGCAGCGATCTGTTTTTGGTCGTATCGTAAGTGTCTCAGTAAAGGCTGCAATTTTAGCTTGTATTCGCTACGCTTTACAGCTGCGTGGAGCTCGCTAAAACCTTCGTTGGCATTTTTGACAGTCTAGCGACTGTTACGTTTAAGCCTAGCTTTTTCAGCTGCATGTAGAAGGTAAGTCTTCTAAAAACCTATTAAGAAAAATTTAATACAGTGCACCAAGGATATAGATAAGTACAGTTTTAAGGGGTTGCAACGGTTAAATTCCTCTTCATAAATATTTCAATACTATTTGTCTTTTGAATTAAGAGTAAACTAAATAGGTATTGAGTCCATCCATTTGAATTAATGATTTCAACTGATTTTTAAAGGCCTTAATTATTATATTGTCTACGAACTTCTCATTGCGTTAAAACCACACGGCTAGGCCTTGCACGCTCAGCTTATTACAAGTGCACGACTCATCGTCGTACATTTTTATCCAATTGAATTCCGGTTATGCAAAAATTGATTAAACTCGAATCCTTCGTAGAACTCGAAGTTTACGCTAACTGTTACAAAAATCGATTACATTGAAATGGCATTATTTGGCAAGAGAATAGACCAAAATCTTGTAAAATTTTAAATATTCCCGGAAATTTCTTTCACAGTGTGGCGCGTTTTAGCAACTGATCTTGAAAATCCACCGGCATAAAGCCATCCGAGCCAAATGAACAAGTATTTGAGAATGCAATGAAATTCATCGGAACTTGAATATAAAATTTGAACTCATTTGAGTCAGAACAGCGAATTGATAATAATTGTTTCGTTTCTTGATAGATCATGGCAGGGAATCCCGAAACGTCGAGTTGGACATCGAGTTCGAGTTCGAGTTCGAGTTCGAGTTGGACTTCGAGTTGGATTTCGAGTTGGACTTCGAGTTGGACTTCGAGTTGGACTTCGAGTTAAAAAAACAAAATACAAATATGAAAAAATATAATCGATAAAAATCGACAGTCGAACCTCTCCTTACGGACACCTCTGTAATACGGACACCTCTCTATTACGGACAGTTTCCTGTGTCCCGACAAAATTCTCACATATTTTCTTTAAAAAAGACCTCTATAATACGGACCCTCTCTAATACGGACAACGGACACTAAATTCGGTCCCAGAGAGCAAATTAATATAAACTTAACCTCTTTATCACGGACACTCCGGTGATCAGGTGATGATAGTTTGAGTAAGTAATACAATTTCCTGTTTGTGGTTACAAACATGTATCGCAAGACGTTTTCAGAATAGACCTTATCACGGTTTTTCCAAAATTTTATATGGGCCTGATAGCAATAATCCATCGACACTGCTGGGAAAAGCATCTCAAAAGAAAAAAGGTCACGAGAAGATACTGCCTTTGTCACAACGTACCATCTGGCAGCACAGGTAGCCTAAGCTCAAGTGATAAACGTCGTGGTAAATGGCGTAATAGCGAAATTATAAGGATTTGTATTGGGAAAATTCACTTCGAGTTTGAGCGTAAAATTAGGAACGATATTTGAATAAAACTGGTTCATCTGAACTTCTTTGTGTGTTTACTTGTGCCTCAGTGAGTGGTTTTGCGGTCGATTCGCGATTCCAGCGATTTTTAGTTCAACTGTTTCAGTCCTCCCTCTGAAAGAGACAGCACTCCGCTCATCGAGCCGATCGGATCCACCGAAGGAAATCGGCGGTAAAATCGCTCCAACGCCTCCAGTCGCCTCGAAATTCTACTTAGACCATAGTCGATGGTTCTGCTTTCCATTCGTTATCTTCATCAGAGTCGCACATTACATTGAGAGAGAATTAAAGGTCGCTAATCTCTGCAAACTTTCCCGTTTTGAGCCATCAGAAACGGCTTTATTCATACTTCGCGTTCATCCGTTCAGTAGCCGTGCGGTTTTGCCGTTCGAACGGCATATATATTAGCCAAGTTAATCCAATGGCAAAATAGATCAAGTCGCTCATCTGTTCACTATCTAAAGTACATGCAATTAACGGGTTAACGAGATATCTCCAAACAAGTCTTCTTCTGCAATAAGCTTTACTCGCAGCACTTCACTTTCCAGTGGAAACTACTAGTTTATCTTGTACAGGATTTTACTGATCCAGATCCGCGCGGCCAAATTTCTTGCCTACCGGTAGGCAAGATATTTGGCCGCGCGATACAAACGTCTGTGAAATTTGCCGACTTGGCGGAGCTATATCTCCATTATTTTAAAAGATATCGCTTTTAAACTCGGCCATTTTACTATTTTTGAGATGCTTTTCCCAGCAGTGTCGATGGATTATTGCTATCAGGCCCATATAAAATTTTGGAAAAACCGTGATAAGGTCTATTCTGAAAACGTCTTGGGATACATGTTTGTAACCGCAAACAGGAAATTGTATTACTTACTCAAACTATCATCACCTGATCACCGGAGTGTCCGTGATAAAGAGGTTAAGTTTATATTAATTTGCTCTCTGGGACCGAATTTAGTGTCCGTTGTCCGTATTAGAGAGGGTCCGTATTATAGAGGTCTTTTTTAAAGAAAATATGTGCGAATTTTGTCGGGACACAGGAAACTGTCCGTAATAGAGAGGTATCCGTATTAGAGAGGTGTCCGTAAGGAGAGGTTCGACTGTCGATTTTTATCGATTATAGTTTTTCATATTTCGAAATCCAACTCGAAGTCCAACTCGAACTCGAACTCGATATCCAACTTGACGTTTCGGGATTCCCATACTGGGACGTTCATACTTGCATTGCGTGAGAGCTCTAGAATAATTCAGGAAATAACGCTTTTCCACTTATGCTGATAAGCGTTCATGTTTAAAATTCTAAGCCGCCACCGGCGTACTAGAACAAACGCAAATTTTGCTCTGCCATATCGCTCATATAAAAAAACAAACTTTCCCGTCCCATTTAACTTTCTTAAAACGTCGCCATTCGTAAAAATACACCGTGAAATTCTCAAACTGCGTTTGCCAAAAAAACGCATTTGACCTATTTTTGGCTTTACGATTAATGATTGAAGCTGATAGGTAACGTGAGATATCGAAACTTAAGAAGAACTTAATGCCTTTGCAGTAACGTAATGTGAGATATGACAAGTTCATGACAAGTTCTGATTTTTTTTGATTTTCTACTCTTAATAGGGTCAGGGCTTGAGAACCCTGGCGGCACACATGCTTATCTTAAATTGTACCCCCCCCCCCCCCCTCTCTCTCTCTCTCTCTCTCCTCGGCGTTCACATTAAATCACGGACTATGATGGAGCGCGAAAGGCGCAATTTATGTGATTTTGTTTTGCTGGCACCTGTTTGATTTCAGAAAAAAATTGTTTCAGTTCGATGTTATTTTGGGTCGTCTTGTCTTTTTTCAGTGTGGGGGGTGACGGGGGGGGAGGGTAAAATTGAATATTCAATTTTTTCAAAGCGTACATACGGGACAAAGATTTTTTGTAGAACGGAATAACGTGATATTATTATGAGTGTAAGTGAATGTTTTTTCAGTTGAGGCATCATCGAAATTCAATTACAATGTTCTTTAAAATAAGGAGGACTATATTAAGAAACTCTAAATAGTGCGTGTCATTTAAGTTATGATAAGATTTCGAAACGTGCTAAAGTTTCATCGAGTTTATACTTGTAGCCACTTGTTTGTTATTTTAAGGATAGCTGTGGTGTTGCTTAGTCATGTGTCTATTTGCGCGATAAAAGGGTGTGCCGATTGCGTGAAAGATGAAGGTTCAGCTTGCACATATGGCATGTTATAGTTAGTCAATGGGCTTACTATAATAACGTTTTCGCAATATTTTTTGTCGTAAGAAATTGCAGAATGTGTATATTGTTAAAAGATTTAGGTTTTACCTTATTGTTTTATTTTTTGGTATTCAAGACAGACATTGTTCGTAGTGTTTGAAAAGCACTTTTTTGTGCAGTTGTCGGCGAATTTGTCTTAAAATTAGATTTACAGCTAGACGGAAAAATTAGTGATTACTCTCTTTTGTTTTTGAACTGAAAAGGTGTAAATCGTTTTAAGTAAGAACATTGCGGCATTGCGGAGATACCTTTTATATTTTGATTGATATGTTTGATAAGACAATCCCTAGGTCTGTGTTTTTATATAACGTTTAATTGGTAAGTTGAAAGAAAATGAAGATGAATTAAAGATGGGTTGTCGGAAATCGCTTTTAAATGTAAGGGTTAGCAACATTGACAAATTGTTTAAGATTGCTTTATTAAATGTTGTGTGATGTGCAATATTTTGTTGAAACTTGTTTAGTTGTGGGAGGGCCGAAATATCTACGTTTTCCGGTATCGATTAGCGGTATGTCTGTGATGGACTAATTAGCTACTTGTCAATGGTTTTTGAAGGATTAATTTAACGCTGTTGTGTGTTTGTATCGAGATCGATGTGGACTTTTTTGCAAAGCTAAGCGGAGATTGATTTTTGGTATGTGGAGGGTTTAAAAAGAAATGGCTGCATAAGGTAATTATGAATGGGCTATTTGCGAATATATACTATTTGTCTGTTTTTTATTTTCAAGTCGAGAGTTTTGTATTTCCGGTGTCATCTGTTTGCTAACTGCCATGTAACTATTAGGGATTAAATGGATCCTTTTAAGTTTAAGAAATGAATTGGTTTGTATTTGATTGCTATTTGAAGTTAATTCTTGTAAAAAGTGTTCATATTTTTTGGTTTTAGGAGTGGAGAGTACGTTTCGAATGAAATTGCATCTTTTTTTTTAATATGTGCAGATTTTGTGTCTAAGGCGGTACGTTGATGGGGTGTTAATTTTGTAAAGTTGTAGGGGTATCGGTGTGACAAAGTTATTTCGTAAATTAAAGAAGGAAGGTTCTTCTTATGAAAAATTTTAAAGGTATAATTATATATCAGTTGTTGTGTGACAATGATTGTGATAAAACATTTCATAATATGGGAGTGTTTTGTTTCGAAGGAATTTAAGGAATCTCAAAAGATTGATGTTTACTAGAAAATGTATGGTTTTAGAAAATCGCTAATTTTGTTGAGGTTACAGTTTGTCTTTTGTTGTATAATATTGTGTGATGTTGTAAATTGTTTAACAGTGGCTTTTAAAGCCAGACGGGTAGGGTTGATGGAAAATTAAGAGATGTCTGCATTTTCTTTGCTAGAGGGATATTTGGAAGCGGTTCAGCTAAGATGGTGTTCACTAACAGGGGCGATCTGTTGTGTTATAGACAAAATCTCTCTTGAAAAAAATCTACACGCTGAAATCGCTTATAAAATGCGCCGTGTCTAAATACCCGGCAGCCGGGAACGGTCTTAAATAGACTAAATGCCCGGCAAACAGAAATTTTCACAAAATTTTCAATGAATGGCTCTTTCAAACCTTTTGAGAGTATTCGATGTTCGTTTAGAAATGTCAAGCGCTTCCAAAAATTATTTTGCTTTCCAGTTGACGAAATATCCAAGCTTGGGCATACCATAAGATCGCTATGTTCTCGACACTTAGAAAATTTCTGCTGAGACTCGCAGTCAGAAATTTTCACAGAATTTCGACTGAACGTCTCACTCAAACCTCTTTAGTAAAGTTCGTTTAGAATTACCAAGCGATTCCCAAAATTATTTCGATTTTCCAGTTGACGAAATATTCAAGCTTCGGTATACTATAAGATCGCTATGTTTACGACACTAAGAACATTTCTGCAGACTACCTGGCACGGTCTGAAATAGACTAAATGCCCGGCAGTGAGAAATTTTCATAGAATTTTCACTGAAAGGCTCTTTCAAACCTTTTAAGAGCATTCGATGTTCGTTTAGAAATGTCAAGCTTGGATATTTCGTCAAATGGAAAAGAAAAATAATTTTTGGAATCGCTTGACATTTCTCAACGAACATCAAATACACTGTACTCTCAAAAGGTTTGAAAGAGCCATTCAGTGAAAATTTTGTGAAAATTTCTGACTGCCGGGCATTTAGTCTATTTGAGACCGTGCCCGGCTGCCGGGCATTTAGACACGGCGAAAAATTCTTCTCAAAATGCTTGCTTGATAAACTTTGTTAACAAAATCAGCAAAATTATTACGTCTTTTGCGTACTATTGCATAATCAAACCGTAATGCATACTCTTGCGTAATCAAACCGAAATATTGTTAGTTAGCTGAATAGGCAAAATCTCACCTCTCTTGCATACTATTGCATAATCATGACACCTCAACATTGTTGTTTCTGTGGTTTAGATAAGAAACATGTACAATCTGTCAGGCGATGAGGTCAGCTCTAAAACAGTTGAAAAACAACTCTGCTATAAACCTCAAAAAGCGGACAAAGAAATTTCTAAAGCATAAGACGCAAAGAGCGTAGAACGTCTCCGACACATCCACACAGGAAACAAAAAGCATAAAACGCAAACAGCGTAGAACGTCTAGGACACATAAACTTAAAAACAAATTTGAAAGATTGATACCTAACGTGAGATATCGAAACTTAATAAGAACTGTAATACCTTTGTGGTGAGGTAACGTAAGACATGACAAGTTCATGACATTTCAATACCCTAGGGAAATTAACAATAGGACCGGGGGTGTTCCTCAAAAATTTTAGTGACGGTATGTGACGCCCTTCTTGAAATCCTAACCGCTTTAACCAACCATATCCTCAATGCCCTAATATAGCTTCTATAAAGAAGAAAGAAGAAACCCCCCCCGGACAAAAGTCCACAAAATTTTGTTAACAAGTTTTGTCCCTTTTTTCGAAAATCAACACAACTATGACATGTTTACCATACTATTGCACAATCAAACCGCTTGGCCAATCATAATGCAGAACGTAGCTAATACAGGAAATTGCCTGCTGCTGAGTTGACCTCTGATACGCTTGGTTAATTGCACGCTTACTTGTAACTCTAAAATTTTCTTTCCACCAGTGATCGAGTGCATTGTTATTTAGAAGTTGCTGAAACCAATTCTGTGGTCGTGGAAATACCCAAGCCCTCCTTGGCGACGAGCAAGTTCGTGGCGAGCTCCTAAATGTAAATAAAACGCCGACAAACCTTGAAGATAGCGTAGTTGAAGGCGTCTTCTTCGGTGTCTTCTCGCAAAAAAAAAAATGCCGGATTGTTATATTTATCAAATGATAAGCAGGAGAATGACTGAAATTAAACTTACAAGATCTCGATTCGTGTCATCCATGTCGATTTGTACGTTTTCGCGCGTAAACTGCAGTGTCAGTGAACTCATATCTTATTATATTTTACCCTGGGGAGTCTTTTACTGTGTAACCGCATCCCCAAGGGTAAGATGAAACCTGAGATAAACCGAACCCAAGCCATTAACCCTTGGGAAGGCCCCAAACCCAAGGTATGTGTAACCACAACTCAATAGAAAAAAACGCAAAGTTCATGCTATTTTGCTCTGCCATACCGCTCATATTAACACACAAACTTTCCTGTCCCATTTAACTTTCTTATAACCTCTCCATTAGTAAAATACACCGTGAAATTCTCAAACTACGTTTCCCAAGAAAACGCATTTAACCTATTTTTACCCTTTTAAAGTAGCTATAATGGATTTACGACAAATGATTGAAACTGATAGGTAACGTGAGATATCGAAATTTAAGAAGGACTAATACCTTTGCGGTAACGTAATGTGAGATATGACAAGTTCATCACAAGTTCTGACATCCCAATACCCTAGGGAAATTAACAATAGGTCCGGGGGTGCTCCCCAAACATTTTAGTGGCAGTATGTGACGCCCTTCTTGAAATCCTAACCGCTTTAACCAACCATATCCTCAATGCCCTAATATAGCTTCTATAAAGAAGGAACAAGAAACCCCCCCGGACAAAAGTCCACAAAATTTTGTTAACAACTTTTGTCCCTTTTTTAGTACTCGACTTCGAAATCTCGCTTAATGCGCAAGCGCATTAACGAGATAAAAACCGAACGGTTCCCTTCACTACACGTTAAGCCTATCCTCTTAGTTTGGACTTGCATATTTCCAAGTATTTGTTCCGTATTCGAAAATTTCCAAGTCAAAGATAGATGATGGCATGCCTGTGATTACTACATAGAGGAACCAGCCATCAACCTGACCGGCTCATGTATTTTGTATTTTATGAGTAAACAAATTCAACAATTTCAAGTCAGTTGTGTGGTTTTGGCTGTGTGTTTTTGTTTTGGGATACACGAGTGATCCTGTTAAGCTTTAAGCCTGCCGCACACTTGAGGAAAGTGCTGAGCAAAATTCCTCGGGAGGTAGTTAGCTCATCTGTTTCCTCAAGTGTGCGCTGGAGTTTTTGCGAGTTTTTCGCCTCGCGAGGTCGTGAGGCAAGTATCTGTCGTGTTTGATATTTTTTGCCTCACGAGACAAATTCCTCACCGTGTGCGGGCGCCGCGAGAATCTGGCTGAGCCAAATTAATCGATTAGCCAATAAAATTGCATGGCGAGCTCACGTGATTTCAAGCTCGACATTCAAGATGGCGGACAGGAGTGTGGTTAACGAAGCTATCCTGGAGGATAAACTTGTCGAGTTCTATGAAGCCTTGTATGTTGCATGTTTACCGTATCAAAATCTAATTAAAATGCTAAATTTCAATTATATCCTAAGAATATTCTAAAAAAAGAGGATATTAAATAATGTCAACAAGAGGCTACACATAGCGCATACTACTCATGCTCATGAGACTCAGGACATTCAGGACGCGTTGATTGCCCGGGGTTGATTGAAGCTACCAATTTTTCTGTCTTCGCTTTTAATATTTAATTTATTGATTCCCGATCAAATGCACACTCGCCTATTACTTTCCAAGCCGTAAATTATTTCTTTTTCATTTAAAAGGACTACTTAAATCAAAGGCTCCTAAGAGCCAACCCGTGAATAAGAAATGCTAACATGCAACGCAATATCTCGGTAAGCTTATGTTTTCACACTGACAAGGTTCGATATTTTTTTTAAAAAAATAACCGTAAGGATTTTTGACAAAGTGGAAATATTTTTTTGACTATGAATTGCACAAATTTGGCGGCCAGGCCGTTTTCAGAGGAAACCTTAACAAAGACGACATGTCTAAATTTACAACTCGGACAATTTTTTGGCCGAAATTTTGAATATTTGGTCGGAAATAAGTTATGATTCGGACGTGAACTCGATTGACCACTTTCTATCAACGAGCTTATGGTATAATTCCTTGATAAGAATCGGAAATAGACCTGTATATTACAAGTGCTGGTTTTCTAAAGGTGTCCAAAATGTCTCGCATATAATGAAAGATTCCAACACCTACCTCTCACTCCAAGAATTAAAAGATCGTTTCAATATTCAAACAAATTTTCTTACTTTCCATAGTCTAATATCTGTAGTGAAAGCTTTAGAGAAAACAAACAAAGATCGTCTTTTAGATAGGAACACCAAGTTCGAAAGTTTTCTTGAACGCTTTGTAAAGTCTAATAAGGCAAATAGAGTAGTCTATGAAAAACTTATTGATCTAAAGCAGCAACCCCCTTTCCGTAGTCAAAACAAATGGTGTGCGGATTGCGAGGTAGAAAATATGGAAACAATTGATTGGAAGTCAGTACTGATACCAACTGTCTTTCAACTGTACCAAAATAACAAAACTAAATACTTTTCAATTCAAACTACTTCATAGAAGACTGGCAACAAATTATTTCTTGAAGAAAATAGGAATAAAAGAGAATGACATGTGTACTTTCTGTAGAAGTGAGGTAGAGAGCCTAATCCACCTTTTCTGGTCTTGCAATGTGACGTCACGCTTTTGGCAAAGTTTTAAGTAATGGCTCACCACTGACAAAGGCATCGCAGACATAGAGACTATTAACTTTACTTCAACCATAATATTAGGCTTAAATACTAAAGTTTTTAAGAAAAACCAACTGGATGTCTATTTTTTGATTGCGCGTTATTTTATTTGGATCTGTAGAACACAGGGCAAGGACCTAAACTTTCAGAATTTCACGAACTTTGTAAGTTTTTTTCTCTGATTGCCAACTTGTCTCCTATGCTTCGTTTCTATTTTCTATTAGCTTAATATGAAGAAAGTTTAGCCCTAGCAGTATTTCCCTAAAGACATAACTCACTAATCAAGTATACAAAATGTAAGTAATGTAGCAACTTGATGTAACGTGAAGTATTGTTAGTAAGTTGATGCATTGTATTATATTGTAAGTATGGTATTGTAATTAATCGTAAGTAATGGAATGTAGCATGTATTGTAAGTTAGTAATGTATGTGTTGAAATAAACGAGTATTTATGAAAAAAAAAAAGGATTTTTGACAAACGCAAAAAAAAAAGGAAATGACTTTCATAATGCCCAGTTCGACGAAAAAAAAAGAAACAAGAGTCACGAGCGAACGCAAAAGAAAAAAATACGGCAATCACTTTCATAATGTCCAGTTCGAGGCAAAAAAATTAAAGAAGAGTCACGCCCGTGAATTGAACCCGAGATCCCGAGTGCAAATCCGGCGCCTTAACCTACGAGGCCGTCGGTTAAGGCTAAATTTTGTTATTTAAAGGTATACAGCTGATGATGGAAGGAACGAGTGAGTGAGTGAGTGCTGGTTTGCATATCTGTCCGTTACCGATTACCCGTTCATTACGCATGCACGTATTCACGGTTTAAATCAAAGGCTCCTAAGAGCCAACTGCTAAAGCGTAACGCAATATTGCGGTAAGCTTATATTTTCACACTGACACGGTTCGATATTTTTTTAAAAAACAATTTGACGAACACACACACACACAACAAAAAGTACATTGCTTTCATAATGTCCAGTCCGAAGAAAAAAGAAAAGAAAAAAAAATGCCCTGAGCAAGACACTTGAACTCGGGCCTCCGACTGACCAAACAAGGTAGATACGTATCAATTTCGTGCCTCGGTTAAAAACTCCTTTTTGATCGATTTTTTAAGATGTTGCATAAAAGATTCCAAATGCGAAAGATCTTTAACACAGTATTGATGTTTATATTCGTTTACAGCAAATTAGTTATTACTGGATTCACCTTAATTGTTCCCGGTTACGAAATGCATTCGTAACAAAGCATTACGTCATTTTATCTCGTTAAGGCGTGCATGCGCAAACGAGATACAGGTATGAGTATAGAACATAGATGGATATAAAAATGGATGTTCCTTGGTTGTTAACTTTTGTCCGGGGCGTTATTTCTTTATACAAGCTATATAAGGGCATTAAGGATATGGTTGGTAATACCGGTTAGGATTTCAAGAAGGAAACTTGTGGAAACACTCCTGTGTCAAGCGAAATCGAAATGGGTGATTTAGTTCGTGGCGTAGAGGAATAAGTGTGATGAAAAACTTACCTTAGGAGAGTGTTTTAACACGCTTGAGACCTTTCAAAAAAAATAAAACTCATGGGAATAATGGTCTCACCGCAGAATTTTATTTAGTGTTTTGGCCACTTCTGGGTAAGCGCATGGCGAGTTATCCAATTCACAAAAGCAAGCTGTTATTACATTGCTAGAAAAGAAAGGCAGGGACAAAAGGTTAATAAAAAAACTGGCGTCCAATCTCTGTTATAAATGTCGACACCAAAATCGCCTCAAAAACCTTAGCCAAACGTCTTGAATCAATTCTACCCGATTTAATTCACTATAACCAAAATGCGTTAATGTCAAAGGAAGGTCCATTTTCGACGTTGTTAGAAGTATAGATGACATTTTAGAATACACCAAACCACAGGCAGCCCAAGCTTAGTATGTGATGTTTACGCAACGAACGATTTGTAGACTTTGTATGGGAAATCCATTTTAGTCTTATATATGCTAAAATAAAGCTTTAATGTGGAAATAAACTTCACTTACCTCAACATTGTATTTTCGTTGTGTCTTGTATGCAGTTTGGGCGCAAATGATGTCCATTTTAGACGGTTTTGTGGCTTACGAGTTTTCGTGATGTCGTTGGTTGTCGTTTCCACTTATAAAGCGAAGCAAGGCCGGTGACTCCCGGTGACCTCGTCCCACAAATCGCTATTTCACCACAAAGCGACGGGCCGAATCGCCATAAAAACACCACAGCCATAAGGCCACATAAATTTCCTATCACATCGACTCCTCTCGGCGATCGCACTGCTATTTTAGGGGGAGAAATTTCAAATAATATTCGGTTTTCTGTAATCTTCCCGACCGTTCAGCTACCGCTGGAGCGTGACCACGATCATACGACATTCTGCACTCTCATTGGCCAATTCAAAATAACAACCACGCGCAATACGCAATAAGTAGACTGTCAAGGGAGGCAAAAGACAAATTTTGCCGCTAGTCAATACACACACTGCCCCCCCTCCCCGCCCTTGACAGTCTAATTATAATTCCCTTATTAGCTAGACAAATTTAGTCACAAAACTGCGAAATCTTTAGTCGCAAATGCGTCCGATACAGGCGCAATTTCGAGCACTGTAAAGTTAATCTGCGTTCTCTACCAGAACGGTAGCGAGGAAAATCTGATAACTTCTTGCTTGATTCCAAAGAGACCCAACAACTTACTTGGTCCGGAGAAGAACCTTCGTCCAATTTTTCCACTGCGTACTTTTAGTAGGCATTGAAATATTGAGCCGTACGATTTCAAAATCGGGAAAATATCCGAAACTAAATCAAGACAAATAGATACACTGTATTTCGGAACCCCAGCTCCCCAGGATGAATTTCCACGCGCTGGGAATGCTGGATACTATTGTGACGTTTCAAGATGGCCCAGATTTGGTACCGACACTTTTCTCGATTCGTTCCGCCTAGACGACGCGCTAAGCATGCTGGATACTATTGTGACGTTTGAAGATGGCGCAGATTTGGTACCGACACTTTTCTCGATTCGTTCCGCCTAGCCGACAAGATTAGGAAGTGCAAATATTCTAATGTAACTCCCTCTTTAATAGTTTTTAAAGCCAAGTTAAAAGCTACTTATAACTGAATTAGAACTGTTTATTGCAAAAAAGAATGGAAGGCTGTTTAATCATTACAAAAAGTGGAATCCTTTAGTTCCTTTTTTTACTTGACGATTTACACCATCTCTCTTCGGTCTTTTTCATCATCGTATACTTTATTGTATATTAACCATATTTACACCTAATTGCAATAACGTTGTCAAGTCATAGAAAAAATGAAGAATGCACAAACGAAAAATGAAAAGACCAATTCTTGGTTTGTAACCAGGTGACAAGGCGGCCATGTTGGTGGTCAATACAATATAATTTTTTTCGCAGAATTTGCATGAAAATAGAGTTTAGTTCCCAGCGGAGAGAAACGGTTTTGTTCTTGACCACCAACATGGCCGCCGTGACGTCACGTGCAAACCAGCAATAGGAATTAATGACATACAAAATACATTCTCGCCGGATTTTAATAATTCTCAAAGCATGCACAAATTAAGAAATATGTTTAAGAACAGATTCTTGAACTTTTCCTCCTTCGTAGTGTAACTGTGCACATGTAACAGTTACTCTAAGAGAATGACATCAACCCTTACCGGGTAGCAACATATTTCCAACATGGACGGTTGCCATATCATTTCAACCTTTACCTAGGTAAATTTCAAATAACAATAGCCGCTGCACGCTTAATTTAAATTAACAATAGCCGCTGCTCGCTTAATCGTGCCGCGTGCCGCTGTGATGATTAAGCTAATTAATTCCTATTTGGCTTTTGCATTTTACATTTTTCTATGACAACGTTTTTGCAATTAAGGCCCCGTTTACACGGGTCCGGACAAATCTTTGCACGGACAAAAACTTGCACGGTTCCACCTTGCGTTTACACGGGACTGGCGGAACTGGACGCATTTTTGAACGGCTAAGTGTGCAAGATCCGTGTAAACACCAGTACAATCTGTAACAGAATTTGCACGGATCCATGTAAACACGTGGTCTAGGAACAAAATTCGTCCGTGCAAAAATTTGTAAACGTGTAAACGGGGCCTAAGTGTATATTGTATTTGGAATAATAAGAATATCAAAAATATTGTTTTTGTTTACATGTAATCTGATGTCACTCTGACCTCCTTACTCAACACCCTTTTAATTTTTCTTCTTGCTTGTTTGTATGGCGGGATAGTACGTCTTAAAAAATAAACAAAAAATGAAAATTAAATAAAAAATTAAAATAATAATACTTTATTAACAAATTTCTTAAAACAATCTTAAATTTACAATATAAAATTACAACACATGTATAATAATAATAATAATAATAATAATAATAATAATAATAATAATAATAATAATAATAATAATAAAACCAGCGGGGACTTGTTCGCACGCGTTTTCCTGCGTTTGGTTCCGGCGACATGTATTTGCTTCGAGTGCTGATTGGTTAATTTGATAGCGTTCGTCTGCTGTGATTGGCCAGAGTAATTACTTTGGTTTTGGTTTTACAACACTCCCCTGAATCAAGATAATTAAGGTGGCTCCCAACAGTTTCCAGCACTTTTTAAGACTTAGAATTTGATGGGTCATTATAACCACTCTTTAACAGTTGATGTTACAATCATGATATCAAACGAATGCCCAATGATTGGTGAACACGTTATCATTTTTGTGACACAATATGTTACTATAGGAACAGTATAACGTGCTAAAAACACCCTTAATTTTAGCTTTAAGTGTTAATTACTCAAAAATGACTCGGTGAACCCCATTTTTTGTTGTCTAATTTTGATTAGTAGGATAAGATGCAACTTTTGGCAAAGTTTAAAAAAATTCTGTAGGTGGGGTTCAGAGCCACCTTAAATTTTCGAAAAGAGTGGTTTTAATGACCCATCAAAATCTGAGTCTTGGAAAGTCTTGGAAAGTGCTGGAAACTGTTGGGAACCACCTTAAGGCACGGTTTGAACGTCGCATTTCACATGTTCCGAATCTAATTCGAAATTAAATGCATGGAAAGTTCGACGTTTAACTCAAATTAAATTCGACAATGCGATTTCTGCCGCATCTTGTTTTATTTTAGAACTTCACATGTGCCGAATTGAATTTTTAAATAATGTTTTACATACAATAAGAAACCCATAAGTGGTTGAAACGTGCAACTGTCTCTTGCACGCTTCAAAACAAGCTTCCGATTATTCAATTTGCTAAGAAGTTGTTACAGCCATATTTGGAACTCAAGATAAAATATTATATTAAAATATTGGTAGTTTCTTGGTGTTGCGGATGGTGTGATCACCAAATGACGTAAAACAAAAGATTCAAAAGACACTGAACAATACCCACACCACAACACAAAAGCTAACCAACAATGGCTTCCGCAACACCAAGAAACACCCAAAATATTACTTATCAATTCGCTAGAACAGACTGCTTCCAATCTCGAGAGGCCGAGGGGTTTCCAAGTATGGTACTAAGCAAAAAATGAATATTCGGAAGCTGTGAATGCGCGTTACGCGTTTCAACCCACTTATGGGTTTCTGATATAATTCTACATTTTTCCTAACTTTCTAAAAAGTGGCTCGTGAATTAAATGCGACTCTATTAAATTCGACGTCTAATACATAATGTCGCATTTAATTATTTGAATCGACCAAAATAGATATAAGATTCGGCACACGTGAAATGCGACGTTTAAACCGGGCCTAAGATGATGAAATAGGCTCTAACGATCCTTCAACAAACGTTTATTTACAATTTTTTAATATGTACAATATTATCTCATCGGTTCCATTTCAAAAACACTGACCGGTCTTTTATATTCGTACAAATTTCATATGTACAACTATAAAAAAATATTGAAGCAATTCTTTAGTAATATGTCTTCACTTGGATGATATCATTTCATAACCGGCTATCTACTTTTTCTTTAAATCTCTTCAGTTCCTTTGCAATATTCTTGCCGCGTTCCAGACTTTCCATTAGCTCGCGGCCAGCATCACCAGGTTCGTCATTTTCGGCAATAGTTCGAGCTTCGGGTTTTGTTCCGAGGAGATCCCGAGCGGTTGCAGCAGGTTTCAACGAAGCCACCCGAACTTCATTGTACTTCGCCTGAACCTAAGGATAGCAAAATAAAAGGAAAAATAAGTAAGCTTTTTCTCTAATTGCGTTTTTAAATGAACAGTGAAACCAAACTAAATAAAATCTTGGGTAACGGCTTTCAACCAACTGGCCTCTAAACAGGCCCTGCTATTTGGGTTTTTGCGAGTCACGTTTCGCCCTACCTTCGGAACCAGACGTTCTCTCGCGGCACGCTTTCGTGAGATGTCGGGGCCGGCCGAAGACCGACCGACCGAATGCCGATAACGAGCGGTGAAAACGCAAGTGATGAAAATATAAGAGACATGAGAACGTGTAATATGAGAGAGATGAGCGCGTGGCACCCAGGGTAGTTTCGCGATAGATGACATTTCAAACTCCTTGTACCTGTGCTATTTTATTGCTTATTATGTAAAAATTTCGATTGATTTGGAATTCGAGCTATGTTTCAGTTAAGCGCTGATTTTGAAATTTATCAGTATCGAACGATAAGTTTACAGGCTCGAGGAAACTGAAAGAATGTTCGTTGATGGAAAAGAAATACAGTGTGATAACACGAAAGAGCACATACCTCATTTAGGAGCCTCTTCGCCTCCTTATATTCTCTTTTATTTCTGGGGTCCTTCCTGAAATCTTGAAGCGCGGTTTCTAAAACATAACAACAGTCCGTGATTACCACTGTCTAACATGTGTGTACTTCGATGTTGCTTGCGTTTTTGTCAAAAATAAGGTACCGATTATTACAGGATTTTTGAGCATTTATGTTTTAAATAGGGCATTGATTTTGACCATTTCAGTTTTTAAACTTATACCTTATTAAAATAAGGTATGGATTTTTACAAGCTACGAGAAGATGATCTTCTCTTGGATTTTGACCACTTCAGGTTAAAAAGGTCTTTTTGATCATTTGGGTCTCAAAATATAAGTGTTTTGCCGAACAAGAAGGAGCAAAGAGTAACCAACCGCCACACACTGAAATCCGTGTCGTGCTAAAGTCAGTTATGATACGCAATTTTTAGCAACGACGACGGCAACACCAAAGAAAATATCACTTGATAAAAGGATTCGTTAGGTTTTGTGGAGAACGTGAACACCATCATCATCATCATTTTATTTCAATGGTTTAAATTTAACAAATTAAAGAAATATACAACCTGCATATAGCAAAGCTAATCAAGGCAGGTTGTATAATTTACAATCAAATTTAGCAAACAAAAATTATTAGTAAAATCAGGTAAATAATAAATAAATAATTAATTATAATAATAATAATAAATAAATAAAATAAATAAATAAGTAAAATAAATAAATTAAACACGTGACGGTTCATTTTCCTTTCGCCATTTTAACTTTAAAGCCGTCCCTTCGAATTTAGCTCCTAGACGATTCAGTCACATTAGACAAATTAAACACATTTGAAGAATTGTAAAGTATTTAAAGAGAGCGCAAATTCCTTTTTTGAAGTGACGTTTTCCTTGGCGTTGTCGTCGGGGTGACTTAAATAAGCTCTCTTATGGAAAATTCGAACATTCAAGTAAAAAGCTAACCTAAGTTGGACTCTTTAGTCTTGGACTGGACTCTCATTTTGTCCAAGATTTCTCCAAGTTCTTCTACTTTGCTTTGTCGTGACTTGGATCCTATCGTTGTTGACTCGGTCTGATGGATAAGAAAAATAAGGTTAAAACAAAATGTAATTTGACGACAAACCAAAATAAATTAAAAGTTTGCAAATGAAGCCCCTCTGCATGAAGACAGCGAGAAGTCAACCTTTTGCGTGTTTTCTATGGCGCGAGAAGATGGCCGAATTGATAACTCGAGCGACATGTTCAAGATATTTTCGCTTGCCCTCAGTAGGATCTGAAGGGAGAGGGGGAGGGGGATGTTTGCAGTCTAAACCACAGGCAGCCCAACTGTAATTTGATGTGGCTCACACGCCACGGTTGGGCTGCCTGTGTCTAAACCCCATTCAAATTCACTTGTGTCCAGGCTTACACGCAAGCATCGGACTTCTAGCTGCCCTTTTAGTTTTCCTCTCGATCGATCACGTGAAGCCCGCCCGCTCGACTATCCACAGAGGGACTGCTAGCAGTCTAACGCGAGTATTCTTTGACAAATACTTGACTTCCTATTTGACAGAGTTATTTGTTGTTTCATATTACTTCATGTGACAGAATTACATGTGTTATGGTGAAATTCTACAGATGAGGACACTTTGTGACGACTACCATGGAGTAGCGCGGCCCCTTCTGCGTGCAATCCTGGACATTGTTGTTGTTGTCAAGTGTTTGTTTTGGTTTTGCTTTTACTCAGCTTTTCATCTGAAAGCACCCATTCATACTTTCGGGTGCAGAGAATTGTTTGTCCAAGGACAAGACACAAGGCAGCAACATGGGTTTATCTAGCCTGCGCGCAAACCTCTCCATGTATTTCCTTCCATTGCTTTACGCAGAAAAAAAAGACAAACCCGTCGACATTTACATTGTGATTATTATAATACTTGCGGCTTCATTTGCACTCTCAGAGGCAGAAAGATAGTTTACCTTGGGCTTTTTCACTTTTCTTTCTTTATACGTTGCACCATGAGGCTCACTGAAGGTCAGAGGGTGTGTGAGAGCGTATTTCAGAGCCCTGACACTTCCTTGCAAATCATGCGGAATAACAATGTCGGGGTCATCTTCATCAACATCGAGCAGATCTTCGTAGCCTTTGTATCTTGTTTCCACGCTAAATGGCCGCTCTTTCGCTTTCTTAGGTTTTTGTTTGGGAGTTTCGACTTCTTGTCCTTGTTCGAGATCATCGAGCTGTTGACAGAAACCATAAACGAAAAGGCAATTATAAAGGGAAAATGGGCTCAAGAGTAACCAAGAGTGCAAAGAGTTTTTGTTGTCATTGGTTCTACAATAGGCGACCATGTAATAGAGTGGTTTTAAGTTGCTTTGGTTTTGCATTGCTACGCTTTGTGATTGGCTAAAAAATCTCGCGCCACTTTATCAACCAATCAGAAGTAAACTCAAAACCAATCGTGACTTCTTAGCACGCGTTTTCCCGCGCTTGGCGCCGGCTGCATGTATTTGCGTCGAGCGCTGATTGGTTCATTCGATTGTCTGCGTCTGTTGTGATTGGTCAGAGTAATTACTTCGGTTTTACGACGTTTAATTGAAAACAGCTCTATGCGACTGTAATATTTAAGTTTGTAGATACTGGTGCATCTTAATTTATGACTTTAAAAAGCTGTTGAGCTATACCTTCACAGCGCAAGGTTGTTCGCACTCTTGAGTCTGGATGAAATCCTGAAGTGCGACTTTTCAAATGAAAGTTACTGAACAGTACTTTACTGTGGTACTGTTTATTATGCTGTACAAGGTGGTTCTAACTTTTGAGTCTGTGGAAGAAATCCTAAAGGGTAACCATTCAAATGAAAGCTATTGAGCAGTACTTTCCTGTGGGACTGTTTATTATGCTGTACAAAGTGGTTCTAACTTTTGAGTCTGTGGATGAAATCCTACAGTGTGACCATTCAAATGAAAGCTACTGAGCAGTATTTTTCTGTGGTGCTGTTTATTGTGCTGTACAAGGTAGTTCTAACTTTTGAGTCTGTGGACTTTCATAATAGATGCAAAATTAATATAGTCCGTGGATGAAATCATAAAGTGACGTTTTAAAAATGCACTAAGCGGTACTTTCCTGTAATGCTGTTCCATTCTCGGCGAATATAAAAAGCCTTTTCACAAACAAACAAACAAAACTTACTTGGGTCATAAAAAATCCATCTTCAGAGTTGAGCTGCCTATCAGCACGTGGTTGACCACGCCCATCATCACCAGTCCCCACACTCTCTTCAATAGTAGCTTCTCCGTCCGTTTTCACAGTTTGCCTGGTACTGACTCCAGACCGGTACTGAACTGACCCTGCCATATATGGAGGTGTACTATTAGTGCGGCTGTACTGAGGGCGTTCACCATCCGTGGTTGTTGTCTCCGCCAGACCAGGTGCTGTTGAAAGCTTCCTTGGGGTGGTAGACCTGGGTTGTCGGCCAGTAGGTGGGGCGGACCCTATTGGTGGTAATGTCCTGTATGGTGGTCCAACGTATGCGGTTGATTTCTGTTCGGGAGGACCTTCTAACATTGCCAGATTTTGCTTCTTCGGCATTGGAGGAAGAGTGTCTTTTACCTTGGATTTAAAAAATAAAAATTGAAATAAATAACACTGCCCGGCAAACAAAATTCAAGATCATCAAAATTACCTATCACCTATTATATTACCTATTATCACCTATCAAAATTCAAGACTATCAAAATTACCTATCACCTATTATATTACCTATTATCACCTATCAAAATTCAAGATATTACAGAAGTTCTCGCGCCACTTCTTGACCAAACATTTGAGGACTTTTTAAGACTCTTTTACGAGAAGTAACAACAGCATAACCTTGACGTAATAAGCTCGCTTGATTGACAGAGATTTGTCCGTGATTTCCATTTACAGTGATAAACGTCAACCAAATGGAAAATAACTTACTTTCTGTGGCTTTGTTAAAAAATTTCCAGGTACACAAGAGCTTCAAAGGAGAGTTTCTTAGCTATAAACATTTTGTACTTACTTTTCTGTGAGCGTTTGCAAGATTCAAAGTTGGCTTGGGTCTTTTTGGAGGCTTTTGTCTGTGATAGGAAAGAGATCAACACAATATTTAAGGTTACAGTGTACCTTCAGATCGAAAATTTATCGAAATTTTTTTTTGGCATCAAAATAAAGTTTACAGAATGAACTTTCATCCAAAAAAAAATATCCACAAATAGTGAAAATTGACGGAGAAATGACGGTATAACTTTTGTGGGCGGAGTTTGTTTATTAAGCGATATGTTTTTTTAAGCGCTGTTTTCTCAAAGTTAATTTTTCGCTTGTTGGGGACACTTTAAAGAGCTACAACTCAAAGGAAATTTGTTCGATTTTCCTCAAATTTGGACAGAAGCTAGGCTAACATATAATCAACAAAAATGTGTCGGCGAATTTCTTATTTCCGAAAACTTTTTCGTCAAGAGCCATTTCCGTGCGATCATTCCAATTTTTTTTTCTCCCTGTTTCGAAAATATTCTGTAACTTTTCACTGCAATTGAATATGGGAAATCGCCGAAACGCCTTTTTAGCGCTTCGTGTCCGGAAACCCGAGAACAAATCAAATTAGCAAAATACAATAATCGCTTTGAGTTATAGCGTTTTAAAGCTGATTCCGACGTTCCAATTAAGACGTCGTAAAAAATTCGACAATTCACTTTATTACCAAATGGTTTCCATATTTAGATAGCCAGCTCTATAAGCTTTAATTTGATATCTGGGTTTAGGTATATTACGTGTAATCTTAAGACGCTAGAGCTGTTATACTAGAGACACCCCCGAAGGTACACTGTAACCTTAAGCATAAACACACTCTACACTGACCAATTAAAGGGACACTGTCCCGGCTGAAATAACGTGTTTTTCATGAACTGTAATCCACTTCAATCCTTGCAATCCTGCACTTTATCTCCAAACTACTGCTTTTCTTTTGCTCTATAGAATCTTTTTATCCAACTAAGTTGTATATTTGGTGGTATTTGGCGATATAACGTGGAAATGAAAGCTCAGCTACGAAATTTTGCTATTTTAGCGGGACAGTGTCCCTTTAACCGAAGCAATATAATTACATGTGTTGCAGAAACATTTGTAGCATGATCAAGTGTTGCATTGTGGCAGTTTTGTGGTCTATCAATTAGATCATTGACCTTTTAACATTAAGATCCGTGATTTGAGGGTTGATGCTATAAACAAGCATCTTATCCTGGGCGGTTACATGTAAGTAAAACGCCAACTGTTTCATGCCCCAGAAACCGGAGCTGTGGACTGGCTGTGTAAGCCACTTGTTCTCGAAATGTCCTTACCCTTCCTTAGGCCTCCTTATGTCCATGATTGCATGCAAAGGTTGTTTAACAAATATTTCATATTTGACGGAGGTGTTTATCATTTTTATACATGACAGAATTACACATATGTGTGTTATGGGAACTTTTTGTTGATGAGGACACTTTGTGATGCCTTTCATGGAGTAGCGTGGTCCATTCTGTGTGCAAACCTGGAATACTGACTCTTAAGGCCTATTTACACGCTGCGATTTGTCGTGCCGATTTGTCGGCCCCGAGAAATCGTGAAGCAAATCGGCGCGTGTAAATGGCGACCCGATGCGCGCGCGATTTCAGTCCGACATGTCGGCCGATTCGGAAAAAAATCTGTGATCGCTTCACAGATTTTCCGGCGTCGGGCCCGATTTTAAGAACGAAAACGCAATCTGGACAAGAAATCACGCAAAACAAATTATATCTGCAGTATTTAAACTAACAACAACCTAAATAACCTATTGGATACCATTTGTTTTTCAAGAAGTTCTTAGCAGAAAAGTTTTGAAATAAAAAAAGTTCATGTACAATGCTTGCACTGTACAAAGAGCGCGCGCACGATTTGTCGTGGCCGACAAATCGGCCCGACAAATCGCAGCGTGTAAATAGGCCTTTAGGCGGTTTTAGAATGGTACGTGTAGCAAAAAGATGTTATGAAGAACACATTACAAACCCAAAGTTGAGGATTTGATGTGATGTAGATATTGTGCTTCTTACCTGAAAATCCTCACTCCTTTTAACCTTCCAAGTTGAAATGAAAGAATTGGTGGATCCCCTTTGAATGCTGTCGTAAGTGGATTACCCCACACCACAAGTTCTCTGAGAGAAGGCCAGCCCATTAAAGCCAAGAGTCCTTCTTCTTCAAAAATGAGATTGTTTGCGAGGTTTAGGTGAAGCAGATTGGCAAATGGCAGTGGTGGGTTATATCGGTCACCTTGAAAATAAATGTTACTTATATTAAGAATAATATTTTTTAAAAAATGTGGTGTATCATGAAGGATATTTTTTGTTATAAAATGTAGTTGTTGTTCTTATACAATATAGATTCTGTTGGTTTTGTTCAGAGAAGCAACTAAAAAGCAGTTAACAGAAAGATGACTAAACAATTGTAAAAAAAAAGATAGAAAGATAACAACTTCTCCATCACTGAGTTAAACCAACTTACAAGTACAGATAACTTTAAGCAATGTATCTGTCCTTCATTTTCACCTGAGTTTATTTATTTTAAATGAAAATATCCAAGTGAAAACCATGAAAAGGGGTGGCATCAAGTGGCCCTTCAAAATAGCACCTTCTAGCTGGCAGCTGTTAGAAACTGCATTTATCAAACTCATTAATAATTCATGATGAGAACACCAAGGAAATCACTACCGTGAAGGAGGTTTTGAAATCGTTTCTTAATTTGCATAGATTTTGGCGATTTTATTCCTTCGTTTTCTCCACATTTAGCAATCAGTTTGAGAAGCTATATCAAACACTTGAAACAGTGTGTCATCAGATTTCCAAACACCTCGATGTGGTTAAAAAAACTTCGCTGCACCTCATTTTTACAACCCACTTCTCGGTGTTTGGAAATCTAATGAAACACTCTTCCTCGTGTTTGATATATTACTCCCCTCCCCTCCCCCCTTGTTTTTCAACCCTCTTCTCAGTGTTTGGATATCCTGATGAAACACTGTTCCTCGTGTTTGATATATTACTTCAAAAATTACCTAAGAGAGAAGCATCTTCAGTTAGTATGCTGGAACTTGGTTTCATCTCAGGGCGATTCCGCTCCCCATTTTGATCATCACCAGCAAGCTTCTTGTTTAGGACTTCATCCACTTCATCAAGAATAAACTCATTGGAATTTTCTTTGTCTCCATCTCTCTTCAATTCCTTCTTGGTGCCACTAGAAACATCTTCTTTTCCAGACTGCATTTCTTTGTCCCTTTTCTCATGAACATCAGGTAAAGAACTATCGGCTGCTTCATTTATAACAGCCTCAACATTTTCTTGCTTTGAACTGTCTTGTCGCACTCGGGCCCCCAGTAGCCGAAGGTGGGGAATGGAGGAGATTTCATTGTGTTCCAAGTTAAGATATTTGAGTCTGTTGAGGTAAGAAGTAAGGAAAACAAAACTTAGAGTGTACAAGATTAGCTGAGTTGGAATCTTATTTTATTTTTCACACATGGACACAGAAAAGAACATTCAGTATGTGCATAATGTAAAACACAAAATACTTACATTACTATGAATTCTGTAAAGTTTAATATAAAATTCTGTTTAAAGGAGAATTTTTTAAGATAATTATTCAGTTTTGCAGATTCCTTCTGTAATTGGTAATAGTAAAATACTGTAATACTGTCTAAAGCTCTTACTTTCTTAGTCCTGCCAAGCTAGCAAATGTTGATAGATCCGTCAGCTCATTGTGATCAAGGTATAAGTTCTCCAAAGCAGGAAATCTCAGTCTTTTCTCCTGAGATTTAACAGTCCCTGACCTGTGTCAAATTGGAAGAAATTGCAAAATTAAAAATAATTAAAGAAAGGGAAGCAGGCATTTTTTTTTTAAACTATATACCTCAAACTTAAAAGATCTTACAAGATCTCCAAAAACCTGTCAAAGATCTTAGGACAAATGGATTTTTCAAGTATTCTTAAAGATTCTTTGAAAGATCTTTATTTATTCCTGGTTTTGTAACAATATTTGAAGGTCCTCAAGAATTTGATGAGGATCTTATATAGATCTTACAAAGACCTTTATAGCAAGAAACTTGAAATATTCTCAAGGTGACAAGAAATGGTGATGAATATCAGTAATATTTGTTACATTTTGGTAGCCGAATCTGTTGATCCACAAAAATTTAGTATGCACAAATCCAAATCTTCCAATTATTTATGGACTTTTGAGAGGTACACGTCAATAAAAATGTCCTGACTTGAACCCTTGCAAATGCTGCATATTGCATTATTTTTAGAAAAAAAGATCTTCTTGAGTTTTTTTCATGCATTGCAAGTGAATGTAGATGAAGTATCAACATGCACAAGTTGACTGCATGTGATCTCAGCTGTGATGACAACAAAAACACAACAGGTCACGGTTTAAGAGCTGAACTTTAAAACAAGCAAAAAACAAAATCTGGGCCCCAAATTGGCAAATCTATAATCTGCTGCAAATGATAGGAACTACAAAATATCCATAATTATTTTAAAAATATTTATTTTTTTCTGAAATCTGGGAAAAATTATCTACAAAATATCCATACATCTATTCAGCCCCCTCATGAGATGCCAGTGATGACCTTACAAAGATCTTAAAAGGTTTCTTTGAATGATCTTTCAAAATCCTTGAGGAAAACACATGTATGAATCCAATTATCAGTTACAATGTTCAATACTTATGCTTAATAAACTGCATTAATCTTCTACAATGTATGTACATGGTTGGTATGACATTGACAATAACAGCAGATGATAATACAATGTATTTTAGATAATATCTAGTGTATGGTACTTAACGTAAGGCACTTACAGTGTCATCCCTGTTATTGTTCTGTACATCCTTGTCATCTCTGCTGGAAGCTTTTTTATTTCATTGCCTATGGCAGAAAAAAAAGAAAATAATCAAATAATACCAAAGATAAACTTATAAACAATAATGTTAGAAGATAAAAAAAAACTCTAAAAAGTAACTTACAGTTGATAACAACTTCAAAATGTCTTATAATAAACACAGTTTATGATACTTGTCATTTATGTACAGTACCTGTCAGATGCAAAGTGCGAAGGCTTAGTAGAAGACCAAGTGCCAAAATGTCGTCCGCAGACAGCCGATTGTAGGAAAGGTCAAGGGTCACAAGGGTTGTGAACATGTCAGGCTCAATTTTGACGGTGTTACAAATGTTGTTCAAAGGAAGTTCTAATTCCTGGAGTGCTGAGAACTTGCTAAATGCAGCTACAGTAAGGAGGAATGCCAAAATTATTAAATATTGAAGATTGAAATATGTAAACAAACATTCAAAGAGAAAAAAAAGTTCTACATATGTAAGAGAGAGGAAGAGGTAGAAATTCCTTTACATGTACATGTATATTGCCCCCCCCCCCCCCCCAACATGGAAGGTTTTTTGGTTTTAACCTCACACACTCGGAATTTCCATTCCAGAGGGTTTATGATGACGACCCCCCCCCCCCCCCCCCCCCCCGCCACGACCTCTCCGGCATTTTCAGAACCCCTCTGAAGTTCCAAATCATTTTACACTTGGAAAATTGACGACTCGCACTGGTAAAATCAATGTTTTTTTTTTATTATTGTAGTCACAGACTCTACAGAATCACACCCATTGAAACTCGTTGGCCAAAATATGTGGGGTACCCATGATGCTTTGTGTGCCACTGGTCAGATATGGATATTTAATGGCACCACACATTGAATTCTGAAATTTATGCAAAACTGCCAGGCATAGTGTGCAATTTAACCAATTCCAAAAAATAATATATGTTTAAAATAACTGCCATTACTTTAAAATTGGTGAGTGACAGAATGTGTTCTTTTGATTATGACATTTATTAAATATGAAGTGAAATTTGAGAATCATACATATGGTGTACATTTCTACAATTTGCTACATCAGGTGTATTAAATGCTAAATAACACACATGTATCTACTGATGTTCAAATGAATTTTATTATTTATGATGGATTTTTAACTTACTAAATGGTAGATTGTTGTCTCCAGCATCAACATGGATAACATTGTCAAACAGCAAGAAGTCATTTTCATTCACCTACAGGTAGCATATAAAATTGATAACCAAATTAGCAAAAAATTGTATTGCTTGCTTTAACCCTTTCACTCCCAAAGTCAATTATGGAGACATGCAGTTCTAACTTTTGAGTTCTAACTATGGTGTAACCATTCAAATGAAACCTCTTCAGCAGTACTTTTGCATGGTACCATTTGTTCTAACTTTTGAGTCTGTGGACGAAATCCTATGGTGTAACCATTCAAATGAAACCTTTTCAGCAGTACTTTTGCATGGTACCATTTGTTTTTCAATATTTTACAAAATGAATCTTGGGATTTTTCTTTAATTTTGATGTTTGGCACTCTTGGGAGTGAAAGGGTTAAACACTCAGGTGGTCCAGATCATCAAATGGGTGCTGACCAGGTCAGTATGACATACAGTCTTCTACTGTGAGGAGAGGAGGGGGTGAAAACCAAAACAGGAGGTATGTGTACATATATAAATCTATATAATGGGAGGCAGAAAAATAAGAGAGGGAAGACTTGTGATACCAAGGTAGCTAATAAATAAGAAGCAAACATAAAGAAATATGAAACCATTTAGCAGTGTTGTATAATATTCTGCAGTAGGTAAAGTGACGGTGACAGGCATGAGACAATCCAACAAGGTTCATACAAACTTTTGGACAAAAAATTTGATACATGTACATTTACCAGACTTTTTCTAAACCACACAAACCAATTCACAATCAAACTATCATAAAGAAAAAAATAATAACACTGATTTGCAACTGGTCAAAGATTATGCAGACAATGAAATTCTGCTAAATTGACACACCCTAATAGCAACTTGAAGCAGCTCTGACATAATGACTCCATAACTTTTCAAGACTAAACCTTATTTTCCATTCTTTTTCCAGGTCTGGAAAACTACAGTGTAGCTTGCAGATTTTCATACTTTTTCAAGATTTTCAAACTCTGTATGAACCCTGTATCAAGGAAGTTTGGGGAACTGAGGCAGTAAAGGATATTGCGAAGTAGAAAGTTGAGGATCCCTGAAACCCCTGCTGGAATCACTGCCCACCACTCCCTCCCATCCCCACACTCCCAGCTTTCATGGGGTAATCATAGCCTGATGTGTCAGAGACCATGCATGGACGTATGTACTAATACTTAAACTACACACCTCTCTCAGCTCTTGTCCACTTATTCTTACTGAACACAAGTCAGATGGATCGTCAACATGGAATTGTTTCATCTAAAGAAAAGAAAAGAAAAGAAATGGAAACTCTAAGTTGTACGTTTCTTCTGTAGAACACTAAAGTTTCATTTTACACACAGCTTACATGACAGATATAAATATCTTTATAATATGACCGCACCGCCTAGCTGACACCAAATATTTTCCCGTCTGGCCCTCCCACTCAGTCAATAAGTGCATATTATGTACTGTACATGTATGATTCCACAGTATACCTTATCTGATTATCACCTAGCTGTTAACAGTTGGAGTGCAATTCAGGTACATGTAGTAATCAAAATAATTATTAATTGCATGATTGTATCACTGCACAAGGATTATTCAAAACACCATACATGATTATCCCTGAATTGCAAGACATGAAGTCCAATATAATTCACTGAATCATATCACAAACAAAAAAGGCAAGGAGTCTTAATTGTAAATCTACATCTGAGATGTACATGTATCAACAGTTATGTAGACACAGGTGACTGATGTGCATGCAGCATACAATTTGGGCATCTAAATATAACTGTTGTAGACTGGTGAGCTATAAATAGACACCCACATGATTGTGCTCCAATTATATTACAAACAGGCACACTAGAAAAACAATCACAATAAAGATTTTTGTCACAGAAATTTTGTTTCAAATAACAATATTTTGTTTCAGTTTTGACAAATTTTCTTCCAGATTTGACTGAACTTACCAGGTAAAATCCATCAAGTTTACGTGATTTTTCATCTGCTATAGTCTCTGTTTCTTCACTTTTAAAGTCTTTAATCTGCGATTTTGTTGGTATACTGGGATCGCCAGCACATAACACAGCCTTGAATCTTCTTCTCTGCTCTGCTCGGTAAGCAACAAGCCATGCTCCTCCTTAAAAAGGGAGAAAATAAAATGTGATCAATATCCTCCCAGGTGCAAACCTATCGATATGTAATTGTAGTTTTAATAATAAGGATTTTAAAGAGTGCATGTATGTGTGGCCATTCAAAACAATCAAAAGCAGTGGCTCATCCTCGGTGTAAGAACCTGTGAAACTCACGAGTGACGTAAAACAAAGAAAACAAAAGGCATAAAACAATAGAGTCAACTGGGAATACAATACTACAAAGGTAAAAAAACAAAGGAAAAAGTCACAGGTTCTTACACCGAGGTAAACCCAAAGCAGTTGACTTTCCCGATACTGCAGTTATCATGCCGTACAAGAGCTTTTATGTAGCTATACACCTTTCACTTCGTGAGTTAAACTAATGTTTTGAGTGTGTGGGCTATATGAACTTCTCATTTTGCTCGACACATGTATGAGCTGATGTAAGCTTAATTTAAGCTTACTGTAATCAAATTTGCTCTCTATCATATAGCAGGAATACAAACACAACTTTATTTATACACGGGCATTCAATCAACTTTTACCAACGAACAACAACAATAACAACAGATACCCCTACATATGTAAGATAATATTCGCTTATGGTTAAAAATAAAACAAACGTACCGTCATCATTTAGTCTGTGGTAGCCCGTCAGACTACGAACTGGAAAACACTGACTTGAAAATCCCGTATTCGAGACAAAACCCGCTGCAGTATTTGCACTTGACATTATGAATGCTTTAACTTGAATTTCAAGTCCTCAAATATACCTTTCGATGGTAACAGCGTCAGTTTAATAGAAGAAATTGAAGAGAAATCTTATTTACGACCGGAGGCCGCCATATTTGAAATGAAACACTTTCATCACAATGGTTGATTACCATGGTAACGTGCAATACAGCGTTTTTCTGTCTGGGGTAGGGACGGGATTGTTGGTGTTTTCGCAAACTAGTAGGTCTGCTATAAATATAAAGTACCAAAATAAAAGCAACTCGAGAATAAAGAGATCACATAATTTTAGAAATTACAATTACAGTTACTGAACAGCGATCTGTTGGGCACAGACATTATCCTACTCAACTTCCCCTACAAAGTGTCAGTTTTAGCACCAGCGGCGTGGCTACACAGCCGTTACATGGTGCATGTCTACAACGAGATGAAAAGAAAAATCATTGAAAAGATATGAAAAACCAATTAAAAAAACTGAAAAAAATGGCAAAATAAATTAAAATTTAGCCTTCTCTAAATGCAATATTTAGGGGTTTTTTTTAACAGACTAATAAACCCTTCCGCGCGTTAGGATAAACTGTAGAAGCATAATGATACTTTACCTCCCCCCCTCCCCCTTCCCCCAACCCCTCCCCCCCCCCCCAAAAAAAAAAAAACAGGAAAGAAAGAAACAAAACTTCCCCTTTCAAAAAAAAAGCTTAAAATTTTATTGCTCCACAATTTAGTAGAAAACAAGTCCAAGAGTACAACCAGGTCAAAATTTGCAAAGGACCGCAAACGAGTGCCGGCAAACCGTCGAAAACCGGATACGCGGGGATACGTAAGATCTGTGAAAGATCTAACGAGCCCAAAAATAAACAATCATAACAATAAGCTGCAAGGTTGATAATCTGACTACGTAAAAAAATTAGCTTTGCGAGACACCAATACGGCAGAAACCGATAAAGTAGGGTAGCAACCGCGGACAGCTGTTTAGCTCTAAATGGAGCTCGTCAGCGCGGTGTAGCGATCTAAATACGACTGCAAGAAAGCAGTCGAAAATAGATAAAATAAATATAAATATGTCGAAATATGTATTTTCAACTGCTTTCTTGCAGTCGTCTTTAGACCGCTTTAGATCGCTACACCGCGCTGACGAGCTCCAATAAGAGCGAAACAGCTGTCCGCGGTCATCTTTATCGGTTTCTGTCGTATTGGTGTCTCGCAAATATATTTTTTTACGTAGTCAGATCAGCCTTGCAGTTTTTTGTTATGTTTCTTCAAAAGAAGAGAACCTAAAAACCAACCTCGTTTCCAGGGTCTTCAGAAGACGACCCTGGAAACGAGGCAGTACCCGGAAACGAGCTGGATAACAATGAAACATAGAATGCACGATCACTGCAACAAACCGATGAGAATGGCCGGATCCGGTTTCCAGACCTAGATCAGTATTAATACTTGAAGTGAAGCAAAAAACGGCAAACTGATCCTTACGACAGGAAAACAGAAGCAGAAGCAGAAGCAAATAAAATAAAATAAAAGTGGAATATAATAGTGCCCAATATTTCGCTTTGCAAAACAAAGCTTCTTCAGGGGCTAGCACTATAAATGATTACAACTGTAAACAATAACTGGATAACAATGGATAACAATGGTCGGGGAACCCCCTAATTATGCCTCCGTTTCTTGTTGTTGTTCGAGCTGATCTGCGAAGCGATGTGGTGTGCGTGTTATGATAAGAATCTTCTGTTTTCCTGGAGGTGAGAATCTTTGAACATTAAGACAGACTCAAACACAGGACGTCGAATTTTGTGAACAAGTTATATATACGTGTAGCTACAACAGCTTAATGAAGTCACTGAATGCTTCGATACTGTGACCGAAAAGTGCTTGACAGGTATCTGGAGATATGTAGTGAAGTGCCTCTTTTTAATCGTTTTATGTCCTGTCCTTAACATCGTTTAAAAGCTGTTCGATAGGACTTTGTTTAAGACTAAGCGGAAGCAAAGAAATTTCGCTCTTGACGGGTTCTCGTACGTTATACGGCTTACAGTACGATTACTACTGGATGGGAATGGATCTCGTATGCAAAAGTTCATGCACACAAAGGTTTCTGTATTGAATTTAACTTCAATTTTTTCAAGATGAAAGATAGTTACCTATAGATCGTTGTAACAGGGAATGTGAAAACCTTGCAACCTCCCCCTTCCCCTTCGCTCTCATTTAGTAACTACGCTGAGTAATCATTTTTTTTCTTTTTGCGGGGGGGGGGGGGGGGGGGTTCTACGTGTTGTACCTTGGATACGAGAATATGTAACAAGAGATGAAATCGTCTGTTGCTGCATAATTGTGGAACCATCGTAAACATGACCCTGGTCAGTCTCCGGGGGGGAGGGGGTACTCCGCCCGAAAGGGGTACTGGAGGTATATGAAAGGGTCGGGATTTCACGAGTTGAAGTATATGAAAGGGTAGGGATTTCACGAAGAATAGAAAAGGGCAGCGAAAACACGAGTTGAAGCATAAAAAAGGTAGGGAAAACTGCCATTTAAGTGTTATAAAAGGGCCTTTCAAAAAATATCAAAAAGACGCACGTGAAGGCTATATGAAAAGGGTACCATTTTCAATGAAAGGTATATGAAAGGTATATGAAAGGGGCATCATTTTCAGTGAAAGGTATAGGAAAGGGGTACCCTTTCTGTCAAAAACGGTATATAAAAGGGTAAGGGTTTGGACCTCGGGGTGGAGCATCCCCGTACAAAACTTTGTTAAGTACCCCCCCCCCCCCAACCCCGGGTTCAGTCTGCAGATCCGTAAAAGTAAAACTGAGTGAACAATCGTGATAGCCTCATCATTTTACAGTATGAACGGTACGAAACGGAAAAAAAATCACTTGAAGAGACAGCAAAAAAATAGTGCCAATAAATAAAATGAAGGGTCAAGCCATAGTTAATAGAACAAACTGGTTAATGAAGCTCAACAAACTTAAAAAAGAGTGTACAAAGCTACTTTGTTTTATGTTGAACGAACCGTGACCGTGCACATTGTTTTGTTTAACGTGTTTGCTCAAATGTTTCTACTGGTCAGTTGTTCATATGCATTTCAATACCTTTTGTGTTTTGTGCGCGGTCAAGGCAAAGAAATGGAGAACAAAAACATATAACAAAGGACTGACTAAGTTTCATAACCAGTTTATTCTATTAACTATGGTCAAGTCCCCCCCGGGGGGGGGAGGTACTCCCATATATGAGCTATATAGGTATGTGCCGCTGTGAAGGGTATAGTTTTCAGGCAGTTTAGTCCGGGATAGGGTATAGCTGTCAGAGGTTTTTGGTCTAGAATAGGGTATCATTTTCCGCGAAACTGATCAGTTGCGTGAAGAATTTAGTCTAGACAAGGTTTACTGGCAAATGGCATTTAAAAATCGGTACGGCAGGCAGTACGGCATTTTTATTGACCCCTGTTAACTTATAACTGTGATAGTGAACGAGTTTCTGGAAAATAGGGAGTCTGGAATAGGTCTAGGATAGGGTAGGGTTTTTCGGTGTTTAGTCTAGTATAGGGTTGCAAAATGCAGCTCAAATGGTCTAGTTTAGGTAAAGGGTCTCAGAGTCCTAGCGGCACACCCTCACCCAAACATTTGCAGAGTACCCCCCCCCCCCCCCCCCCCCCCGGGGGGGTCAAGCGGAGAACCTAGGCGCAGCCGGGAAAACCCCTAATAAATAAACACAAGGATTCTTTTGTTGTTTTTAGTCGAAAGTGAAAATGATTTTGTCTGCAGAATTTACAGAACAGAACGGAACAGAACAGAATTTACCACTTCAGGCTACCCGAGTTGTAACAAGGATTTCTCGAATTGGAAACAGTAAGGTAGATATGAAGATTGCAAACCCAAATTGATTATAAAGCTGTGCAGTAGATGATCAGATTTTTATCAATTATTCTGATTATTTTCTGTTCATTATTATCATACGGAAAATGTGGTTGTTTATCGTGGTAGTTTGAAATGTTAGAGATGAATAATCCGTATGGACGAACTTGGGCATGCATTTCATTGCTCTCGGACCTCTCGCTTTGCAAGGATGCCAAACGATATCGATGGCTACAGAAGGCAAGCTTTGTCGAAAGCTGAGATAGCGAAACATTTTAGATTCAGATTTGGGAAATGGAAGGTCTTTCTCCCAGTGCAACATGCCTTCTGTTTCATCAGATAGCTCCAGGGTGTTATTGACTATGATTGATGGTACTAGATAAAGCAGGTGGGAGGCGTGGCAATCCTTGTCAGAAAATCAATTTTGCATTTGAATAATCAGGGAATCAAGAAGGGGAATATCCACAGATTTTTTGAAATGATCGATTGGATCCTGACACGATCTTTTCACATTTTAACGTCCTACTGTCGCGAAATGTACATTATCTATTCCTAACTTGACAATCAGTTAATTGGTGGAAGTGAAATAACTAAGTATAAAACAATTTTATTCTCGATTATTTTTATGAAGAGTCAAACAAATAAAAAAATGCTGCTCAAAGGGGGGTGGGGGGGGGGGGGTTGTAACCCACTCAACCCCTCCCCTGGATCCGCCTCTGTCGTTGAAGCAACGCTGTTTGTTTGTTTGTTTTTCTCCCAAAATTACAGCGTTGTAACCGTCAACGATAATCAAATTTGCAGTTCCACCAGCGAGTAACAGCGATAACTTAGACGGTTAGAGCTTTGACAAGAATAAACTTCCGTTTTTTGCCATTAGTATAAGGCACAAAAGATGCGGAAACAAAACTCGAAGCGGTTTGAATAGCTCGCAGTGAACAATCAGAATGGATTGAATTCAATCGAAATTAAAACGAGAACAACGGTAAACATGAACGGTTGCCCAACAGCAGATAATCAAGGGGAAGAAAGCGGTGATAAAAATCGCCAAATGACAGCTGAAATGAGAAACAGAAAAGCAATTTCCTTGGGAACACTTCTATCTTTGCGAATTCAATGAATGAACAATTCTTAAGGCTGGTTCTCATATAATCGTCCCGGTCGCCCCGGTCGTCCGAGTCGTTTCAAAAGTTTTTTGCAAACGACTCAGACGATCGGGACGACTCAAGCGATTTGGGTTCTCATATGGTCGTCCCGGTCGTCTCGAACGTCAGTAGCGCAGTCTTAAACTGTGTCCGACAACATGTTTTGGGCAATAATACTGCATTCTGGGGTAGATTTGGGTTGCTTCGATCGCCTCAGTCGTCCCTGTCGCCTGAGAGTAGTTCTCATATGATCGTCCCCGATTGTTCACGATCATCTCAGTCGTCCGGATTGAACACATTTCTATCCAAGCGACCGCGATCGTCCCAGTCGTCCGGGTCGTTTGCGATCGTCCCGGGTCGTCTCGGAAGTGTTCTCATATAATCGTCCCGGTCGTCCGTGCACTTTTTGAAACGACTCGGACGACCGGGACGATAAAATGAGAATCAGCCTTTACGCAGCAGCCTTGCGACTTTTTACCACCTAAACCTTCTAGTTTTGGACCTTTGTAATAGTGAGTCAACATTTCCCAACCTTTCCCAGTATTTGCTTCTAAAAATTACCCGCATGAAGAAAACATCTTTTCATTGCGGAAATCTGATTGGCCAGTACTAATTCTCAAAACTTGAGAAAAACGAAAGTTAAATGAATATCTTTTGATAGCCCAAGTTTCCGAAAAAAAAATGTAATATGTTTATTATATTTGCAGTTGATACATTACGGCAAGGTTTACAATGTTTCCAAGATTTGTTGCCCAATTAAAAGAGGTTTGTATGTTATTTTATTTATTATACTGAATCATATTTTTTTCGGAAAACATTGAAGTGTATGACTGATATTTTCCGCAGTTTTTCTTTTGTCAGGTTTTAGAACCAAAAAATGTACTCAACCTTATCCCTTCTACCATTTAGTTGTGAAGTCACTATAAAATCAATTTTTGTACATTGTAAAAAAGCCGCTTATTCACGTTCCGTATTATTGTCTGCAATGTCAGGGAATAGATGAAACGGTAAGAGCTCTGGGCGAAACTTTCAGTGAAAATGATGATACACCTCCTGCGGCCGCTCCAGCAGTTGATTATGCTCAGCATCTGGATTGCGACGAAAACGACTTACGAGGTACGTAAAGATGACATTGAATAACAATAAACAACACCGTGCCAAAAACAAATAGTTTAGCGTAAAAGCCTGCGAATACAGCCGCCTCTCATGAGTGATGATTGTGTTCGCAGGCTGCATACTGAAGACAGTAAAAATCAAGGATCGGTATCTGGACATTGATCAGGAATCGCCCTAATGTAGTGAGCGCGGATTGCCTAACATCCAGCGCTATCGAACTCAAAATGTTATTTTGATTTGTCGAAAAAGTAGCCATCCAAGATCTTTTAATTAATAGTGGATAAGTAGTCTCTCTACTATACGCTCAGGTAAACGTCCGATGCAAAATCCTTCAAATCGCTTAAATTCGCCGAGGCCGTTTTCAACTACAAGAACGACAACACACAACATTTCGGGTAAAAATACTCATATTCATCACAGAATATTACGAGAAGTGAACCTTTTTGATATTCCCATACATTTCCTCCGAATTTAAAAATACGAACGGTCACACAGTTTGTGTGGGCTCCCTGTGTTGTAACATAATATTGTGAAGTTTAAAGCCAAACCAGCCATTGTATTTCTGAAACCGACTATAACACAACCAAAAGAAAACTACTGTATTACTTAGAGACATACAACAACTCAAGCATCTGCTTTTATATATACTGACATTCTTGTCACATAATATCCAAATTACATAATACCTATCATGAGAATTAAGAATAACTATCGCTTCATTGTTTCAGCTATAGCAGAGGCTTGTAACCAAAATGGCGATGCTGAAAGGGAAGAGAATGAATTCGAACATGCTATTGAGCTCTATACCAACGGTATTGGGATGCAATGCAATGATGAACAGCTAAATGCTACAATGTACGGCAACAGGGCAGCAGTGCATTTCATTATGGGTAAGAATGTTAAGCTGTAAATTATTACAAGAGCTGAATCTGATATAATATATAAATTAAAAAATTAATACATACAGTAGCTAAAAATAACTAAAAAGCTTAACTAGTTGGGTGACCATCATTTATTAATTAAAAATAATATACATGCGAGTCAGAAGAGTGGCTTTACTTAAATTAACTAAACTTTAACCCTATTCAGACTGGGCTTTTTTAAGCAATCTGTGACGGGGGGGGGGGCTCCTCGGACCCCCCCCCCTTCATATCTCTGGAACCAGTAAGGCTAGGACCATGAAATTTTCACACAATGTTCATCTCCATACAAAGAAACCTCACACCCAGTTTTGACCTGCCACACCTAATTATGACGTCACAGTGACGAAATTTTTGTTTTTCCGACGTTTCTTTGATATTTTTCCATCCAGATACTTAAAATATCAAATATAACTGTAAACTCATCTCTTTAATATTAAAACATAATAAATACAAACAAGGACACACTTGTAAAGCGAGAAAAGGCAAAAAAAGGCGATAAAACTATAATTTTGAAATTATTGTCCGCCATCTTGGATCCGCCCTCTTGGATCCGCCATCTTGGATTTCCTTTTTTTTCGTTTAAATTAAAATTTAGAAAATATCTAAAAGAGAAAAGGATCAGAATGTATAAAACACGTATCAAACTAATGTCTATTATCCAAACAATGAACTAAGAAGCGTTATTTAATAAATAGTACAAAATTTTTCTCCATTAGTAAAAGTGACAAAAATTTACCTACCCCTCCCCCCCCAAATATTTGATGTTAAAAATTTTTGATGTCTTTCAAGAATTAGTCCCAAGAAAAAACTATTCTAATAGGAAAATGCACTATAAGTCAAAAAACAAGATCTTAAAATAAAAAATTCACCATATTTTAATATTTTGAAAACCTATGTGTCAAAAACCGGTTGCCATGGCAACGTGGTTAATCACACTGACATGTTATGGATACCAAAATGTCCCTAGATAAATTCTAGGAAAAGTCAGAAAATTTCAGCCTCATAGCTATTTCGGTGTAAGAGTTATTACAATTTTACTGGAGGGGGGTTCGAAAAGCCCCCCCCCCCCCCAGTCTGAATAGGGTTAATGTACACATCTTACTGATAGAAGTAAAACATTGTTGTCCTCGTCGCAAATATCATTATTTCTTTTTTTAACAGGTAATTATGATGCAGCATTGAGTGATGCTAAATCTGCAAGGGAATTTCAACCAAATCATGTGGAGGCTTTTGAGATAGGTAGGGCTTAAACCCTTCAACGTCTAAGAGTAACAGGACTCGGCATAAACAATGTTGCATGTTTTAATTTTCTATCCTTTAACTCTGTCCGAGCTGATACGATCGAAACAACAACATGACACGTCTGGGGGTATATGAGAAGGGTCCTGAAGGGGTCCCTTCCATTTAATGGCATTTGCCCCCACAACGGGTAACCACACATAACATGTGTTTAATAACAACAAAGGGAGAGAGGAAGGGAGGGCAGCGAAGCTCATAGACCGGTCGAGAAAGCACATGACATGAAAGAACTGACCGAGTACGCAGGTCTGAAAACTAGTGCGAGCCCTCTCTCCCTTCCCTAGGCCGAGTTAAATAACAATAACCTGGTATTATTTAGACTTAAAATAATTTATTTCAATCTAAAAATGTCACATACCAGTCTATATTCCGTGCACTTTATTTTTTAATTAATTCTAAAATTTTACTTTTTGTTTTGTTTCAGGAGCAAGTGCCTATATAGAACTGGGTTTAAATAAAGAGGCCGTCACGTGGTGTGATGACGGACTGTCAGTATCCTTTTGGTTCATTAATATAAGAAAATATTAATAACATATTTCTATTTGTCAGTCTTACTATAATGTTAAATAGTTTTGTAACTGTGAAATGCCGCTATTAACATTTATAAGCTCTTTTTTGACAGTGTACAATTAAAAAACTTGTCGACAATAGCCACTAACCAATCACGATGAGTTGATATGCTATTGTTTTATTTAATTTAATTTTTTTTTTGGTTTGAATAATTTTAGTTTCCCTGATTTGTCTCAGGTTATGGTTATAAATATAAGACAAAGGGAAATAAATAATAAAACTGACGATTTGAAAATGTTCATTAAAACCAAAAAAGGTCAATTACAACATAATGCAATGCTTTTTTTAAAAAAATAAGATCACAATCGATCGCCAGTACCCGATTGCACTACGCGTATATTCTTGAACTTTAGTGATTTGTTACCTTTTATATTATGTCGCTTCCTCTTGACCAGAGTAAAAAAAGTCACCTAGTCAAAGAGTCAAAGAAAAGTCACGGCAATGTTAATGTACCAGTTACAGATCTTGACTGCAACGTGCAGATTGACCACAGAAACAAAAAATTGCGAGAATTAAAGAGCAGGTCGTTAAGGCTTCAAGCAGTCCAACCTGGAATCGATGATGACACTTTAAGAGGTAGAGGACAATTATTTTCTTGAACTGCAATAATATGTAATGCCTCTTAGTCAAGAAACAAAGTGCACTGTCAGGCTTCATTTAATAATGCCTATCTATGACTGCAGACCATGCATTGTCATAATTTATAAGTTGCAAAACATTAGTGATGATCTGAGTAAACCAGAGTTTATCAACATGGGTGGGTTCTCATATGGGACTTGAGCACAATAGGGGACCCGACACTTGAGAAACTTGAAACTTTGGGTCCTAAAGGCCTGATGATTTTTCCTTCCCAAGTTTCTCTTTGGCCTGCATGGCCACTTGTTAAGTTTTTCTAATCAAAATGTATAAGTAAAGTAATTAAACATTACGTCAGAATTACGGATAAAATGAAGCAAAAGTAGTGCATTCTAAATTTAATTGAGAAATTTGGAACAGTGAATACCTTCATGATGCTAACATTGAATACCTTGAAATTGACATCTTTACTGAGAAAAACGTGATAGCTATAAAATAATCCAATTTCTTCGACATCAATTTTAATACTTCATTTAACTGTGTATTCATGAAGAACGAAGCAACATGTGAAGAACAGTGAAAACAAAAGCGCAAAAACTATAGAATACACATGGCAGTGTTTTAGAGACGGGAAAGCCATTTATCGAAATAGGATTTGGCCGATCGCAGTCTGGATTTGTTAATTAACATGTTTTTTGACTGGTCGTAAAACAATGCTTTGCCAGCGATGAATCACACAAGAGAAGCTTCGTACATTTTCATTTGGGTGTGTAATTCATTAGACACTTTATTAATCACCTTTATCGGCTCACATCTCCAGAACTGGTAGACAAAGACAGACATTGGACATACAAACTACGGTGTATATATTAAGCCTCATGGCTTAAATAACAGTGATCATAACTTTTTCTTTAGCCATAACCGTACAGCTAGAGTAATTTTTGTAATTTTAATCTTCTTTTTGTGCATGCCATATTATATGATTATTTATGAAGACAACTTCATTTAATGGATACGTGTGAAAGATTTTATATATATACCAGCATTTTTACGAATTCTTTTAAATAAAGACGAAATATCGGCAAAGAGTATTTTACTCGTATTTCCAGGTATTGTTGGTATATATACATATGTGTTTATGTATATTTTTATATTCTTAGGAATAGCAGATGGATACAACAAGGATGGGGATGCGGAGCTCAGCAAAAATGAATTCAACAACGCCATTGATTTCTACACTGAGGGCATTCAAGTGAACTGCAAAGACGACTATCTTAATGCTTTATTGTACACAAACCGGGCGACGGTGCATTTCATAGTCGGTGAGGATATGTACGTTTTGTGGGGAGGGGCTTGGGAAGTGAGACAATGTCAGCGTTCTTTTGACAATTGACGGTTTTTGTTATTCTATCACCGGTATTATATCTATCGTAAATGAAGTTTCTATACTAACCATTTTTGGCATGCAAACATGTTCTTTCGACAATAATTATTCGGTTTAAATCTTCATTTTACTATTTCATTTTTCACGGTTTCCTTCAATAGCAACCACCAGTCACATTTATCAGATGGGAATCCCATTTAATTCGTGGGTAACTGTTTCTATAAACCAACTGAAACTGAGTCTAACAATAAACCTATATTACGCCGCAGGTAATTACGATGACGCCTTGAGTGATGCAAAATGTGCAAGAAAGTTCCGACCAATGTTTCTGAAGGCCATTGTGAAAGGTATTGCTGTGATTCTAGTCACACCAGCTTGAACTTAGTTGTGATTGTACTGCTTTATGTATGTAGCGACAAGGGCTATTTGAAAACTTAAAAATACGCTGTGATTAATCCTTAATTGCAAGAGGACACATTACCGGCGTTAACTTGTATATAAATAGAGGGTAAATGTTTCAAAAACGTTCAAGGATGTCTGATCTGATGGAAATATACTGAGGTGGGGGAAATTTATTCGTATTAAGGAAACTGAATACACAATCAATCCAACTTCAGAACGAGCAGAACACTTGTTTGTACTTCTTGGGGCCAAAATTAACAAGACTAACGTTGCATTCCTTCCAGATTCTGCGATGGAAAATTCAATTTTCCATAACATATAGGCATGGACAAACCAATATTATATTGCAATATCTGAACCACCCAAGTCCGAGGTGGATCATTCAGATTGGTGTAAAAATTTGGTTTCAGATTGTGCATTCCATTTGGCGAACCAGTTTCAAATCAATGTCATGTGGTTGGATTATGGCCGTTCAGAATCCCCAAACAAACAATCAGAGGCCCTTTGCAGAGGGGCCTGGTGATGATAAATGGGACTGTTCGATCTTTTTTGAGATTTTGTGTTCAGCTAACATGAAAATCCAAACAATGTGGATTACTTTAATCTGAAACTGCAAACAATGCTCGATCAGTCAGGCCAATTAGAGCGAGTAATCATGCATTCGTGATTCCCAAAATTCTCCTGAATCTTAAGTTCGTTCTGTACTATAGTTATAAAGGCGATAAAAAGTCGTTAATAATTTGTCATGATTTATTTTTTTTATTAGGAGCAAGTGCCTGTTTTGAGCTTGCCTTGTTCGAAGAAACAATGCATTGGTGTGATGATGGACTGGCTGTATCCTCTCATTTATATTAGAATCATTAGCCTGTCGGGATATGTAGAAAAAAAACAAGAGGCTCCAAGCAGCCTTTACTCATGCGCATGCGTAAGAAAATTTTATGATATATTTTAAACATGATAAGAAGATGTCCGACATGGAGATAAGTTACTTCTTTCATTCAGTCGTTCCTGCAAACCACGTTGTTTACTATTGAATGTTTTGGAAATGAAGGCTGTACCACAATGAAGCCAGTGATTCTTCTTTGTCTTATATATACCAAACGTGAACATAGTACTGTATGTAGGGTTGTAGGAGATGCTGTCGTGACACGTAAGTAACGCTCTTTTACCGGAAGTGACAGTAGCCGGAAGTCACTAAACAGGAAGTGTAAATGGCGAAGACATGAAACGGAAGTGCACAATTTAAAATATGCGTGCATAAATTTGCATGCAAAATCTTGACACAAAAAATAAAAATAATTATAATAAAAATAAGAACAAGAAAATCGGAGCCGAAACCTTACCTCATGCCGCTTCGCGCATGAGTAATAACTCAAAATTATATTTAGTTAAGTGTGACGTCCTAATGATACAATCGTTTGTGAAATTTTGAGATTTGATGAGATATTCTTTACAGCCATTCTCCTACACGCGTGACCAGTAATCTAGAGAATGAAATGAACATTTGAATATTTCTTTGTAACGTCCGAGATTTGAATGAAACTTTGAAGATCTCTGTGGAAAACACTTTGAAAGTCATGAATTAACGGAAAATAACTTCGTTGCACGCATAAAAAAACCTGATATTGTTCGGATATGTAACATTTCAAACAAAATGATATTGTGTTGCTCTTTGTTTCCGAAAATGCGGTAAAATTCTCACGGGAATTCCGAACCTCGGAATGAATTTTCAAAACCGACGCGTAATCTTGAAAACTCCATTCAATTTTCAAAAATACTGGTCCACGTGACGGAGCATGGCTGTAAGAGCATGATGAAAATTGCCCTCTTGACAAAAATCAGCATCTCATTTGCTCCGATGAATCCATACAAAGCCTGCTAAATTCGCCTCGGTTCTAACCGTTTAGAACTAAGTGAAGGAAAAACGCGCCTAATGATACTCGAAATGTTCTTAAATTCCTAAGAAGCCGGAAGATAAAAATGTCGGCCTGTGCAGTGTATTCTCCTCAAGATTGGGTGATTACACGCCAATAAAGCAAGCCTTCTGCAGTGCATTGCAGAATAACATCAAACTCATGCCTCTGTTGTAACTCATGCTGCAAATTATGTAACATGTAAAGTATGTTGCCAGTTGGTTCAGAGTAACTGACTGATGCATGGGTTCGACGACCCCCATCAGGGACTGAGAATGTTTCTCTTTGAATTCCCAGATGCTCGAGATGGCTGTATATAGTTCACTTTCGTGGTATGACCGAGCTTAAGATTTACCATCTTTCTTTTTATTATATTAATTATTATCTATTATTTTATTTTTTATTTTATGTTGTTGTTGACCCAAACGCAAAGCTGCCAATGCACATGCAATATTGGCGCATGATGTTAAATTTGACATGATATTAAAACAGACAAGTATGGTGTTCCTCAAGTGGTCAACCATCAATGATTGGTTATTTGATATCTTCACTTTGACAAGATTGAGAAAGAGGAGATGACTTTGCTGGAGCTAAGAGAAAGGTCTCTTATTGAACTATGTGAATTACGAAAAGAAGAAAGGTCGACCAATGTGCCCGTTAGCCAATCGCAGCCGCTTGGATTTAAGGTATAATTCAACAACAACGACAACCTTTATTTGTACTCAAGTAAAAATAGTTTACATTTGAAGGAAAGAATTGATAATTTAAATAGAGTACTGACTGCCTGGAATAACCATAGGGGCTATAGAACCCACTCATTAATATTATTATAATGTCAATGACTGTCTCTTCTCTTCAAATCATATCGCACATGCACTATGCCTTGAATTTTGCTTCTTGCAGTTGGGAGCTCATAGACTATATCACAGATTCTATCTGTTACTCCCCTTGTCAACATCGTCTGCTCTTCTAAAAATACGTTCACTGTATTGTATTTTCATATCTGATATTATCATATCCACCATAAATTAGGATAGTTCAGTCGCAGATCGCTTGCATTCTACTCATTGTAGAATTTCATTAAATGCAGTGGAACCCCGCCTAACGGCCATCCCGTTAATACAGCCACTTCGTTATTACGACCACTTTTCATGGCCTGAACATGAGCTGTTTACTCTAGATCACCCTCATTAATACCGCCACCCCGTTTCAGTATAGCCAGATTTTGGAGGCCCAATGGTGGCCGGATTAACGGGTCTCCACTGTACTAACAACTACGTAAGTCGCTTCACTGCTGCAAAGTTCACTTTATTTAATTTTTCATCCACATTTTATTTTCGTTCATGTATACGTTATACATCATCAATGGCCCAGCTGTTAGATTAGCGGCTTTGCAACAACAGCACTAGAGCATCCGTAAAAGAGACGAAACATTTTTTTAAGTTAACAGTCAAGTTTTGGATTCTTCCGTATCCATATCATGCATCAGTTAGACAAGAATGCTACAAACATAACCTTAAATTGTTTTTGTAATTTTTTCCTTTTTACCTGCTTATTTTGGCCACGGATGAATCCGAAATATGGCATACTGTATGTGTTGGATGATACAGTAATTGGCCTAGATCGGCTATGTTTTGATTTCACATAAAATAGAGCATTTGTATAGTTTTGTAATATTTGATTTTATGTAATATAATAGGATTGGAGTTTGCAAACATTAACGGGGTTATCTGCTGCTGTGGAGGAAGTTATTGAACAACCGACTTTCATTGAGATGCACCGTGTTCTGTACAATGTAAACCGTTTCAAGAAGGCTGCACGCGTTTTCCTATCAAGCAATAATCATGACGCTGCAGATCACGAGTCAGGTGGTGGTGATCACGGTGCTGTATATACCTCTCTTCCCGGTACTAAAGGCAGGAAGTTAATAAAAGACTTTTTCAAACTAGAATTAAGTCTTAACCAAAACCTCGGATGGAAAGCTGGTGAAGGTCATGCGTATCACAATCTTGGAAGTGCTTGTATAATGGATGGGGATTTCAAGCAAGCCATAGAATACCACAAACAGCATCTTACCATTGCTAGCGAACGGGGGGACAGGCGTGGAGAAGGGATGGCATATTTCAGTCTCGGTTGTGTTTATTTCAACATCGGGGACATTGACCAAGCTATAGATTGCCTCAAGCTGGCACTAAGTATTGCCAAAGAAGTAGGCGAAAGAGGAAGGGTCTTTGAGGTAGAAGCGCATGATATTCTCGGTTCTGCTTATCTCGCTCAAGACAAATATGAAGAAGCACAAAAACACTTTGAACAGAATCTTCAAATTGCAAGTCAAGAAAGAGACAGGGTTCAAGAAGGACGTGCTTGTGGCAACCTGGGGATAGTGTATTTCTATCAAGGTGAATGGCACAAAGCAGTTGAGTACGACAACCGGTTTTTGTCTGTTGCTAAAGACATTGGAAATAGGGAATGGGAAGAAGAAGCTTATAGTCATCTCGGCAATGCTTACCATAAACTCGGTGAGATTGAACAAGCCATACACTATTACAGATTGTTTCTGTCTATTACTCAAGAAATGAGTCATAGAGAACGAGAAGGCAATGCTTATTTGAACCTTGGTGGAGCCTTTTACGTTCTACGTGATTTTAAACAAGCTGCGCAATACCACAGATTGTATCTTAACATTGTTAAAGAACTGGGAGACAGATGTGAAGAAGGGCGTGCCTATGGATGTCTAAGCAAAGACTATCACTGCCTAAATGATTATAAACAAGCCATAGAATACGGATCTCTAAACTTGGCTATTTCTAAGGAAGTGGGAAGCAAGACTGATGAAGCAGCTGCTTATCACTTGCTGGGCAATGCTTTTCTTCATCTTGGAGATTTTCAGAAAGCCCTTTCTAATTACAGTTTATTTCTTGATGCTGCTAAAGAAACAGGAGACCTTTCTAGTGAGGGATGTGCGTATGGACTTATTGGCCTTGCTTACCAAAATCTTGGTTGCTTTGAGAAGGCAATCGACTATCATCAAAGACATCTTTGCATTGCTACAGAAATGAGGGATATATTTCAACAAGGATGTGCAAATGGCTACATTGGCTGCGCTTATCAAAGTATGGGGGATTCCAAGCAAGCTATAGCTTTTCATGAAAATCATCTGGCCATAGTCAAAACAGGGGAGGAAAGCAGAGGTAGCGAAGGATATGTGTATGGACACCTCGGCGAAGCTTATCTCAGTCTTGATGACTTTGAAAGAGCTATTCACTATCAAACATTGCGTCTTACAATTGCAGAGGAGGAGGGGGACAAGATGGAACAAGGAAATGCCCATTATTCACTCGGCTGTATTTATGAACTGTTGGAAATTCTTGATGAAGCTTTGCTACGTTTTCAATCTAGTGTACAGCAATTTCAAAGTGTCAGAGCTCTTCTTCAGTCACGAGACGAATGGAAGATCTGCTTTCAAGATATCTGCCAGTGTGCAAATACTGCTTTGCGGAGGATTTTACTGAAGCAAAACAAATTTGGTGAAGCCCTTCTTGTTGCCGATGAAGGTCGCGCACAGTCCCTCATGGATTTAATGAAATCAAATTACGGTATACAAGCACCATTTTCTGAGTCAACACTGGAGAAAACAGTTTTGGATGTTCCTTGTAGCACTTTGTTCTTAGCAATCGATGATGAAGAGAACAAGATCAATGTTTGGATACTACTGAAAAACGGTGATGTGTATTTCAGAACTACGGAAATTGAACTTGGAGATCAAGAAATCAATCTCAAAGATTATTTAAACTCGTTTTATATGCATATTTTTAAGGAATTTGACATTCTCGCAGGTGTTAGATGCGAGGACCGTTCACTGGATTTGCTTAGACTAGAAACCTTTGTAAACGCGAATTCTAATTTGGAATTACCCCAAGACTTTCATTTCGATAACAACCCTTTACGTGATCTGTATGATATTATAGTGGAGCCAGTGGTCGACTTGATTCAAGGTGAGGAACTTATCATTGTTCCAGATGGTTCATTGTATTTGACTCCTTTCTGTGCGCTTTTAGACTCGGATTCCAGGTTTCTGTGTGAATCCTTTAGGCTTCGAGTCATCCCTTCACTGTCCAGCTTAAGGCTAATTGTAAGCTGTTCAGAGGAATATCACAGCAGGAAAGGTGCACTTCTTGTTGGTGATCCATGCCTGAGAGATGTTGTTGTCAATGGGATAATACTTAAACAGCTCCCCTACGCCAGAATTGAAGTAGAACAGATTGGAGAAATACTCATGACGGAACCTCTCATTGGAACAAATGCAACGAAAGATGAGGTTCTACGAAGACTGAACTCGGTTGCTTTAGTACACATTGCAGCGCACGGTTGTTCAGAAACAGGAGAAATTGCTTTGTCCCCAAACCTTACACGGGATTCTCGAATTCCAGAAAGTGATGACTTTCTTTTAACCATGGCAGACGTGCTAAGTGTTCAGATGCGAGCAAGATTGGTTGTGCTAAGCTGTTGCCATAGTGGTCAAGGTGATGTCAAGGCTGCTGAGGGTGTGGTTGGCCTTGCACGGGCTTTTCTAGCTTCTGGTGCCCGATCGGTTCTGGTGTCACTGTGGGCAATTGACGACGAAGCCACTCTCAAGTTTATGAAACATTTTTACCAACAACTATTGGTAGGAAGAAGTTCAAGTGAGTCTCTGGATCAAGCCATGAAATGTCTAAAAGAATCTGAAAACTATAGAAGTGCGAAATACTGGGCTCCTTTTGTACTTATTGGCGACGACGTGACATTTGATTTTGGTAAGAATGAAAGCGATTCCTACTTTGCATGAACAAAACCAACTTTTGGTATCAGTTAACATGGACTAGGTTTTGCGACAGTCGTTCAGTGTGGATTTGACTTGCCATCAATATATGTTTTCAAATGAAACTGCCACCTAGTCATAGGAAAGATATATCTTAGTGATTACTATTCATCACTTGCGAAAAACTAAATTTATGAATAGGTAACTGTTTTGAAATAAGGTATTGTTTGTATTTGCTCGCGAGCCGACTTGTAGGCTAAAACGAATGACAGGAAATTAAAAACTAGTCCCTTCTTAGTAAAATTCTTAAAAGTGATTATACCAGTCCCCTTGTTTTGAAGCTTCTGTAACTTGAAAGTTAACTCATAAACGCACAAAAATAATCACTAACTGGGTTTAAGTAAGATGTTTTCGACTATGCCGTTTTGATATCATAAAACAACATAATTTTACCTCATTTTTGTCAATGCAATTTGAGTGTGTATGATGTAGTAGTGCCAGTAGGTTTCCTCGTAACTTTGGAGTAGGATAGTGTTGGGTATCCCAAGATAACGGGTCAATCAGATCGCAGTCGAAATGCCAAGGTAGCTGAGTTCCTGTATACTATTGTGTACAAATGATTGATACCACTGTGTGTAACTGAGACGTTGTCTTTTTATTTCAGATGTCTTCCATTAAAGCCCTTGACCTAGGTTATGGGTATGACAATCCATTTTTACCACCCTGAATTGCTACATAGTACCTACTGTGTATATTCACGCAGTTCTCAAGGGTTTGGTGAGTTTTTTGTTTGGTCGTCAAATGCAACACTGGATTTTTATTTAGGAAATTCGAATTTCCGTCGCTTTCAGTATTTTTGTTATCACACACTGTATAAAAAAAAAATAATGAAAAGACAACAACAACAACACAATGTAAATGTAGTGTTCTTGTAAATGTAGTGTTGCTCTTATCTTAGCATTGTTGCCTCAAGTTTCAGTTATCAGTAACGAGAAATTATAAATAGTATTCGTAAACGGGGGTACTAAACAAAGTTTTGTGCGGGGGATGCTCCGCCACGAGGTCCAAACCCTTACCCTTTTATATACCGTTTTTTATTCAAAAGGTAACCCTTTCATACATATACTTTATATACCATAGAAAATGGTACTCCTCTCATATACCTATTATACCCTTGAAATTAACTTATGGAAAGATATCATCCACGGAAAACATCAATGGTTGCCACTATTGATGTTAACCAAACGATAATACTAGCAGTAATCAAAGATTAATAAGTGCGTTCGAAGTTCAATGAATTTAACTAAAATCATAGGAAAAGATAGGGGCAAATTAGTTGAGACATTAATTGAGAAACACGAAGTATTTAAACAACAACATGAACAACAGTAATTTTAATAGTGAAACCAAAACATGTAACAAAACATGTTTATCTACTTAGTTACAATGTAGTTCAGATACTGATTGTGCGAGACTAATTTTGTAACAGTAACATGAATGATAGTAACTTGAATAGTTGCAAGGGAAAATGTAACAAAACATGTAAATTTGGCGCAATGGCCACCAAGTACAATGACTCGGTTTGTTTGGTTTGTATTTGTGACCGCTATGGGTCAAAGCACAATGGCTTGGTTGATTTGCTTTGACACAACTTTGGGTCAGAGTAATCGTTTGATTTGCTTTATTGTTCGACAAACTCGAGGACCAATTCAAAGCAGGACAGCAGCGAAGGTCTTCGGTTTGTTGTAGTTAGGACGCCGACGTCGGGCTTTCCACATGCTCTTAGAGTACTAAAAACTTTCATGGTAAGGCTTTGACAAGTTGAAGCGATGAACTTTTTAAGAAACATAGCATGAAGTTTGAGAAAAATGATTGCACTTACCGAATAATCCAAAGATATCCACGCTTGATCGCACGGACGGACGAACAAGGTATTTTTCAGCTGAAAAGGTGGAGCCCGCAATTTCTTTGGCCAGCTTTTGGGCTTAAAATTGGTGCGCGCGCATAATAATTATTCAAAATGGCGCAGATTTTGAACATCGCCCGTCCATGGCATGCACATGTATCCCATCGACCACAGGATACCCAAATCCGGTTCAAATTAGGATGGCGTTCTCCTAAAGTCGAACGCAATTATTTATTCACAGTCCGTGAGGTTGTGGCAGTTTTTCCTACCCTTTTCTATACTTCAACTCGTAACATCCCTACCCTGTTATACACCTCCAGCCTAAAAATGATACCTCTTTCAGGCGGAGAATCCCCGTATGGCCCATTATAGGGAGTGCCCCTTGGGTAAGTTGCCTCGAGGTCGTGTTCGATTCTTCGCAACTCGTGCATTTCCTTTAGCCATGAGACCTGAGTCTCTCCTTTAGTTTTAACTTAAAATTAAAGCGAATATTAAGAGAAGAAGACTTTTTTGCTTTGATTCGTTTATTGCCAAGATTGAATTGTTAAAAGTTGTTGTCCGGGGGGACACGCTTTTTGTGGAATGTTTTTGTTTTTATGTCATTTTGCACGGGCTAATTAGGGCCTGGTCGCACTACAGTCAAAAACAAAAATTAGCCCGTGCAAAATGACATAAAAACAAACACATTCTACAAAAAGCGTGTCCCACCGAAGCGGTTTCTTTTGTTTTCCTCGATATTTTTGTTTTTGACTGTAGTGCGACCAGGCCCTTAGGCATGAAACATGTTTTGAAATTAACAACTAATGTGAACAATGAAATTGCAATATGTTTACGGGAAACGTGTTCCATTGAAACATGTTGTTGACTCTGGACATGTTTCGATGTTGATGTGAGCACATCATTAGATATTTACTGTAAAATTCACAGTTACCTATAATTAAATGAATATTTATACTGATTCAAATAAAATGGATTTTAAACTGTAGAATTATACCTTATTAAGGCCTTAAAGTTTTGCGCGTGTTATAATTTCGTTATTTTTGCGCACCATCAAAGATTCGCGAGAAGTTTTAGCATCTTTGTTTGGCTCTAAAATAAAAACAAAAAAGTCTCCCCGGCGGGGAATCGAACCCCGGTCTCCCGCGTGACAGGCGGGGTTACTCTCCACTATACTACCGAGGAACTCGGATAAGTTGGAAGGGAAAAGTTTAGTTTAAAATGCTGATACATGTAGGTTTACCCACGGGTGGGAGCATGGTCATTGCTGGGACTGAAACAAATCAATGTAGTTAAGTCAATGCCGTGATCGATTCAATAGTAACCAGATGATCTTTTCTCCAAAATCATCGTAGTTATGAAGGCAGAAGTATGCATACACATTTTAAGTAGCTGGTAGTACCAGGGCTCCTGGTAGTAGTGAAGAAACATTAGATGTTTACTGCAAGATTCACAGTTATCTATTATTAGACTGAAATATTTCTACCGATTTAAATAAAGTAGATTTTAAACTGTAGAATTATACCTTATTAATTCCAATTTTACGCGTGTTTAAAGGCCCACCTTCACCCAAAATGCTGTGCGCGCCGTGATCTCTTTCTGTGCTGAATTTCGTGTAACACGAAATTCACGCTTGAATGCGTGCAACCAATCAGATCACGCGTATGAACAATAGAGCATTTCAAAACAAAAAGAAACGACTGCAAAGTTTTTTGGGTGAAGGTGGGCCTTTAATTTCGTTATTTTTGCGCACCATCAAAGATTCGCGAGAAGTTTTAGCATCTTTGTTTGGCTCTAAAATAAAAAAAACAAAAAAGTCTCCCCGGCGGGGAATCGAACCCCGGTCTCCCGCGTGACAGGCGGGGATACTCACCACTATACTACCGAGGAACTCGGATAAGTTGGAAGGGAAAAGTTTAGTTTAAAATGCTGATACATGTAGGGACTGAAACAAATCAATGTAGTTAAGTCAATGTCGTGATCGATTCAATAGTAACCAGATGAATTTTTCTCCAAAATAACCGTAGTTATGAAGGCAGAAGTATGCATGCACATTTTAAGTAGCTGGTAGTACCAGGGCTCCTGGTAGTAGTGAAGAAACATTAGATGTTTACTGCAAGATTCACAGTTATCTATAATTAGACTGAAATATTTCTACCGATTTAAATAAAGTAGATTTTAAACTGTAGAATTATACCTTATCAATGCCATTTTTACGCGTGTTTTAATTTCTTATTTCTGCGCACCATCAAAGATTCCCGAGAAGTTTTAGCATCTTTGTTTGGCTCCAAAATGAAAAACAAAAAAGGCTCCCCGGCGGGGATATACTACCGAGGACGGCCTCGGATAAGTTTTGGCGCACAACAGTCACTGGTGACAGTGACTGTCCTTCTTAACAATTCTGTCCTTCTTAACACCCCGTTTTAAAGATTTCTCGTTTTAAGGATTCCCTTTTCTCGTTCACCATTCCCCGATTTTAAAGATCAAAAGTAAAAGTTTTTTGCGTCCATTCATGCTGTACATATAAGTTAGTTCAATCTTGAAAATTTTTACGTTTTAGCTTTACCTAAATTCGCTAAAATTAAGCAGTATCAATTTTAATTGGTAATTTACAGTGTTTTGAATGTGGTTTTTGCAATGGACCTTGACCTCATTTCACATTACACTCTTTGATTAATGACGTGTCACATTAAAACTTCAATGATTATGCCACGCGCTAATTTGCAAACGCCTTCTTAGAAACGATATGGTTGCTATGCGAATTCAAGAATTTCTTCTGCACGACTTAGTTGCTACTTCCCTGCCATGCCACGAGCATTGAGTTAATTATATTATTTTCCTTTAGAACAGAAGTCTTCTTTGTAACTTATAGCGGTGACTAATTTTATAAAAGATCCTTGTCACCTAACATGATGTACTAAAACCCGAAATAATTTTATACATCTATCCAAATTCGTAAATCATACCACGCACTTGCGTTAGATTGACACGTCTTTTTATCGTCAGTATACTATAATTGTTTTTAGAAAAAATAAACAAGATTCTACACGTGCTCTGATTGGTTGAAAACCATTAACCATTAACCTCTATGAAAACATGAAAAGACTCCGTACTTTTCCCTGTCCAACTTTTTCTTATAAACAGTAAAAACATGAAGCTTTGAAGCAAACTTTGGAAAGGTCTGATTAAAACTAGATACGAGGTAGCTTGGGAATTTTAAAATGTTTTTATTTTCAAGAAAATAAAAACTCTTCCCTATATATGTTTTCTTTAATGAGAGGATCAAAATAAAACCCAAAAAAATAAGTGTCGCGTTTCAACTGCGCGTGCAGATTCAGATTTTCTGGCGATGCTCCAAATAACAGTTAGGAAAATAATGTAAGTCCGATTTCAGTTGTCAAATGAATAAATAACGTACAAAGAGCTGGATGGTTTGTTATGCGTAACTTGCATCGTATTTACTTCAGATGAATCTAATTCCACATCAAATCTGTTGATTTAATTATAATTTTTAATTAAAATAATTCTCCTAACCTTTGAAGAACAAACAACATCTAGTATCACTAAAGTGAACCAGTAAAAGCCGGGAAGGGAAGAGAAAAACATTTTGTAGCAGAGCTTCGCGGTATTTTTTAGCTTTTGCCTTTGTTCTAGTGCATGCCGGGCTCACCTTCGGCTAGAAATTAAAATAATGGAATGTTTATTCTTTCATTATATTTTTCTCGTTAAATTTATTAACCAAACAAGCAAGAACGATGGCCAAATTTATATCCAAACGTTTTGTTTTGTCGGTCTAGTAGTGTTTTCGAGTGCTCAACAAACAAAACTTGAGGTTCACTTAATTCTTTTTAGGTAAGCGTGCGAAAAATGATTTATTTTTCTGTCCTTCCTGTTTTCGGTGCATTTATAAATGCAATAGAAAGCACTTTCACCTTGTTTCCATAGAGTTATGATAACACTCGTGAAAATTCGGGAGAATTTGAAATAATAAAGAGATTAGTTTCTAGAGAAACTGAGGCGCTGCGTCAGGGTCAACGGACACCTTATTGAAACTTATATAACGGAGTAACTGGTTAGCTTTCAGTTGAGGTTGGGGGTAGCAGTTTATATAGTTAAATTTAGGACTAGGTGGTACAGTGCTACGGTAGGCTACGTAAGTTTAAGCCTAGCTGAGGTCACAGGTTCAATCCTGAGTGGGGATTTCAGATTTTCTTTTATACTCTTAGAAATTTATTGAAAATAAAATTCTAAGTGTCAACATTACGTTATATAAGTCTCAATAAGGTGTCCGACGTCCTTCTGGGCAGTATGATTTACAACCCTGCGTCAGCGGGAGAGTAAAACAAAAAAAAAATAGATATTATCAAATGAGTTGAGGCCAATTTCGATATAGTAAAATCCTGGTTATAATCCCTAGGCTTGTACTTTTAGTTACTTTGGTGTACAATTTTTGAAAAGAATTTCCGTTAAGAAACTGTTGTGTGCTTGTATATCGGAGCTGGTACAACCGGCATATTGTTTAGTTAGGCGAACTGATGGGCCTATAACCCGGGGGGCTTATAAGGGGGGGGGGGAGTCTTATAATCGGGATTTTACGGTAATGAAATACTAACTTGATTCCGAGCTTGTTGCTTGAGTTGATAGCACACTGTGAGGATCACAAATTTCACTCCTGGTCCTCATGTTCATCCGCAGTTCAAATATGATTTTCATATATTCATATTCATATGTTACCAATATAAAATAAAACCAAAAGATTTTGAAATAGCCTTCGGTTCGTGTTTCTATAGCTATTTTTCGTCCTTCCAAACTTCGTCCTCGTTTATTTAATTGAAGAAAATGACGTGAAAAGAACAAAAAGACGAGTGCCCTACAGGGGCAGTAAATCAAATAATAAGACGCAGTGTTTGAAAGTGACACTATCAGAAAAAAATACATTAAAATAATGTGCAATTTAATTGCAAATTGTAATTTTGTAATTTGTATTTTTAATCAATGCTACAGATGTTTACGTTTTAAAGAAAATTAAATGTCAAATTGTTATCACGAATACACACTGTTGAGAGGTAACACTCTCCAACAAAGTAACACATTGCGTCCATCGGACAGCTAGTTTCTTTTTGGGGGAAAGCTTGATCTTTTGCGATGTCATTTGTTCGCGCCTCACCTTGACGGTAAGGTCTTTTGCGTTCTTGGGCTTTTTATTTGAGTGTAATCACGCTATCAAGTCCAATTTGACATTTCGGGTAAATATTCTTTAAAGGCACACACCCATTCAAGGCAACCTCTAGTAAAGTTAAGTAAAGTCGCGCACCCGAGCCAGAAGGCTCATAACGGCCGGAGCTTAAACCCGGTTTCTATAGCATGAAGCGACTAGGAATATTGCTACTCCCCCCTGGATGGGATGCTAGTCCATCGCAGGGTTACCCCCAGCATTTTGTCGCCGGTACCCATTTATACATCTGGGTGGAGAGAGACAGTGTGGAGTAAAGTTTCTTGTCTAAGGAAACAACACGACGGCAGAGACCAGGCTTCGAACCACCGACCTTCAGGTTGAAAGTCCGACGCGCTAACCACTAGACCACCGTGCCGCCCACCAAGGCAACCTCTGGCATACCTCAAAGATTCGTGACAAAGGGCTTTTAAACGAAACGTTAGCGGTTGCCTTCGCTAAACACTAAAGTTCATAGGTTTTATTACGTTATCTGTCGCTTGGGACTCAGATTTTTTCTTTGTCCCAAACTCATGAGATGATGAACATTACATCTTTCTTATTAGATTATCTTTTTATCATAATTATTTTATAGTATTCTACGTTTTTAACGTTTTACTGTATTTTCATTTTAATATGTATATATAGTCGATCGTTCTCATAAACGTTTCCATACTGAGAAGTGTATATATATATATATATATATATATGTATATATATACTGATTTTCAAAAACAGCTATTTGAGAAATATATATCTTATATATATATATATATATATATATATATAATAATAATAATAATTATTATTTGTGGTTGTCGTCACTATATATTATATATATATATATATTTTGTCATATATATATTATATATATATATATATATATGTATATATATATATAAATTCATTGAATGTAGATCAGACTTCAGAAGATATTCATTCGTTTAATGCTACAATTCTGTTTCGTATGGTCAAAAGATGACCACACTCATCAGAAGTCTGATCTACATTCAATGAATTTGTCTTTGCTCCTCTAATGAATTAGAGTTGAGCGCTTTTTGAAATCCATTCAACTGAACTATCAAAGAATATATATATATATATATATATATATATATATATATATATATATATATATATATATCAAATAGCTGTTTTTGAAAATCCCATCAAAAACGTCACCTATTTAGTGGAAATACAAAAGGTATATGTATTTCTCAAATAGCTATGTTTTTGAAAATCAGTGTTAGTATATATATATATATATATATATATATATATATATATATATATATATATATATATATAACCGAAAATGTGAGGGTCAAGAGTCCAACTCCAATGTAGCTTTGCTGGTTTATTCGCTCAACGTTTCGACCATAACGGTCTTCATCAGGAGCATCTGAGGTATATACTAACTGTTACAACATTCGAAATTTAAAAAGCTTAACGGAAAGAACACACGTGACATGCTGACGTAATAATCAGATATGGTCGAAACGTTGAGCGAATAAACCAGCAAAACTACATTGGAGAGGACTCTTGACCCTCACATTTTCGGTTTTATTTACGATTATTTCAAGTGTCCACGATCGCTTTAGTGATCCTCCAGCAAGCATTTTACGTTGGTACGTTAAGGATTGCATTGTTTGCGAGACAGCGCTAAAATAACCAAATTTCACTTCGCTTATTTCCATGTTACATTTCTAAATGTCCCCAAATATAAAAGTTAATTGGGATAAAAAGAATGGAAGTGAACGCGTGTACCTTAGTGCCAATCGATTGTCAATGGCATGGGAAAATGGAATTCAAATTTCATTTCCGTTTTCCGTTTTTTTTTCGACCTTGTAAAACGGAATTTAAAATTCCGTTTCCATTTTCGTTTTTTTTTTTTGTCATCAAAAAACGGCATCCGACTTTCATTTTCGTTTTAAATTTTCCTCTCTCGCTGGAAAACGGATTTCGAATATTGTTTTTCGGAATTCGTATTTCGTTTTCCTATGTTATTGAAAAATGGATTTGAATTTCGTTTTTCGTTTTCGTATGGAAAACGGAATTCGTATTTCGTTTTCCTATGTTATAGGAAAACGGATTTGAATTTCCGTTTACGTTTTTGTCCATTTGGCAGCCCATTTGGCATTTGAAAACCGCTTATATGTTTTGGCGGGAAAAACAAACAGTAATGGCGGTGATTACATAACTTTTTTCTTGAGATATCTTTAAATACTGGCGGCCAGACAGCGCAAAGAAGATGGTTCATTGAGGTTTTTTTGGTTAAAAAGGTCTTGAACAACGCCACGTGTTAAGCGGTGTTTCTTGCTGTGTTTTTTTATTTCGCTCTCTTGAAGGATTCGAGAAAATTCTTCATCGGAGACATGAACAAATCTTGAAGCCGCCATTTTATTCTCAAAATTGCAAAGCAATCCCTGCTCGTGCCAAAGTTGGCGGCTGGCATCAGCAAAAATAGAACGAGCAATATGATTGGCCAAACCGATTTATAATAGGTTACTTGATTGGACAATATAAACCGTGAAGCGATATCAATATCATTTCACTGCAGTGAAGCGATATATCATATCAATTTTATTCACTGCTTTATCACACTGAAAACATGACACATCAGCCGGGATAGTGTCCTTTGTAATAGTAATATTATAACTGTAGCGAATTTGTTTAAATCATCTATTATGGCCACCGGTGGGGTTATTTATTAATCTCGTACCCAGATCTCCCACTATCAGGCGGAAGGAGATACAGTACACGCACGAGTGAGTTCTGGGTACGAGATTGCTTATTTATTTCAAGTCCGTTTTTGACGTTTTATTATCATTATTATAAACAGTTTCAGTGCTATTAATTGTTTTTTTTTTACACTCTCCTAGAACCGGGCCATTCATTGGTCCAGAGGTACCTGGGGAGTTTTTCATTTGATAGATAGAAACCTTCTTAGTATGTGCGCCGTTCCTAAGAGGATGATAGTATTATTATTATTTTTTTTTTCTGTTTTTTCTTTTGAGGGGGTGGGATATCGCTTAATAGATTGGGGACGGTAATGTTACACCAGTAACACAGTCTGTAGTTTATTGTTTTGGCTGTGAAAGGAAAAGGGGGAGGGAGGGATTTAAAACAGGAATTACGGCATAATATCTCTCCCGTGAACAAATTAAAACAGAACATAGCAGTTCTATTTCGCTCATCTTTTAGATTATACTCTGGAATTCCCTACGCAAGGAGTAACTGATTATGTGAACATCTGGGGCATGCGCAGTCTGTCACGATTTACGGTCTGTTTCTGGATGAAGACCACAGCCACAGCTGGGGCACCATTCAGCTACGCGTCAACAGATTCCCTGGATAACGAACTGCTGATTTATGATCCACCTAACCTTCTCCTCTTTGTTGGAAATGACAACAGTAAGTTTTCAACATTAAAGCAAATTGCAGTAGGTCATCTGGATCTAATTGTGATACTTGTTTAATGGACCTGTTTTCTTTCTTACTGAAACGTGAACAAAATAAATATCTGAATGTTACGATTGTCAAATTTAGTTTTGCTAAATCATGTGCTAACTAATAGTTAAAAAGTACTATGATGTTTCACCTGTAAGGAAGAAACAAATTACTTTCATCCTTACTCGATTATATTACAAAAATCTAGGAAATGCATTCTGTTCTCTTGCGCTACGCTTAGCCGCACAGAAATCATTTCCAATGTAACACTCACACGAGTTGGAGGAGGGCCCGCCAGTAATCTTTATTGCTACAGAATGTGTACATATATCAAAATGTGTACATATATCAAAGATACAATATAAATATGATGTATTCTACCTAAAATGAAATACATGCTGCGATTGCAGTACTCGTAAACACAATTTGTACATAACTGGTGTATATAATGATAATAACCCGTGCTGGAAAACATGCAGATACGAAAAGTACCCCGGGATTCTCGCACTATCATTATCAAACCAATTTCACTCTCGCTAGACACAATATCTGGCTTTGCAAATCAAAAGAACTTTTACCTCGAATGACGGGCCGTCCTCTGACATGCGAAATCTGTATATGATATGGAAACAAAACAAGGTAGCGTTTTTCAAAAAACATGGTCACTTCGAATTCTTGATGCTGTTTTAAAATAATTTCTTTCACATCATTTCACTTCTCGCTTCATCTTTAGCTCTGACTTTTTCGATAGCCGGATCTCTTTAACCTTATCTCTCAGTCCCTCTTCGTTGATCCACCTTGAATCTTTTCAAGTCCAAGCAGTTACTACCGGTATACGCCTGACTGTTTATTTCCTTTATGCCTTTGTTGAGTCAGCTTTAATTCAATGTTCTGGAATTATACTTTACTTGCTTACTTTATTTTCTTTGTCTATAGCTGTTACCCTGTTGTTTTCTGTAACCTTGTTAATTTGTTGTTGTTGTTGTTTTATACAAAAGTGTAAATGTAAAAGTTTGTAATGTTTAATAAAAAAAAGAAAGAAATACAATATGTATATATATATTTGCCGAAAAATGTTGGTAATTGGTTTCCAGCCGAGGTAAGCGTCAAAGAAATTTTGAGTGCATATGTTCCAGACATACCAGATGATACCCGTCAATTACAGGAAAGCGAATGCATGAAGTGATAATGTGCAAGATCATCTTCCAACCATCATTGCTGAAACACTTCCTCATTGCCGCCCACAAGAGTTGCCAAATATTTCAAGGGCCTTCACGACGCTCCGCATCCTGCCAATCACCATGCACAGCCACTGCAGAGAGGTCTTTTATTCAGTGCGCTGAGAAGACAAGACCTACTTGAGGTCAATAATGAAAGAAGATCGCGTAAGTGGACTTGTGCTAATGGGTATTCATAAACATGATGTGTTATTGAATTCTGAGGACATCGATTTTGAACAAGATTTTGCAGCGTCTGGAAGCAGGGGGATGGAGCTCCTTTTTTAGGCTGGCCAATAGTTCCTCTTTCTCAAATGGCACCAGAAAATATTACCATTTTAACCTTTGCTAGCCTCGATCTCACTCTAGTAAAACAGCGACAGTTCTATGAGCTTTTTCATCAACCTCGTTCCCAGGGTCTCGCTCCAGGGAGCGCGAAGATGAGAGACCCTGGGAACGAGGTTGCTTTTTCATTAGTTTCATGTGAATCGAGGCTCTTGCGTTTGAATGTTCGATATATGTCTGTAACATAGAGATTACTGGAATATAGAACATATTGTTTTTTTGGTTGAAAATTAAGGTAAACTTCAGAATTTATATCGACTTCAGGAGTCTCAAGAATGCAGGAAATGGACCAGAGGGTAAAATGCAAAAGTTTTCCGAGGAGGGGGAAGCCCCCGGACCCCTGTCGAAGCTCGCGCCTACGGCGCTCGTTACAGCGTGCCTGCCAGGATTCAAGCAGGCCTGGTTAGGCCTACCACTAGTAAAAAAAATTACTACCCCCTGGCAATTAGATTGAATATGACGGTGACGGTTTTAAATCATATTTTAAAGGAAGTGAATATCTTCTATTTCAAAAGCATTGCAAGTTAGAATGCAAGTTAAAACCTGCCCAACAAACTCGAATAATGAATATCGAGCAAAATTTAAAATGAATAATGAATAACTTAGAATAAAAAATGAAAGGAATAATGAATAAGTGAGATCCAATTATTCCGCTTCCACCCCCGAGACAGGAAACGTCACAGGAAACATTTTCAGGATATATCTGATAACGGAATAGCTAAACTATACAAAGAATATTTTATTTTTGTAAGATAAAAACAAGGTATGTACTGCTCTACGTAGACTGTGAAGAACCTCTTAATAACAGCCAATGAGCTAGGAAGAAACGCAGACTGGAAACTACTGTACAAGGCAGTGACGTACCCACCCTTTATCTCTTTCTTTAAGACAAAAGGACACATTATATCCTTTTGAGTTTTCCTTTTCATTTTGTAACTTTCCATTTATTTTGTAATAATGTATCCGTCGTCATGTTCTTATTTTGTTAATGTCATCTTACAAAACTAAAGCTGAGGAGGCCTAATTAACATAAGCTTCATAGTTTCTTTTAGGCCTCCTCGCCATTGTTACCTCTATTCTTCTTATATTAATGTGTTATTGTAGTATGGCAAATAAAAAAATAAAAAATAAAAAAAATTTAAGCAGGCAATGTGGAATGAACTTTTTAATCAACAACAGCTTCTTAATCATTTTATTGTTTAAATGTTAGTTTTATTGTCTATTCATGCCAAGTTTGAACTTTTTAGTGCTATTTTTATCAATTATATCTAAATTCGTAATTTTTATAGTTTTGTAAATTAGAGTAGTTTTATAGAGGGCCACAAGTTTATTAGCTTTGCTATTTAGTGCAACCCTCTTTAAATAACTACAGAGGAAGCACGACTTTATGTGATCTGCTAATAAACATAAAGCAGTTCCACCTACTCCGAGCCAACATAACGCGAAAAAAACATCATCCGGAGATTTACAGACTGATGCATTCCCCATCCGCGCCAATGAAGGCGTTTCTTATCAGAATCTGAAATTGAATGGTCGCAGAAAATTTCGCTCAGATGCTTAAGAGAACTCCAAGAGGAGAGCTAAGAGTTTTGCCTAGTCGTCATCACAAACCGGCTTCATTTTAAAATGTCGTACATTTTGAAAATTTGCGAAGACTTTGAACGATCTGACACCCGCTTCAGAAAAAAAGGATTCATCTAGTTGTTTCATTAGTAATCATTGTCCTTTTGCACCTTCCTCGCTAAGAAAGTTCACCAGACACCACAGTTGAGCGCCGAAGAAGTTTACTGTATGACTCCCGAGTGCTTGGAACTTGCTGCGGATTTCGCGCGTAACATGGACACGTCTTTCGATCCTTGCGAAGACTTTATTCAGCACTCGTGCTGTTCTTGGATAAAGGACCATCCTATTCCTCCCTCGAGAAATATGCACGACATATTCTTCGAAATTGACGAGAAAAATTCTCAGAGAATGCGCGAAATGTTAGAAGAAGTAGACCAGCTGCCTGTAAACAGCGCAGTTAGGCCCGGTTCAAACGTCGAACTTCACATGTGCCGAACCTAATGCAAATGAGAAAAATCTATTGTTCTTGCTCATTTGCATTAGGTTCGGCACATGTGAATTTCGACGTTTGAACCTGGCCTTAAAAAGACAAAGCGTCATTTTCAAACTTGTCTGAACGATAAACAAGTGGAAAACATCGCAAAAAATGGCATAAAACAATCGATAGTCAAGTACGGTTCCTGGGTGTTGGATAACAAAACATTCAAATCTAACTAGTGGCAATGGTTCAAAGTCTTATCCGCCATGGTCAGGATTGGGAACAACCGCCCCTCGTGGGCGCTTACCTTTCCATCAATCTGCGTAACTCATTACAGCATCTATTACTGGTAGGTAACAGATTCCTTTGTGCACCTTCTTCTAGGAACGTCAAAAGTTAAGTCAAGTAATACTTCTAACTTTCGATTCTCTGGAAAGAAACTGTTCAGTTTACTGGGACCATTCATCTAAGAAGTTATTAGCATTAGTTATGTATGCATTATTAGCATTAGTTATATTATGCGACACTGAACCACATTTCCTAGGTGCTTTAATTTTTATGTTACGTAATTATCTTATATTTTACTGTTGTGTTTAATTCTGTACGGACTATATTTTTAGGCTAAATGTTTCATTTTCATTTTTATTATAACAGGACCCCATTGATAACAATGCTTTTTCACACTGATGGTTTGTTCTGCCAAAATATTCGCTTATTATCGCTTAGGTGGTTTTAAACCTTTACCATTACCCAGAGTGCCGTAAAAGAAGTTTGGAAATGATTGTTTACCGGGATTGATAATGTAGGATCTTGGAAAATTTTGGGACCACTTTTTTATGTCTGTCTTAGTCCAAAGAAACATAACCTTAAAACACACGCTATCCCACAGCTACACATGCAGTCAGTACGGAATAATTTATTCCCCTTTTAGAGGAATGAGATTTGCATCAGCTCCGAGAATAAAAATCCTGGAACGGAAGGATACTCGCAGAGATTTCTAGAAAGCGAAAAAATGCTCTGGCCACCTGTCTCTGAGATTCGTAAAGGATCCAACATCGCAATCCCGGCATGCTTGGCGAAGAATCACTCTATTGACTATAAAAATGCACTTGTTATTGATAAAGGCGACTATCGCGTGCGGAAAATCCTCGAGTCATGGCATACTGCCAAGACAACTGATCGCGTTCGAAGTTCGTGTTGGTTGTCCTGTGGTTTATGTGCTGTGGTTTATGTGCAGGGGCTCATTTCCGCCGGAAATTCCTTCGAACGCGTCTCCATAATCTGTGATTACTGCTAGTAATAATTCCAAACCGTTACCTAGACAATATTCAATTCTTTTAAAACAGTGAACATTTCTTTAGCATTTTATGAATATTTTTAATTAACATTTTCCTCGTTCTTTTGTCACTTTCTTCATTCATTCATCTTCTTCGTCCCGTCGGGGACATAAGGCCGCACTTTCTTCACACATACTTATTATGTCATTTTCACACATTTTCTTTTCGCTGTATATATTTTTACATTCGCGCCTTTTTCATCATTTGTCAAAGGCTGCAGACTGGTAGCCGAAAGCTCAGTTTTTTAAATGATTTTAAACCAGAGAACGTTATTTTTAAGATTTTAATAATCCGAATCATCATCAAGGTCATGATGATGATCATCATCATCACCATCATCATCATCATCATCATCATCATCATCATCATCGTCATCATCATTCTTGATGATCATTAATGAGGAAGTGTTCGTTTTGTGAGATTCGTAAAACCAAAAGTATTTTCCTCGAGTCGCAGAAAAACGCAAAAAGATAAGTACTAGCTGAGAATCCGCTGAGACAAGATAAGGTTAATCATAGCTTGAATTCTATGAACCCATGTCTTAAAATATCTTTTTATGTATACGAACCTAGTAAATCTGTTTATACTGCACCATCTCTCCATAATCCGACCTCAAATTTCTTTTTTTTTTTTACCATCGCCACCTGTTAACAAACATTCTCCACTTCTCCGTCCAAGCCTGCAAAACAAACAAAACTCTGCGTAATCTCCTAAGATGTACAAAGACTCATAATGGACCATCACCATCCGGACTAAATGAACCACATACATGAAGTAGTATCTTCCTGTGGTCCTGTATTGATTACGGTGCTAGGTAAATTATCTTGCTTCTATTTACAATATGTGGGTGAAACCCTTAAGTGAGACCATTCATATCAAAAAGGCGAGTCGAGAGCATTCATATCATATAAATTTCATGGTACCGTAAACAACGAGATTTAGTCGTTACAAGTCCCGAGCCCGACTCTGTAGGATTACGGGTCGGCCCGTCCTGATCCTATGGAATGCCCACAATGTTAATTTAAGCGGGTTCTCGTGAATGACGTAATTATACGTTTCATTGTTATTAGGAAAATACAGTGTTGTATCACATCTTGCCGGCCCAACGGGGACAAAAAAACATAACTGATTGGACAAATAATATAATTTTCTTTCGACCAAACTGACAACATGTGCGTAGCTAAGCGCTTGCCGAAATTGATCGTATTAATGTTAATTTAAGCGGGTTCTCGTGAATGACGTAATTATGCGTTTCATTGTTATAAGGAAAATACAGTGTTGTATCACATCTTGCCGGCCCAACGGGGACAATAAAACATTAACTGATTGGACAAATAATATAATTTTCTTTCGACCAAACTGACAACATGTGCGTAGCTAAGCGCTTGCCGAAATTGATCGTATTAAAGAATTTTATTTTATGAGATTGTTTTAGTATGAGCGGCAAGACTATCCTTATTGACGGTCAACGTTCACAGAGACAGTGAATGGGACCGAGAAAGCTGGCCGTAATACCGAGGTTTCGTAAAGCGATTGAGGTCTTTTGCGTTCCCTGAGAGAATAAGAACTGATGTAAAGCGGCTTTGACTGCACTTTTCGCGATCGTTGTCTATCAGCGAATAGACACTGACAATGAACCAATCAGATTCACGTATTCCGATAGAGCATATAGTGAGTGTTAAGTGATAAAGAAACGTTTTAGCGAGGATAATCTTTTTCTGGATCGCAACAAAAATTACAAATCCGCAAAATAAGCAAAGCTTAACATAAAACCAGAAAAAAAATAATTCCAGGGCATAGGTCGCGAGTGACATATCTTTTTAAAGGCTTAGTAATGACATGTGAATGGCTCTTTTGTCCAAAAATAACGTTTTTATTAAGTTATCCCGGTATGGTGATACTATTGAATTCTTAATCGTGTTTGTTAAAGACATTATTTGATTTTTTAACAGCTAATACACGCGAAGATTTCGCATAATTGCATCTATTCTGCGAGCAACTGAATGTTTTCACGTAACATCACTTATTCTTCTCCTTTCTTCACCTCTTAAGAGTGCAAATAGAAAACTTTGACACATTTTTCTAAAACCTCCACTTATTAAATAAAACAATTAGCACCTTAGGAAACTACCGCTCGATAGTTTGAAACGTCCCATTTTCCTATATGTTGCTGTACTTCTTGAATTACTTCTTGAATTAGGATATCATATACAGCCAGCTGTGAAATAAGCTCGGATTCTAGGAATTCTCGATTAGTTGTCCTCAGGGTAAAACGATTTATTACATAACTCAGCAGTCTTTTAATTGCCACCACTGCGGAAAGTCGTAACTGATATGCATAACAAAAAATGTGACAATGTAGGTGTGAAATTAACGATTATTTTACGACTGCTGTCATGAATGTTCTTCGGAAATCTCTTGCGGCAATCCGAAATCTTCTGAATTCACCGGATAATTTTCGAACACTGTCATTTTTTAATTAATGTTGTTCACTTCCAACTTCTTGACATTCCTATTATTTATGTGACAGTGGGGTAATGAACAGACTCTGCGGAGGCTCGGTTTAAATATTCCTCGATATTATTAAACACATTCCTTCTAAGTTTGCTTCTCAAAAATCTGAGCTCTAGGAATCAGGTTGTGTTCGAACTTTGGAATAAATGCATGAAATCTAGAGTTGTCACATAAATGAAAGCGATTAAGTAGTGCTTCCCCGTTGTGCTTATTGTTATAATGTGGTACTGTGTCTATTTACGCGCGCTTTACATTATACAAGTTGGCTCCAGTTCTAGCTACTGTAACTGTTGAGTCTGTCGATGAATTCCCAAAGTATGACCATTGAAAAATGAAAACTATTAAGCTGTAATTCCCTGTGGTATTGTTATTGCATGACGTTAGCAAACGAATTTTCGTGATTCGTTTAGATTTTGAGGTACCCTTGAATAAGTGCTACAAAAGGCTTTTAAATTGCCTTTAAATAGTATAATGATTTCCGGATCCATTTAAATCCGTGTCAAGTAGATTAGGTGTCTCATATTCAACCACGTACACTCGATGCATGGCCACGGAAATGACACTGTTAAGGCTAACATAGCTCCTTTTGACTTTGTTTTAAGCGATTAAGAGTTAGTTCGTAGTCAAACTAAACAGCCAGTAGGTATAAGTGTAACCTCATCGCCGAAAATGATAACAACTAAATTATAACAAAAATGAACAAGAATGAATGGAATTAACTTATGTTAAGCTATTTTGTTTTGTTTACACGGTCATTTCTTATTCCAGAAGTTCAATATTTATAGTAAACGTTCAATACTTAGTACGTGGAACGAAGAATAACGGTGAAAACGGAAAAGGTAGCTTTAATCTGTCGAATAACATTTCGCTCTGATAACTTTCGTTAGCGGAGCATTAGTCACGGTCGATATCCATGTCCCGCCGATTTATAAGAGGATTGAGCAGCTTTGAAAATTTTTTTTTCAATTATTGAATTCATCACATAATAAAGATATTTAGGTAACTTAGATAGCTTTATAGCAAAGTTGTTTTCTAGCTCACTTTTCAACCGTATACTCCTGAATACACTGTCAGCCTATTGGCAGGTTCTCTTAACTCTTCACTCTCAGAATCAAACAATTCACTTTGAGTTGATTGACGTAGTTCTAACTTTCTTCTAAATCTGTGACCATACGTGAAATGTTCCGATAACAGACGGCTTTCCCGTTTTGATGTTGAATGGGTGAAGTGGGACAGTTATCGGTGTCACACAACTCAAGAAATTCACCGGGGAAGTTTTTGCCATTCTATGCATCACTTTAATAACGAAGTCCAACAAATTTATATATACCTCCAACATGTTTTGTTATTTACTCAGACTCACAAGCAGCCATCGGGGCGCTTTCAGATCCTAGTTAAATAAATCAGTGATCGTAAGTAATTTCAGAGTTAAAGGCCCCCTTTAAAGAAATGAAACCTTGCAATTCTGATACAATGGGTCCCATCACACGTCAGAGTACACTCTGGGGGGGGGGGGGGGTACTCCGCCAAAATACCCATGTGCCGCCCAACGGGGTCGTGATTTTGGGACTCCTGATTAGAACGGGGTATCCATTTTTGAGACGTTTCCTAGAACGGGGTATAATATTTCGAACGCACGAAAGCTTCAAATTATCAGCAGCCATTTTTTTCTGGAACGGGGTATTAAAAATTGACCTATTTCTAGAACGGGGTATCATTTTGAGTGCAACTTCTTTCTAAAACGGGGTTCAAATTTGGAGACCCGGGCGGTGCATACCCACCCAAATCATACCCGAGTACCCTCCCCTCCCCTCCCCCGAGAGTACACAAAAATGAGCGTGAACTAGCGAGAGAGAACATCTGAATTCTTCACCGTCGAGCTAGCCAATAGAACTGGTGAAAAGTTCTATACCTACAAAGTTTGAGTGGCAGCCTGTAATGAAGCTAAATACTTCAAGGGACACTATACTCCACAATTATCAAGCTCAGAAGCAAACATTACACTTAGCTTCTGGCCGGTTTTCAGGTTTCTATCAGTCACTCCGAGTGCAATCGCTGTCAGAATGAAACTCTGATGCAACATCGTTATCAAAAGTTAAAATGTTCGGCCTCGTGACCTTACGGAAAAGGGAGACTCTGTTTGAGTTTATCCTACGAAATCGAAGTAGCGACAACTGCGTCTATTGCGACTTTTACGAGATAAGGGGTTAATAAGATACCGTGCCATGCATACCAGAATCTGATTGTTTCCAATATCGTTATCAAAAGTTAAAATGTTCGGCCTCATGACGTTATGGAAAAGGGAGACTCTGTTTGGGTTTATCCGACGAAATCGAAGTAGCGACTATCACGACTTTTACGAAATAAGGGGTTAAAACGTTACAGCATACCAGCATCTGATTGTTTCCTTAGGCGATCTTTCTGTTTTAAGAATGCATCACAACAAAATATATACTGTTATAAAAAGTGACGGGATGTTCGTCGAACTTTTAGGGCTTAAACATTAGGTTTTGGTACCTTTTAGCACGTTCAGTGTTAAAAAGTCTCCAGTTGTAGCTTTTATGATAAATGTTTTAGGGTAAAGAAAAGGTAGAGATCTATGTAACTGCTCTTCAAATCCCATGGCAACTAGAAATTTGCCGATGAAACCGATTCTACTGTGACTGATTAAAAACAGTGATGTGATGTTGATGTTGATGTTCTTCGATTGGTATAGGATTTAATGGAGCCGAAACCAATTGTGGAATTGCACACATTTTAGGCATCCTACTGATGAACAGTTACGAAATTCAGATATGTTTAGAAGCCACATTTAAGTCTGTCTTATTTGTAAATGGGTACCACGCCCTAATTAAAAGTTTCTAGAGCCTTTTCTAGAATCTAGAGCCGTTTCGCAGATACGGCAGCCATATTGAGTTTGCCCCCAGGGCATCCCATAATGAACATTGAAAACAATTTAAATGGTCATTATGGGATGCCCTGGGGGCAAAATCAATATGGCTGCCGTATGTACGGAAACGGGGTATGGGTTCTTCAAAAAATGTCTCGTAAGCATCCATGTCCCTTTTATATGGGAGAAGTAACACAATAGACAGCCACTTAGCGTGTAAATAACGCATTTAAGTTTTCAACTTTCAGAAATACAGACGAAACAGCCGCCATGCCTGGCTGCTCGCTTCAATAATTATAGTCAACGTCGTAATTATAGCCAATGCAGAAAGACTCATGGAGCGACGACTCTTTCTTCTAAAATAACAAAGGGCTGGTTTGTAATGGCACAATGGATCAAAATGAAATCAAAGATTTATAATTTCACCTGAAACAAAAGAATGCGGAGTGTAAACAATGCATCTAAACAATGTTATCTCATGTCAAAATTTTGATGTCGGTGTTTGACAGAGTTAGGCAGCTCAAACTAATATTACACACATAACAGGTTTATAACAGCAGATTTGTGTTCCGAACTGCGGATTTCAACACGAAGCATAACAAAGCTAGTTTTGAAACTGGTTCATGCAGTCTTGTTGATATGGAGTCATATCGGACCCAAAATGGGGGCGATAAGGAGTTTGGACTTGCAACCAGCACGCAGACTTTGGGGCTCCGTTCGACGAGCAGTACGATTGCCCTTCATGAAGAGAGCAGAAGATCCCGTTTGGCGCTCTTAATCGTGTGTTTTGTTCTTCTTGTTGCTTGCATTGTGCTCACAGTTCTCCTGGTTTTGGAATCTCGCAAGATAGACGGCGAAAGTGAAAAAGATGGAGTAAAGTGCAAGGAAGTCGTTCACTGCAGTTCCGAAGCTTGTCTAGAAGTTGCATCTAAATTGCAGAAGAAACTGAACTACTCCGTGGATCCATGTGAAGATTTCTTTGAGTATGCCTGCGGCTCTTGGATCAAGAACAATCCAATTCCATCCTCTCAAAATCAGATCTCAACTTTTGGCAAACTAACCGAACTGAACAACGAGAAAATGCTCTTAATGTTGTTGGAGAATGACGATCTTCCAAAAGGACACGCTGTATCAAAAGTAAAGGGTTATTTCAAATCTTGTATGAACGAAGATGACGGTGATAATACCACAACTTTCGAGTTAAAACGTCTTATCAGTCGGTTTGGATCGTGGCCATTGGGAGACGTAACATGGAACGAATCAACGTGGAATCAAGTCGAAGGTTTAATGGCCATGCAGCGCGACCTTTCCGGTATTTCTCCTCTTTTCAAGATTGACATCGATACAAACCCTTACAACTCTTCACGATTCATCCTTAAGGTATCACATATTAAAACGAAAAATAACGCTCTATTTTATGAAATCATCTTCAGTTTAGATAATTCAATTTTCGATTGTCACTTTAATTATCGTGTTGAATGTTAAGTCGGAGAAATATGCAGCCCGGGGCAAACCAATTGTCGGAGCGTTTTATTTCTGAAAGTTGAAATGTTTTCAAGATACGGTGAACTGATCATATCAGAAATCATGAATATGTGATAAGTACATTTTATGTTACATATCGTACGAGATAGATATTATGATGCCACCAGAAAAGTATTTTGACAAGTCAGTAAAACACCCCAAATTTGCAGGTGCACTTAACAACCAAAGGAGCCAAAAAAGTTTGACTTTGAGACTAAGCTCATCTTTTCGCTTATCACGTTCACATAATAATATGATCCTCTGTGAATTCGAAATATTCAATTCGTGTGAATAATATTTCAACAAACTACGACAAGTTTGGCTTGTGATAATCCACCTGTTTCCACCAATTACGGCTGAGATCTTTAATTCTTTGAGGCTTAGTTTAATCTGATTTCAAATTGAGATGATGGAAATTTTCGAAACCTTTATAGGAATTCATAATTATAACAAATAAAAAATACAATTATGTTCCTCATAAGTCAGGTTTTAAAGTGTATGATGTATTTTAAAGATGATGTGTTTCATTTGGACATCAACAATGTCTGCCGACATTTATCATACACTGATGCGATTTATCTACTTGTTGAAAAGGTCGTGATTGAATTAAAATCACTAGGTCTGTTTTAGAAACAATCTGTAACTTCTAAGCCATTTACAGTACGTTCTATTGTGATTGTACATTAAGCTACGCACCACAAAAAAGCCGTATAAGTGGTCTGTCAGCAAGATTTCAAGGCAGACGCCCACAAAACTCGACCCTTATCATTTGCGGTTATTTTAGTTTGATTACTTTATTCACGCTTGTCAACTCAAAGTACTGAAATGTTGGAGTTTCCAAGATCGACTTAACCATGGTATGATCGATCAAAAATTTAATTATACGATAACCTTTTTTTTCTTTTGTTCTGAGATGACATCTGTTTATTTAAATTGTTTGTTTTCTTCAAAATTATTAGAATAACAATTAGAATATAAAGTTGTTGTTTGTTCCGATGAAATTCAAATATTGACAAGAAAACTACCCCGCACTTTTGTCATGTGTTACCCATTTTCGACGCTTTAAGTACATGAAACTATTTTAAATTATATTAAAAGAAATGACCTGGACACCTCTTATTTGTTTTTTTAAACCACCTCGTAGCTTTTACAGACGTTTATATTCGCCTTGAAAACGAAAACTATCGATTTGGTTGAAAAAGGCTTAACAGAGCTATACATTTGAGAGTTATATTTACATGGAGCCCAGATGTCCGAAACAGAACAGCAACTTAATGTTTGTAATTTTTCAGCCGTCAATAGACGATATTCGTATTCTCGGTATTGAACTGGAACTAGCTTGCAGACGAGGCTCATGCGGGGCATTCTTTACACATGCAAATATTTTTAATGATATTCCCCCGCATGAGCCTCCACTGCAAGCTAGTGCCAGTTCAATACTGAGAATACGAATATTGTCTATTTTCGCGACTTTTCTTTTCAATGTTAAATGGCCCACCATGAACTTGCGTTAAAACCCTCTACATTGTGACTTTCTTCACCTTGATCCTTAATGAGACGAAGGTAGCAATTTACCATTTCAGTTATCAAAAGACTAACAGCCTAAATTTTCATTGACACGATGGTCAAATGATGAGTTAGCTAGTTGTTTCAAGGCATCCCATATTTTAACACAACAGATCCAAACAAATGTTACTTTTCACTATCAATAGTAACAGCTTAAGTGCGTGAAACTATTTTAAATTAGTTGTTTGAAAAAAAATGACCTGGACACCTCGTACTTGTTTTCTTTTTTAACATTTAACACTCTAGACCACCTGGAAGCTTTCACAGACGTTTATATTCGTCTTGAAAAAAAACTATCGACTTGGCTGAAAAAAGCTTTGACAGAACTTTACCTTTGAGAGAACAGCAACTTAAAGTTTGCAATTCTCATTAACACGATGGTCAAATGATGATTTAGCTAGTTGTTTCAGTGCATCCATACTTTAATACAACAGAAATCCAAACAAATGTTACTTTCCACAGACCACACGCACACGCACACGCACACTCGCACTTGTTTATATTATCAATAAAAGAGGATGTAAGTTTAAAGCATGGAGTCCACGCGTACAGACTTTTACACAAGCTCGCGTAAATTAGCTAGAGAAGATAAAATGCAACAAAACAACTTTCAAGAGGATTAAATAAAATAAGAGCTACTGGTAAAGTGTTATTTGCTAAGATTTAAGACGTTTTAAATACTTGTTTCATCAGAGGGAGCCCAGGCTCGCAACAGGAATCCTCAACGTCAAAATATAAGGATTTGTATGAGATTTTATCGTGAGTTCGATAAACTATCAAAATAATAAATAAACAGTCATTAAAGTGTTCATACCTCATTAAATGATATCCATTAGCGAGCTTTGGTTTTTCTTTTTCTTTGGACCCGCCGTCATATGTGGGTTGAGTTTGTTGTTGGTTCTCTCCTTGCTCCGAGAGGTTTTTCTCCGGGTACTCCGGTTTTCCCCTCTCCTCAAAAACCAACATTCTAAATTCCAATTCGATCTGGAACGCACGTACACGTTGAAACGAGCTTCTGAGCTCTTAGGTGTTACGTGGGTAAATAAATTTCGTTTCGTTTTTCGTTTTTGTTTCCCGGACTTCATCTAAAAGATTTAAAGCGAGAACTAGGAGTCGAAGTCACTCCAACGAAAAGCGCTAAAAGTTACCTTTAATCGATCCCAATCTCTCCAAAACTTCGCTCGAGATGAGTAAAAAGAAACGGCCCCGCTCTTCACTCACATTTAGCTCCAAAGCGGCAGTCATCGCCTCGTAAAGACGATAAATAGGTAAAGTCGCACTCGGGCCACGATGGCCCACACGGCCGGAGCTTAACCCGGTTTCTGTAGCATGAAGCAACTAGGAATATTGCTACTCCCCTCTGGATGGGATGCTAGTCCATCGCAGGGTTACCCCCAGCATTTTGTCGCCGGTACCCATTTATACACCTGGGTGGAGAGAGACAGTGTGGAGTAAAGTTTGTTGTCTAAGGAAACAACACGACGGCAGAGACCAGGTTCGAACCACCGACCTTCAGGTTGAAAGTCCGACGCGCTAACCACTAGACCACCGTGCCAAAGACGATAAATAGAACCAGAAAATTCAAACAGTTCTCGCTTGCTTCGGTGCATTTTAGCATCAAGGTCACCACGGGCGGCCGTTGGCTGATATCCTTGGGTGGTTTCACCTCACAATCAAGCAATGCCTCAAGGAAACTAGTGTTAATAAGTTGCCGTCATGGTGACTCTGAATTTTACAATTTACCATTCTGTGGACTTGGTTTCCTTCTTCGTAATTCAAAACTGACCCAATTTTTGTCCTCTTGAAGTTTGAACATTTTTGTTTTCCCTTATATCTGTTATTTTATTTTTTGTAGATTTATCCTCCATCTTTGAGTCTCATCCGTGAACAGTACTTAACAGAGAGCAATAAGGTATTTACTATAGATAGTCGAGTAGGCGAGCAAATAGTACGCAATGGCCCTTATCGTAGATGAGTACGCCACGCCAAGCGGTTTCTCGCTTTTTTGACCCTATAGTCTCGTTTTGATGTTTACGCTCATCGTCGTCAGAGGTTCTCGTAAAAATCAAAACGAGACTATAGGGTCAAGAAAGCGAGAAACCGCTGATATGTTGGCGTGGCGTACTCATCTACGATGAAAGGGCCATCGGCACTGGACCGAGCGAGCGAAAGTAATGCGAGTTGAGGGGCGCTGGGGAAGAGGCGCCTCTCCCCCAGTTTTCCCCTCGGCTTGTTCGCTCGCTGCAGTCTCGCCGAGTTTGTTTTCGTGTTGGTTCGCCCGAATAGGGACAGCTAGCAGTCTAATAAATGATTTAAAAATCCTCTTTAACTCCACAGGCCACATTAGGGTTTATCAGGATACAGATACTCGCGGATATTGATCAGCAAAGTTGGGATACGTGAATCAGCTGATATGTAGTGAACTGGATACGGAATTTCGAGGTCCAATAAATAAACAACGGGATATGTAGAACGCAGGAGATACATCCTCTGGAATCCTGTATAACACAAATTACACAACATATATAAAAGGCTTCTGACCGCGCGCTAGGAAAAACACTTTCAGAAACTTAGATTTACGAGATGTCTCATGACTGTCTTGTGTAATACGGCTGAATAACCTTTATTTATTTTTTATGACTCAGTTTTTATTTTTTCGACCTCTATGTATGCATTGCTTCAGAATGGAATTCCAACGAACTTACTCACTCATGATTGGCTACGATCGTAATAAAACTACTTTAAAGAACCGTCTTGATTTACAAAATAACAATAACATTCAAAGAGGACTATACAAAAATTTGTGAGCCTCTTTATATATTACAAAGACAAGCAAAAACGAAAGATAAAAACCAACGTTTCGGAGTCATCATGACATCATTTGTCAAGGTATTAAACTTTAATATGGAAATATTCTGCTGGTATAAAAAGTAGTGTCCGTTAAATTAGCATATATTGTTCTTTAATATGAAAATATCAATTTGATTTTTTCTTTGATGTCTTTAATTGGCTACTTTAGACGAGGTTGGCCTATTTGAAATACATGACTACAGTAGGAGAGTTGCTTGGAGGTGGTAACAACACAAGACAACAAATGGAAAACGTTCTTGAGCTTGAAGGAAAGCTGGCTAAGGTAAGTTATAACTTTTGTATGATTAATTGGTAAAACTGCCGGTTTATACAGGGCCATTTGAATACGTTAACCAGCGACAAAATATTTCATGCTGGTGACGCAATAGACCAATATCACGCTAGCATGACACAAAAATATATTTAGTTTATTGGGGAAAAGAGCCCAGCATCAAATTCAGCATATCGATATTAGTAAAACTACAAAGTTTTGTAAAGATTGCCGGCAAACTGACGAAGATATGACATTTTGAAACTGAGCATTTTTACAAAGAAATGTATGGTGGACGGGCATAGAATTAGTTTCAAAAGTTCATATCTCCGTCAGTGTACAAGCAATCTTTACGAAACTTTACAGTTTTACTAATTTTGATGTGCTGAATTTGATACTGGATTCTTTTCCCCATAAAATTAAATATATTTTCACGCCATGTTAGCGTGATATTGGTCTATAGTGCTACATGGTTCTCAACAATGGCTCTATTTGGCACGAAAATAAGTGATATTTGCTGCAAATATTTGGAGGCGGTATGCAAGTCTCGGAACGCCTCACAGGATTGGCTGAGAAAACGATAGAACAAACAACAGAACAATGGGTCCTAGCCCGAAAACAATACATGTGCGTGACAACCAGGTCCAATGAAATTAGAGGTGCATGGCTACTGAATGTTTGTAGTATCGTTTTATTTTATCTATAGGGCTACTGAGGACTAAAACATCAAACTTCATTATCTCACCTTCTTTGCGAAGAATAACCTCGTTCCACTTAATCTCGCTGTGGCAGTAAGATTCCCTATGAACCACAAACTTTGAACTAGATGTCGCCCTAAAAGGCAACGAGTCCAAGCACGTGGTGAACCAGGGAAGCCTAAAGCCACCCTAGCTTTTCGCACTTTAGAGCGAAATTCTTGCGAACTTTACTTAAAGGGTAGATAGACTCGGTTGTCCAAGACTTTCTTGCATCTTTTGAACCTGAACTTGAACAAAAATTACTTGCACGGTCACGCGGGCGAACATGGAAATGGTGAAACAACGAATGCTAAGCATTTTCGTGGTCAGCGGTACAGTCTACATGTCAAGTAAAAGTGCTGCAAAATGGCGGATAAAATTAGCATGAAGGAGTCCAGATAAAAGAAATATGTCAACGTCATTATTAGAAAGACCTCTTATCGAAGTTTCTGAACTGCAGAAAATAATTTTTTTTTTATGAATTTAACTTTCACTCATTTATTTTCAAAAGATAAAATATGAATGGCACGAAAAGTCGCCTTTACCACTCATGTTAAAGGTCGGCTAAGACCGTCTATGCCAAACTAACCTTTGACACGGGTGACAAAGGTGGCAAAGGTCGTCTTCGATTTAAGTCAAAATAAGATGTAAATACGATGTGGTGAAGCCACTCCTTGGTTAACAACTAACAAAGTTATCTGACCTCGATACATTTTAAAGGGCAAAGGATTCTTGCAAGCTTCTTGATGCATGATGCTGTCAACTTTGCTGATCGTAGTACACGCGAAGCATGTCATACATGAACCTAGTATATGGCCTAGCTCGCCACAAGTCTCTCGTAGCTCAGTGGTTAGAGCATCCGATCTGTGTGAACCTAGTATATGGCCTAGCTCGCCACAAGTCTCTGTAGCTCAGTGGTTAGAGCATCCGATCGGTGTGTGAACCTAGTATATGGCCTGCTCGCCACGAGTCTCTTGTAGCTCAGTGGTTAGAGCATCCGATCGGTGTGTGAACCTAGTATATGGCCTTGCTCGCCACGAGTCTCTGTAGCTCAGTGGTTAGAGCATCCGATCGGTGTGTGAACCTAGTATATGGCCTAGCTCGCCACAAGTCTCTTGTAGCTCAGTGGTTAAGCATCCGATCGGTGTGTGAACCTAGTATATGGCCTAGCTCGCCACAAGTCTCTTGTAGCTCAGTGGTTAGAGCATCCGATCGGTGTGTGAACCTAGTATATGGCCTAGCTCGCCACAAGTCTCTTGTAGCTCAGTGGTTAGAGCATCCGATCGGTGTGTGAACCTAGTATATGGCCTGCTCGCCACAAGTCTCTTGTAGCTCAGTGGTTAGAGCATCCGATCGGTGTGTGAACCTAGTATATGGCCTGCTCGCCACAAGTCTCTTGTAGCTCAGTGGTTAGAGCATCCGATCGGTGTGTGAACCTAGTATGTGGCCTGCTCGCCACAAGTCTCTTGTAGCTCAGTGGTTAGAGCATCCGATCGGTGTGTGAACCTAGTGTATGGCCTAGCTCGCCACAAGTCTCTTGTAGCTCAGTGGTTAGAGCATCCGATCGGTGTGTGAACCTAGTATATGGCCTGCTCGCCACAAGTCTCTTGTAGCTCAGTGGTTAGAGCATCCGATCGGTGTGTGAACCTAGTATATGGCCTTAGCTCGCCACAAGTCTTGTAGCTCAGTGGTTAGAGCATCCGATCGGTGTGTGAACCTAGTATATGGCCTAGCTCGCCACGAGTCTCTTGTAGCTCAGTGGTTAGAGCATCGACCGGTGTGTGAACCTAGTATATGGCCTAGCTCGCCACGAGTCCCTTGTAGCTCAGTGGTTAGAGCATCTGACCGGTGTGTGAACCTAGTATATGGCCTAGCTCGTCACGAGTCCCTTGTAGCTCAGTGGTTAGAGCATCTGACCAGTGTGTGAACCTAGTATATGGCCTAGCTCGCCACGAGTCCCTTGTAGCTCAGTGGTTAGAGCATCTGACGCAGTGTGTGAACCTAGTATGTGGCCTTGCTCGCCACGAGTCCCTTGTAGCTCAGTGGTTAGAGCATCGATCAGTGTGTGAACCTAGTATGTGGCCTTGCTCGCCACGAGTCTCTTGTAGCTCAGTGGTTAGAGCATCCGATCGGTGTGTGAACCTAGTATATGGCCTTGCTCGCCACGAGTCTCTTGTAGCTCAGTGGTTAGAGCATCCGATCGGTGTGTGAACCTATTATATGGCCTAGCTCGCCACAAGTCTCTTGTAGCTCAGTGGTTAGAGCATCCGATCGGTGTGTGAACCTAGTATGTGGCCTTGCTCGCCAAGTCTCTTGTAGCTCAGTGGTTAGAGCATCCGATCGGTGTGTGAACCTAGTATATGGCCTAGCTCGCCACAAGTCTCTTGTAGCTCAGTGGTTAGAGCATCCGATCGGTGTGTGAACCTAGTATATGGCCTAGCTCGCCACAAGTCTCTTGTAGCTCAGTGGTTAGAGCATCCGATCGGTGTGTGAACCTAGTATATGGCCTAGCTCGGCCACAAGTCTCTTTAGCTCAGTGGTTAGAGCATCCGATCGGTGTGTGAACTATTATATGGCCTAGCTCACCACAAGTCTCTTGTAGCTCAGTGGTTAGAGCATCCGATCGGTGTGTGAACTAGTATATGGCCTAGCTCGCCACAAGTCCTCTTGTAGCTCAGTGGTTAGAGCATCCGATCGGTGTGTGAACCTAGTATATGGCCTAGCTCACACAAGTCTTGTAGCTCAGTGGTTAGAGCATCCGATCGGTGTGTGAACTAGTATATGGCCTAGCTCGCCACAAGTCTCTTGTAGCTCAGTGGTTAGAGCATCCGATCGGTGTGTGAACCTAGTATATGGCCTACTCGCCACAAGTCTCTTGTAGCTCAGTGGTTAGAGCATCCGATCGGTGTGTGAACCTAGTATATGGCCTAGCTCGCCACGAGGCTCTAGTAGAGGTCAGTGGTTACACCATCCGCCCGGTGTGCGAAAAGGAGGATATTACCTGGCCTGCGCGCAGACGTATCCGATTTCCTTGCTCGTTTTTCGTGGCATAACAAAAAATTGCCCCCTGAAAGGAGACATTTGCGCCGGGCGTGCACGTTACTAAAATGAACTATTGTCCATGCGCAGTTGAGCTCGAACGGCCTGGGTGCTAGTCCGCGCAAGTCACCAATAATAGAAGGGTAGTTTCATGGTGTTGCGGATGGTGTGATCACCAAATGACGTAAAACAAAAGATTCAAAAGACACTGAATAATACCCACACCACAACACAAAGGCTAACCAATAAGAAGAAACACCACCACCAAGAAACACCCAATAGAAGCCAAAAATGGGCTCAGTCGAAGCATATTACACTGGAAAATGTCATATTTCCCACAAAAATGTTCACTAGATTCCAGTCTCTTCAAAACCGAGTGTGGATGTTGACATTACGCCTATTAAAATGCCTAGGTACTTGGTGTATCCCTGATCATAATGTATGGTACTTCATGTATCCCTTATTGTAATGTATTTAGATATATTGCAGTGTAATTTAGGGTCGGATTACAGTATCTAGGGTTGAAGCACTGATTTTATTATTTAGGGTTAAGCACTGATTCCAGTATTTCCAGTGTATCGAAAGGGTTAGTTCTTATATATGGTCTGGGCTGGCAGCATATTATCTTATATCCCTTAAAAATTACAATTTCCGGCAGCTAGTCCTCGGTGGTACAGTGGATAGTGTGCATGGAGTAGATTATAAGGCCCGGGTTCGATTCCCCAATTCTGCTGTTTTTATCTTCTTTTTCTACTGAAATAAAAACAAAGTGTTTAAATACAAAATAATAAGGGATACACCAAGTACATACCTTAAAATGAGTTATACCGCTAAAAGCGATGACCGCGCGGTTGAACTCCATGCAAGCCTTTACGTGACATTGGTTACTTCAAGGTCAAAATGACGGGACTTTTTTTAAGTTATTAAAATATTTTAACGTTTCCAGATAGAATAATAACCAAATTACTGGAATCCGAGTGTGGATTTCCGAAAAGTAATTCATAAATGGGCGAAATTTTGATTTTCCCTTCAAAAAATGGCGTTTTCGCTGTGATTTTAAGGGTCAAATTGGGGGTCTGGGACGAGTTTAAAAATTAGAGGCAATGTCATCAAACTTTTTGCCATGAGCAAGGAAATCGGATTCGCGCGCATCTCCTTTGAAAGAGTCAAGGAATCTTGCCCGGGACTCAATTTTTTTTCATTGTCCCACACTCGTGACATGATGAACATTACGCCTGTCTGAATATGATTTTTCTTTGATGTTTTGGGTTGCAGATCAAACCACCTCAAAGTGAAATAAACGCTAATTCGTCTCGCACCATGACCCTCACTGAACTCGAGAGCAAGGCGCCAGGGATTGCTGGGGTAGGTTGTTCAATTTTAATCCTCTTCTCATGCTTAATGTACACGGAAGAAAACTTATCAAGTTCATAATAATTTACAAAATGCAATTTGGACATTCTTAAGGAGGAAGTTGGATTATTCAGCATGATTTAACCAGTTTTTACTAAGACACTAAGAACCCTGAGAACTTCATAGCTCTGTTGCCTGGAAGAGCATCGCACCCAAACCGGTTCCCAGTTTTCCCTTTTAAAATGGTCCCATCCCAATTTTAAAAGAGAACATCCCTAGGAACGAGGTTGCATCGCACCCGTAACCGGGATTGCAAATCCCGTTGAAGCCCGGCCCTGAATTTTTTCCAGACTTCTTGCAATTGCTTAAATTGCAAACACAACTGCGAGTAAATTTCTTCACTTTACATTCTCTATCGTAGTTCATATATGGTTCATTCATATACCTCAATTGTCAGTTACCATGGTTACAGCAGATGGAGAAATGGTAGCTGATTAAACGGCACTCCCACTACAGGACTCTGATTTTGTTTTTTATCATTATAATTTTTTTTAGTTTACGTGGACGGGATTTTTAAACGAGTTACTGCAGCCTTCAATTTATCGGTAAATGCCTCGGATCAAGTTATCGTACCTTCGCCTGAGTATCTACGAAATTTGTCCTACGTATTAACGGCACTGATAAGAGGTGAGAAAATACTCTATGATAGAATGTTTTTACTCACGTGACCGGCGGCCATATTGGAGTGCTGAAACAAAGGAAACGTTTGAATAGAATAGAGCTAAAGTCCCATAGGATTCGTTTAGATACCAATATGGCCGCTATTTCATTGTTTTGGGCACCAATATGGCCTGCCGTGACGTCACGTGCAAACGATTATATAAACTTCAGTAAAATAAAAGGACTTTTCTTCCACTGAGAAAAATCATATCTCAACAAATATGAAGATATCAATTTTACATTTGAGAAGTGAACATGTATATGTTGTTTTGCAATTTTGTCCTTGTGCAAATTTTATTTTCTTTGTTTTTGGTATGGAAATGTATGATAATGTATGATCATGAGTTTTAAACAAAGGAAAATAAAATTTGCACCAAGGATAAATTGCACCACAACATATACAATGTAACTCAATAAGGTAAAACAAAACATCCAGAAATCTACAGAGTAGGCCTGTTAATGCAAGTGATCTTCAAGAAACCAATTTCTAGGTTGATTAGAAAGGGCAAGCCACCTTTGATGTAGCAAGTCGTTTTAGTTGTTCGTGGTCCCGGTTCGTGGTTTGGTTTTTAACGAAACGATTTTTCTTACCGGATATGATTATTGAATATTGATATTAAATGATTATTAACCATTTCACTTCCGCCTTAGTACAAGAGGCGAGTTTGAGCGGCGAGGCCGTGACAACGAGGTGTAACGCGCCGAAAACAAAACTCTCTGGTCATTCCGTCTCGCGAGCTTCTTCTAACCGTTTATGCAGTTTATTTCACTCTTGATATTTAGAGAACAAACCTCTGGAGCCAGGTGTTTCAATACCGGGGTTAATTATTGGTACATGTAGTGTAATTCTAACTTTTGAGTCTGTTGATGAAATCCTACGGTGTGACCATTCAAATGAGACATCTTCGGCAGTCCTTTTGCATGGTATCATTTGTTTTTCAATATTTTATAAAATGAAATTTGGAATTTTTATTTCATTTTTAATTTTTTGTACTCTTGGGAGCTAAAGGGTTAGCCATTATTTATCCTTTCATATCCGGCGCGCCCTCGTACAATAATTGTTAAATATACGTATCAGAGCAATTTCTCCATTCCAGAATCTCGTTCTTCTCCTTCCCAGGACCCTGTCGAACTACATGATGTGGACCTTAGTGCGCTCTGTTGTCCGTTACATGTCACGTGACTTCCGACGGGCTCTGCAAGAATATCAAAAGGAAACGCAAGGAACAAAAACGGCCAAGCCTCGCTGGTTGTCTTGCTTGGAAGACTTAAACGGTTATACCCACGGACTCACATTTGCGTTAGGTTACATGTGGGTTACAAACGTTTTCGACGTTGAAATTATACCTTTTGTGAGTAACAGATTTGTTGCTATTTATAATTTATTTACAATTTTCCAATACAGCAATCCCTCAATTTGAGGATTATTATAAGGGAAGTCGGACCAGTTTACATAAGCTCCGAAATCAGGCTCTCAAACGCCTGTGAGTTGCCCGCGGCCCTTGCAAAGATACTTTTCGGGATTCTAGGGTAGAATGACTCATTGTTGGAACAGATAGACATACAGTCTTTTGATTAAACGTTGTCATTGACCGGTCTCATCCCTACGCGACCAGACCGAAAAGGATTATGGAGAAAAATCAATTCACATTCAACAACTGCACATTATCAAAATACGGAACGTCCTTAACGGATATGTATCGAAGCGACTCTTGTTGTCTTTGCGTAACACGCGAAGACAAACGTGAGTTTTGTTCTCCATTGTAAACGCGATAGAGAATAATTAATCATACATTTTAATTCACCCATACTCCCTTTCGGTCTGGTCGCGTAGGGGTAAGACCGATAAGTGACAACGTTTAATCAAAGGACTGTATGTGTGCGGCTTTGTGTTTGTACTTTAACATGACGGCTTCCGTAACACATCACTAGGTTAAACTGCCAAGAGGCCGTATACTATCTTGTGCAGAAGAGTAAGGTATCCGTCTGCCCTCCTGTGTTCTACGGGTTATCCAGCCCAGTTCTTTTAGCATGGATGTCATGATGGCTAAGGGGTGATAGCGCCTCGCGATTCTCTATTTTCGAATCGCCCATAATACACTTTGTTTGCCCCCCCCCCACCCCCCCCCCCCCCCCAAAAAAAAAAAATAATAATAATTTTTTTTGCATAAACTATTGTTTAGAAATGCTCTTGGGAATATATAGCGCATTAACAAACAATAGTTTATGTAAAATTTGGGGGGCAAACTAAAAGTGTATTATGGGCAATTCGAAAAGGCATGCAGCATGCAGCTCTACGTCACACCATATCCACCCGCTAGGAATTTATGATGTCTTATTAGGCCTTTTCTTTTAGAGTAGTTGATCTTACTTTAAGTTTCCAAGGGCACGAAAATGGCGCGAGCGCGCGTTTGTTTATTTTGATGACGTCACGAAAATAGAGGTTTTTACGGTAACTAAAACGTTTATTTCGTGCATTCCACACGGCGAATTTTTATAAAAATTGACAAATTGGTAGGATTTTCTCGGTCCTCGATCACAAAAAAAAAAGACAACAATTTTTGTACATACACAAACCCAATAAACGTAAAAAACGAAAAGAGAGTAAATTGCCGCATATTATGTACCGACTTTTTTATGGCTTTGTTCAGGAGCCCATCTTTGTTAGATTAGACTTACTAAATGTTTCTTCTGTGTCACCAAAAATCATGAATATTTACCGTGTAAAAACCGAGAAAATCCGTTGAGAGGTTTGCTAACCTTGAAAACAAGCCCAACAATTCATCATTGGTTGCCATGGTAACGAGATAAGACTGTCAAATTAAACTTCTCCATAAAAGAGAAAGCCTAAGCTACGTGTATGTGTATATTATGCCTAGTATCGCGAAACAAAACTCTCGAAAGACGGCATTAAGATCGTGTATATTTTATTTGGAAGACTCCGTAATAACTATATGGAGCCACCTTTGCGGAACTGAACATTTGGTTTCCTTTAGCTGTTATGTTGCTGACGTAGTTATCGTTCATTCCTGTAGCAGACCGCCGAGGAAACATCTAAACCGTTGCCGTCTATTTTCTTTTCTTTTTGTCTGACAGATCCAAGAGATGATGACCAGTATTAGGGTGGCGTTTAAGGAGGAAACGGCCCGCTATGAATGGATAGATGAACAGACACGACAAAAAATTATCGAAAAGGTGTAATATTAAACAACAAACGAAAACCTGAGTCACCTTTTTACATAGCCCTGTACGATTCAATGATGTAAATGCATAATTTGTATGCATATGTTTGTCGTCTTACCAACTAAAAGTAAGGGTTATTTTTAGGCAACGACGGGATATGTGATTTATTCACCGATGGGGTAGCCCGAGGTGAATAATCACTTATTCTTGAGGTGGCTAAAAATAATCGGGGCTCAATTCAATAAAACATTTACATTTGTTTACATCCTTGTTCGATCTGCCTTTCAGTTTTCTAAAATTCGCTCTGACGGCATTTAGACTTCTATCTTCTTCCGCTTACACTGAACCAGCCTGACAGTTGTTAACAATCACATGCGTCCTTTTGTAGGAAGTGGCTATGAAAAACAAGATTGGTTTTCCTAAACTGTGCGCCAATGAAACAATGCTGAACGATTATTACAAAAATGTAAGTCACTGTAATTTCTTTAGAATTGCGTTTCAAGTTAAAATCAATTACTGATAATAAGTAAGTAATGCAGATTAGCTCAGAATAGCCAAGCTAATATAACTGCATGTAACTCTCGACTTCTTAACTACCCTAATCGTATCAATAACAAAATTCTCGATTGTGATTGGTGCCCCGAATTGATTGATTCAGTGAATCGATTGATTCAGTGAATCGATTGATTCAGTGCCCGAATGACAGATGTCCAATTAATTGGACCCCTACTGGGGCGGATCCAGGTTTTTAGCAGAAGGGGTGCGATGAAGGGGGCCACCCTGTAGGGGGGTCCGGGGGGCATCCTCCCCCGGAAAATTTTGAAATTTCAAGTCCTCGAAAACGCGATTTCCGCCATTCTAAGGCCAAGTCAGCGCGTTTTAATATCTCATTTTTTTAAAGTTAAAATGCCATTCTGTATTTATTTTATATTTTTACAAGTTTTTGACGTTAGCTGTTTTAATTTAGGGGTTTCGATCGAACCCCCCGAACCCCCCCTAGATCCGCCCCAGCCCTAAAGTGCAGCCCTTTAAGTGCATCAATCAGGTGCACTTACAAATGGGTTATTTTTGCTGTTTCCCTTCTGGTTTCAAACTACTGAATAACCTGACGTTTTGGGAACAAAGAAGTCCACATAGACTTTTTAATCGTGAATTTTGTTAGAGCAGTTTTCATTTGAGTGTCGAAAGTAATTACACAATTGCTTTGGTTTTGCATTGCTACGCTTTGTGATTGGCTAAAAAATCTCGCGCCACTTTCTCGACCAATCAGAAGTAAACCCAAAACCAATCGTGACTTGCTCGCACGCGTTTTCCCGCGCTTGGCGCCGCCGACATGTAATCGCTTCGAGCTCTGATTGGTTCCTTGGATTGTTTACGACTGCTATGATTGGTCAGAGTAATTACTTTGGTTTTGGTTTTACGACACTCAATTGAAAACTGCTCTATTGATCAGGAGCTTATAAGCTCCTATATTGATAAAATTAATTAGATATTGGAATTCGAGCCGTACAATCCAGTGGTAATCGTTCTCCTAATAATAATAATAATAATAATAATAATAATAATAATAATAATAATAATAATAATTAGCGTAAATTTGTTTAGTTTATTATATATACATATTTTAATTCTACTTTTTATTGTATATAACCCGTGCTCCGGTTTGTCTCCTGGTTTAGAACTTTGAACATTTTGCATATTTTAGCGTAAATTTGTTTAGTTTATTATATATATACATATTTAATTTTACTTTTTATTGTATATATTTTTTAACTCTAGTCTCACTAGTTGGAGCACAGGTCACGCCAAGGCTCCCTGTGTTCCTTTTAACTGTATTGCATACAGATAGTTTTTACTGCTTATAATAATAATAATAATAATAATGAAAATACACTAAGTCCAATTACTGTTACTTAATTCCTTTTAGCTTAACATCAGCAGTAATAATTAGCCAAAAGTCAATAAATAATTAGTTTTCAGCTTTACATCAGCAATAATAATTACCTGATATTCAATAAGTAATTTCATTTCAGCCGGTTACAACAGCAGTAATAATTACCTGATATTCAATAAGTAGTTTCATTTCAGCTTTACATTAGCAGTAATAAAAATGTTTAATTTCATTTCAGCTTAACATCAGCAGTAATAATTACCTGATGAATGCCTTGGAGGCGATGAGTTGGAGGACAAAGTCAATGTTCTCAAAACTCAAGAAACCAGTGGATAAGGAACTGTAAGACGACGAATCCGTTATTTCTATTTAACTCACATTCTTGCCATTTTTCCTAAATTGTCGTTTTCTTCAGTGATGGCCGACCAACGAATCTGATGCGCTATTTGACATTGTTGGTTAAAAGACTTTTAGCCTAAAAGTAAAATCAGCTTTCGACGACCTCGTCTCCGGACGAAGAAACCCCTTGATATGGCTCAAAACACTTCTGCAGAAGTTTGTACGTTGGAACCTCGATTAAACGAACCTCTATATAACGAAGTCCTCGGTATAACGAACAATATTGTTCAGCCCGGCAAAATTACAAGTAAAATGTATGGAACAGAACCTCGATATAACGAAATCCTCGTTATAACGAATACAATCCGGCAGCTCAAGCGTAAAATCTACACCGATATAACGAATGAGTAAAGTAAACGCGCGATAAAAGATGAATGCGGAACAGACCAACAGTGTGTGCTATAGGGTAATGGTATAACCTGTACAGTTTTCCAGCGCCGTAGTTATATGAACAGTGTACTGTAGCTTCATACAGGAAGTGCAAATGTTATTTGTTCAGATCCGGAAATACGTAACACCGTTACAAAACAATTATTAACTATACCTCAATATAACGAATATTTTGGTTGTTTTTCCGCAAATTCGTTATAACGAGGTTTTCGATATAACGAACCCTCGATATAACGAACCAATTTCGCCAGTCCCTTGGCACTTCGTTAAATCGAGCTTCCACTGTAGCGTAAAACATTATAAAATAGACCACTTTGAAAAAGAGTGGCAGGCCAGTGCATGCGAGAGTGACTGCAGATTGGACTCCCGGGTTGGGGGGGGGGGGGGGTACTCTCATATATGAGCTATGTAGGTATGTGCATAGTCCCCCCGGGACGGATTGGACTGTGGGATCAAAAACTTAGGTACCAAACCTTGCAGTGTGTCGCCCAGTGATTCTTGACAAGTTCAATGAAACATTTCTCAAGTTCGTGATGGAAGTTATTTCTTTACTTTTCTAAAATAAAACGTTCTATATGCGCGACCACTCACCTCAGGCGACCACTCTTTCTCGAGATTGTCTTTTTTTTCTTTCGTTTGAACAACAGCATATCGTTGCAAATAACCTCCGAATACGCCATTTTATCGCGTGTCACGTGACAAAATACTCCACGATTATTGGAGTATTTTGGCGGGCTTGTCCAGCGGTTCCTACGCCCGCCGCCATTTTGAAAACGGAGAAGGCCCTGGGGATGAGTTTGCTGCTTTCAACGGTCAGCATTAAGTCCCATCCGCCCAAACCACCTCGGACACTTACTGAGAATTATATAACGTAATGTCGACACTTAGAATTTTATTTTCAATACATTTTTAAGCTTAAAAAAGAAAATCTAAAATCTCCACTCAGGATTAATGAACCTGTGACCTCAGCTAGGCTTAGGTCATTTTTACTTTTCTTCCATTTTTACTTAGCTCTTTGCAGCCCCTGATGAAGGTTAGTTTTGCCTAACCGAAATATTGGGCAATAAAATACCCTTTATCAGTATCCGATCAGCTTTGCATTAAGTTTTAAGTTTTATTCAATACTGCTGATCCTGATCTACACCAAGATCCGGCTTCACTTCGCCGTGCTGTTTGTCCAAGTGGTCCTTGCTTTATTGAGTGTTACCTGATTAGGTTTACATGGATTATGGTACCAAAGTACCACCTAGCTTCTCGGGTTGTTTAGGCCTAAATTTAACTATATAAACTGCTAACCCCAACCTCAACTGAAAGCTAACCAGTTACTCCGTTATATAAGTATCAATAAGGTGTCCGAGGTGGTTTAGGCGGATGGGATCCAATATGCTAACCTACCTTTGCGACCTTGGCAGACATGATGCAAAATCACAGTACACACAGAATATCAGTTCTCATAAGAAGGCGATTCTGTCGATTCCATATACACCAAAAAATATATAACGCAATTCTGTCGATTCCAAGTAAACCAAAAGTCCCCAAGTAGAGCAGTTTTCAAATAAGTGTGGTAAAACCAAAACCAAAGTAATTACTCTGGCCCATCACAGTAGTCGTAAACAATCCAATGAACCAATCAGAGCTCGAAGCAATTACATGTCGGCCAAGCGCGGGAAAACACGTGCGAGCAAGTCACGATTGGTTTCGGTCTTACTTCTGATTGGTCGAGAAAGTGGCGCGAGATTTTTTAGCCAATCACAAAGCGTAGCAATGAAACACCAAAGCAATTGTGTAATTACTTTTCACACTCAATTGAAAACTGCTCTATAACGCAATTGTGTTTATTCCGCGTAAATCAAAAATTTTACAAAAGAACGCAATTCTGTCTACTCTGAATAAACAAAAAAAATGTCCGAAGAAAAGCCAGCATAGAAAATTATGACAAAACGAAAACTTAAAAGAATTTATTTAATTACAATATGGTGTTTATTTCAACACTTTACAAGCCATTCTAGTTCCCAGAGCCGCTTGGCTCTCTTAACCATCGGAGCCTCGGCCACTTGGTCCTCTTGCTCAGGCTTCAACGGTTAAGAGGATCAAGCGGCTCTGGGACGAGAATGTTTACAAGCCTTCAAGTACAGGAGCGCTCTTTCCTTTTGTATAGAATGGTAAATCAAATAGAACAGACTTTTCCACTTGAAGTTTTCGAAAAAAATGGAATACCTTCATAGATAGCCCTCTTTTCTCGTTTTTGCCGAAATGATCGAAAAATCCTGTACCATCTGCTGCCACGCTCATGTATTGAACGCGCATGAATTAAAGGTCATGTTTGTTATTGTAAATCATTAATACCGCCCAGTCTCCTCAAGAAAGAAAAAGCAACTCCGTGCAAAAGGAACACGCTCTTCCCGTTCCGTTTTGACTGAGGACAATTTGTCCTGTTCCTTTTAACAGGAAATTCTACCCGGTTTTTCCGCTATTCAAATGGAAAGCGCCCTGGTCTCTTGTTTTCTTTTTTCTTAAAGGTGGTACACTGGACCTCAGTTGGTAAACGCTTTTTATTTACCAAACAGAAACGAGATAAGTAAGAAAGATATTTATGTCATTTATTTGAGATATTCACTTACATTTAACGAGGGCTAAGCCATGACATCTAAAGTAGGAATAAATGAACCACGGAAAGGAAGTTTAAATAAGATACGTCAGCATGTGTGAAACGGAAGAAAAATGCCAGAGGTCATTATGATTCCTTAGCGAGATCTTTAAGCAATTGTTTTTCATATCATTCTTCCTTATTTTAATTTTGTTTAATTCTGTTTTGATTTTTTAATCAAAATGTTCAAGTATAGCAGAAATATTTAGCAATTTCTAAAGTTTCAAGGTTTTGTTGCAATTCTGAAAATTCGGGCTTCTTTTTTTTTTTTTCATTTTTCGGATTTATATTTCTTCGAAAACGAAAGCAAATAAGTTTCCCATGCGTTAAAAGGTAAAGCTGACTTTCAAAACGAACGGCTATTGTTGTAGGTACTAAATAATGTTTTGTTTACTTCCGGTAGACATTTTGGCGGGAATTCTGCAGCCTCCATTTTATTACGGACGAAAAGCACCAAGGTAGGCTACCAAGATTTTCATTATTTGTTTACCGTGGTCAATACACTTAGCTATAGTATCGGCGCCACCGGCAGATTCGACCGTGCAACGTCTGCAGGAAAGAAACAACTATTTGCAAGTGCGCTACATACAAAATAATGTACTATTTTCCCTCACTGTTAAAACAGGTGTTCCGAGGTAAACCGTAGTCAAGTTTCCCTTGAGAAATCTTAAATACAGAGCAACAATAAATAAACACATGTTTCTAGCCATGTTTTTTTTTTTTTGTCCAGCTGTACACTTTCAAAGTAAATTTTGCTACTTAATCTCTGGACAAGGTGAACTGCAAGGTTTTATACACGATAAAAAGATATATATTTCATTCTTTTATCTCACGTTTCCAGAGCGACAAACTTTGGTGCAATTGGGATGGTCCTGGCACACGAGCTGTCTCATGGATTCGACGCGAGAGGTAAAACAAGTAGCCGTTCACGGCTTCACAAGCGGGCCATTTGGTCCAAGTTTTTATACTTAGTGGATAGCGGACCAGTAGTCATTTGTAAAACTTAAAATAAAGCAAATTTTGTTTAAAATACGATGAATTAAAAAATGTCTTAGCGTGACACTGCGGCATCTCTGATATCACCCTTGAAGTTTCCAAGACTGACTGACTTTATTTTTCTAGAGCTAACTAGTTTTTTTTTTCAATTTATGATTTTATATTTCGTTTACTAGGGAGGTATTTTAACAAAGACGGAGAGATAACAGATGATTGGTGGAGCAATTATACGTCACAGGGCTTTGAAAAAAGAGCGCAATGCATGGTGGAACAGTACAACAAATATCCTGTGGATGCTGGGGCCCAGGGACAAATCCATGTAAGTCGCGTATTTTAAAAAGGAATCCGAGATACCGCAAACTGCTTTCTCAAGACTGTATCTCTTCTGATAGCAATAAAGTATGTTTGTATGGTTTGTGTTTGGTAAAATTGTCGTTTTGCTAGAATTAATAATGCAGTTATTTTAGTGATAAAAATAAGGCGAAAAGCTATTTTGCCAACTATTTTTTCACATACATTATTTTTTTTTAAGAAGGTCACGACTTTTTTTAATGTATACATGTTTCGGATGAAACTCCATCCATCCAAGTAACAGAACGCGCAAGTGGGTGTGATATAAATGCAAGAAGAATACAGTGGTGTGGAAAATATAGCTAATTACAGCGTGACAAAAAATGTGGAACATATAACTGATTACAACTTGACAAGAAATATAGACAATATAACTAATTATGGCGTGACGATAAAGAAACGGAACACAAAATGAGTATACAAACAAAACTAAATATCCAGTGAAAGACTGACATGAAAATTTGTCTATTGAGTGAGGGGTTTTCCCAGTGAATATGTAGTGCCTCCTTGATTTCTAGCTGGAAGGGGGTGGGGGCGGTGTCCAGGATGAAAAACAATCTTCAGAACATAAAGCTCGGCAGTTTTCCGAGCTTTTAAAGTGATATAAAATGTGGGAAATCTTACTCGCGGATTCGTATAGCGAGATGCCGGTTAGCCTCGCCGCCATAACAGGCACCACAGCCTGCGCAAGAAAACTTGTAGACTACACGAGATCGCAGTGACTTGGATATACAGTCTTTCACACTGAACAGATTCCTTCATTTTTAGGGAGGAAAAAACCACCTTAATGTCAAAATGTTTGCAAAACCGCTGAGTAAGACGCCTGATTTTGCGCAGTTGAACCGTGTTCGAAAAAGGGCCAACAAAACGTAGTTTATAATAAGTTGACCGTTATCTTTAACTCGATAATGATGCGATGACATCGAAATGTTGTTCGATTGTTTCGCTTATTTTTATCACTAAATGTATTTCAATTTCAACCCGATATTTCAGCCCGGCTTACTGAACAAATCTTCCTACAAAGACGTTTGCTATTACACGAGAAAAAAAAAACATGTAAACGCAATCTGATTCTATGTCATTTTCCTGTCACTTGTCCCACCCAATTTCAAATTTTGCACCCGGGCTGAAATTCGTCATGTAATCCTAACGAAATTTCAGCTCTTTATCCAGGCTTAAATTGGGCTGAAATTCGTGATGTAATCAGCCCCTTTGAGTTGAACCGTTATGAATGCGAATTCCTAACGACGTTTTGTTCCTTCACAGATCAATGGAAAACTCACTTTGAGTGAAAATATTGCAGACAACGGTGGTATTAGACTGGCATATCGGGTAAATAAAGAAGTATTTCGAACCTAGTTGTTCCATAGTTTGGGACAACTAAAAACAACCCATGTTCTGAAGACTATGATCACACTAATCTGTAACTCGAATCAACTGTAGTCTCACTCAAGAATGATTCTCTTTCTAAAACGCATGCTAAAACTGAACGTTCCAGACAATTTGAGTTCCTTTCATTCCATTGCAAGTTGCCGAGTTTCTCTAGAAATCTTCATGAAGACAACTATGTTAATAGGTCAGGTCAGTCTTTTGTGCTATGACTTAATGTGATTGTCTTATTAATATGCGTTATTGAACTAGCGTTTTCGGTTTGCATCTGTGAAGATATTGGTCAAGTCGCTTCGGAGTTTTGTTGTGTTTAACGCTCCTGCGTTACAACAGACATAACTACTGCGCCCTCCGACAGCGATTTTCAATTGAGTGTTGAAAGTGGTTTTACATTGCTACGCTTTGTGATTGGCTTTAACATCTCGCGCCACTTTCTCGACCAATCAGAAATAAAACCAAAACTAATCCTGACTTGCTTGCACGCGCTTTCCCGCGCTTGGCGTCGGCTACATGTATTTGCGCCGAGTTCTGATTGGCTCGTTGGATTGTCTGTGTCTCTTGGTTTTACTACACTCAATTGAAAACCGCTCTATGTTTTGATATGTTTCTCAAACAGGGCTACAAGAACTGGGTGAAGAAAAACGGTGAAGAAGCACTATTGCCTGGCCTTAACAAGACAAACGAACAGCTGCTGTTTGTTAGTTTTGCTCAGGTACTGCATGAGTAGAATAGGAGAACAATCAAAGATTTACGATTTAAAGGTTCAAACAGCGATTTGGCACTAATAGAATTTTTATATTTGTGGAATTATGCGTTTTGATGAGATTTTCGGAAAGAGCATGATTAAAACTAACCGATTGCTAAGAATCAGCATCCTACTGGGGGTGAGATATTGGCGCTTTCATGTTCTAATGAGTCCATACAAATCCTTTTAAAAGTGCCTTAGCTGTGAACGATTGGAACTAAGACAAATTTATAAAGGTTTGTATGGAGTCATCAGAACATGTAAGTCCCAATATCTCACCACCAAATTGCAATAAGACTATGTACAATTTGTAAATGAGACAGGGAAAAGTGGTGGAAGGTAATGTGGGGTGAAGGGATCTGTTAGGCATTGAGCAGAATAACTATTAAGGATATAATTGGTAACGGAGGAGTTAAAAGGTATTGAAAGGGAATAGGTTACATTGGTAAGGGGTGAAGGTACAAGATAATGAAATATGGTGTGATCGATGGAATAGGGGAAGCCTTCTTCTTCACATTTTTCGTCATATGATGACATTTTATTCTTTATAGATGTGGTGTAGTGCGTTTACTCCAGAAGCGGCCTACTATCTAAACAACGTGGATTCTCATGCATTAGCAAGCTACAGGTGACTATTAAATGAATAGAACATAATTCATGAGTGCGCGGAGATATTAATCTTCTTTTCTTTGGAGTGTTTAACTCCAAGATAATTATCATGACATGACACTTATTACGATGTTAAGGCATTTTCCGAAAGATTTTCGAAAATTCTCCGAATACTGTCCGACGGTTGTACGAACGTCTCCGATCATTTTCCGAAGATTGCCGAAAAAATGATCAGCAAAGTCATGCGAATTTTAATGTTTACAACTTTAAAACTAGTAACTAACAAACTTTATTACTCATGCGCGAAGCGGCATGAGTTAAAATTCGCCCTTCGTTTTTCTTTGTGTCACGATTTTGCATGCAAATGTATGCACGCATATTTTAAATTGTGCTTTTCCGGTTCATAGCTTTGCCATTTACACTTCCTGTTTTGGTAACTTCCGGCTACTCTCACTTCCGGTAAAACAGCGTTACTGAAGTGTCACGACAGCATCTCCTACAACCCTACTCACATAACTGATGTTCAAATTAGGTATATATAACAGTCAGAAGAATCACTGGCTTCATTGTGGTACAGCCTTCATTTACAAAACATTCAATAGTAAACAACGTGGTTTGCAGGAACGATGACTGAATGAAAGGAGTAACTCTTCTCCATGTCGGACATCTTCTTACAGATATCATAAAACTTTCTTACGCATGCGCATGAGTATAGGCTGCTTGCAGCCTCTTGTTACGTTTTAAAAATATTTCTCTGAACATTTTGATGTGAGAGGTTTCTGTTCACGTCGTGTGATGTTTCTATAGCAACCATCATTTGACAAGCACGTTTAGCCAACTCTTGTAGTACTCATGTAGCGTATTTCGTTTTAAAAAGTATTTTTAGTTTCTTGTAGTTGTTTTAGTCTTGATGTGCATTTTATGGATTTTCTGACGTCACGAGGTATTTATCAAAATAAAAAATGACTTTGCAAAAAGATGAATTTGGGAAATCTTGACGGAATTCCGACGTCATATGACGTCAAAATTGACAAGTTTCTTATTCATTCACATTCTGATTCATTGTCGTAGCTAAAATGAGTCTTGAGGTTACATGGTAACTTAACTACGGCCCCAGATAAGAAGACCGAAAAATGCCTGGTCTGAATAGTTTAAGGCTTTTGTTGAGCTTTGTTGAGTATATGCAGTAAGTGTTCATCCCAGTTTTACATTATTCTACAGGGTCATTGGACCGCTATCAAACATGGAGGAGTTCTCGGAAGTCTTCAAGTGTCCCGCGAATAAAGGGATGAATCCCGAGAAGAAATGTAAAGTGTGGTAAAGCCCAAATATCGCCAATAAAACATCTATTAATCAAGGCTGTTAAAAATAATGTAAGCTAGATTATAATTTCAACTTTGATTTTCGTCATATATATTACGCACGGAATGTACCATTGCTATTATTACATCGTTGCATCGTCCGACGGCGTAGATAGGGGGTGGGAGAGGATTGTCAAAAGAACATAACCAGAAGAGTCCATTTCTAGTTCTCTATGTAGGTTATTTTTAGAATACAAGTTCCCGCCAATAAGTAACCAATGCAAATGCGCGTCTCTGATTGATTAACACTACTCATTGACGCTACATTGACATCTTCGTCCCTTTATACATAATTTTAATCTATGAATACAAATTTGGACAGGTGTGTAAGAGTACAAACGGCACAAACCGATTATGCTTCTAGAGGTTAGTGTCGCACTAAAGCATGTTTATCCTGTCTTTGTGTCTTAAGAAGATAAATTCGCATATAAGCTGCTTTGATGAACACCAACCTCGTCCCAGGGTCAAGCCCAAATCATACCATCCAGAGGGACGTCGGACACCTTATTGAGACTTATATAACGGAGTAACTGGTTAGCTTTCAGTCGAGGTTGGGGGTAGCAGTTTACATAGTAAAATTTAGGACTAAGAAACCCGAGAAGCTTGGTGCTACAGTGGTACGGTAGGCTATGTAAGCCTAAGCCTAGCCGAGGTTACAGGTTCAATCCTGAGTGGGGATTTTAGTTTTCTTTTTTACACTTAAAAATTTATTGAAATTAAAATTCTAAGTGTTGACATTACGTTATATAAGTCTCAATAAGGTGTCCGACGTCCTTCTGGACGGTATGATTCAGACACAACCGCGGAAAAGCCCGCCAAAATACTCCAACAATCGTGGGGTATTTTGTCACGTGACACGCGATGAAATGGCGTGTTCAGAGGTTATTTCCAGCGACTGTTGACCGTGTTTGTTTTCTGGTAATCTAAAATCGTTCCTCAAACGAAACAAAGACATTTGATCATCTTTTACGCGACAAATTTGCCAGGGTTTTTGGAGTGTTTTAGCAGCCTTTGCCAGCGGTTTCTCCGCCCACTACGCCATTTTGAATTGAACAAAGCGGAGAAGGCCCTGGGGACGAGGTTGAAAAAATCCCACAATGCATTGACGCTTAACCGCGGTCAAACGAGAGAAATTTGCAAAAGTTAAGCAAAGTACTTAAAAGTTAAGGTTGTCATTTTCACTGTTTAAAGTTTAATATATTGCCAATACACTGTCAATTTACTAAACGTTTTGAAAGTTTACTAAAAAAAGTTCTAAGCGTTTAAAAACTGTGAACTGCAGAATTGTCGGCGCCATTTGCCAACAATTTTGATCAGGCCCAAAGAATTTTGGTCAGTTTTCAACGGAAAAAAGCTAAGCTCATCATTTTGAGAAAAATTAAAAGATAGTAACGTCAACTAATTTTTTTTATACATCCTTGCCCATATTGCCATTAATATTAAATAAAATACCTCGCACGTTTCGTGACCGCGGTGGTCATTGACGCAAACATTGTAAAACGATTTCAGGGCGATTTTTAATCGCTTCAAAACTTGAGCAATCGTCCTCTATAGATTCAATAGGAAGGCCAGTGATTTGTGATTGACCGCAGTTAAGGGTGATCCGTATGCAAAACAACTTTTTTCATTGCTTGCCTACATGTGGCGTGAAATTTATTCAAAGATCAAATGCGAAATGAATTATTCAGGTTATGGACATATATACATGTATATACAGTCAAAGGAACGTTTTTAGGGCTAGAAATCATAAACATTCTAGTTCCGAGATCCGCGATGTTTTTGGCCAGTGCCACGGACTCTGGCAGGTTCCGATTTGTTGAGCATGCGCAGAGTGCTCATTTTCAATTGTCGGACAATCAGATGAGCGGAATAAACTCTGAGAATGCGTAGAACGACTTTCAAATTGGAACCGGCCAGAGTCTGTGATGCGCGGCGCTGGCCAAAAAGATCGCAGCTCTGGGAACAAGAATGAATCATATCAAGCATCAAAATCCACGGACATTAACTGGAACTACGAGGGCAACGCCAAGGAAAACGCCAGGTTGTGGTTATTTCGACTTGTTTAATGCCTGTTATTACCGAATTTTACAGGAAGGGGATTCGTGAACCACATTCTCCATAAAACATTGAGCTTGTTGTCTTTGAGCAGTTGTTTTTCTAATAGCTTCTAATTAAGCTTTCTGTTTTGTGACGTTCGCGTTGTCGTTACTTTCGTGGTTGCTTAAGATTCCAAGGAAATAAAGGGGTTAATTTCTAGAGAAACTGTGGTGCTGCTTTGATGAGGGAGTCAAATAAGGAAATATGGTTTTATCAACTGAATTGATAAAGTGAATTGGCCCGCATCGTAAAGAGATTCAAAGCTGACGTTTCGAACGCTAGCGCTTCGTCAGAGAGTCTAACTAATTTACTACTGATCCAATCAAGTACTCTCATACGCAAAGAGGCTTCGCTGAGCGAAGTGAGTTCGGGAGTACAAAAAAATGCAGCTCTGCGGGTTAGAGACACACAGATAATCTATAATTTGAACCTATGATTTGTTCGATATCTTGATCGATGCTTAATTAATTCGTCATATAAAACTCTAACTGCACATTTTGTAACATATTCAAGACGGAAATCTCTTTTTTTGCATTTCATTATTAGTTGTGAAAATTGTGTTGAATTATTCCCGCCATGGACTACGCATTTGTATTTTGTTTTTACATTTTATTAAATAAAGACAAGTTGTATTACTTGAACAATGAGACAGAAAATAATGTCATCTGACTCTCAACGTATAGAGTGATTTTACTTCATCTGTGAAACACTATCTAACAATTAGTGTGTGATAGTCCAAATTAAACAAAGGGAAACAATGGAATTATAGTCTAATAGTGCGTACTATTCTACAAACTATTTCACAGATGAAGTAAAATCACTCTAATATGGGTTTATTTCGGGTTAGTGCGACATAACAAATAAGCGGATTTATCTCTTAGAGCAGTTTTCAATTGAGTGTCGTAAAACCAAAACCACAGTAATTACTCTGACCAATCAAAGCAGTCGTAAACAATCCAATGAACCAATCAGAGCTCGAAGCAATTGCATGTCGGCGGCGCCAAGCGCGGGAAAACGCGTGCGAGCAAGTCACGATTGGTTTTGGTTTTACTTCTAATTGGTCGAGAAAGTGGCGCGAGATTTTTTAGTCAATCACAAAGCGTAGCAATGCAAAACCAAAGCAATTGTGTAATTACTTTCGATACTCAATTGAAAACTCCTCTATTCACAACCAATGAATTATACCACTGAGTCACTCATCTTTGAGACATCGTTGAATACCTAAGCCTGCAACCTCCCGTCCCCTACCCCTTCCACTCCCCCTCCCCTCCTTCAGTCATTCAATTCCAGTTAACTCTAATTTTCTTTTGGGAACCACTCAGATGTATCTGATGCTACTCTGTTAGTTTAGTAATAATTAACTGTTACTCTATATTCACACTACCACTATACTATCTACTACCACATTATTACTACTATACAACTACGCCACTACTACTATACTACTATGAACTTGTTCAAAGTTGTCCAAGGTTTGCGGCTTAGGAAGAATTTTAAGCAGCTGACTAAAACACACATACACACATATCTGAGCAAATCTTTACGGACACCTAATTACGGACAGTTTCATTAGCGTCCTAAAGAGACAAAAATCCATATAAACTCCATCTCTGTAGTCATCACATTTACGCTTTTAGCCGTTAAAAACAGATGAAGCATGTAAAAGTTTGCTATCCCTCAATGAAGCTAAGTCTGCCTCGCGACAATTGAATTCGAGACGACTTAAAATGACCCTTTGGGCTCCGTGTAGAGCAAAGTGGTTTGAACAACTAAAATGTGAGGTACAAATTAGGCGTTAATACGATACGTAAAATAGTCGTTATACAGGCTGGAGATAGCATGCTAGGGTAACAGCTGTTTTCAACTGATTATCGTAAACCAAAACCAAAGTAATCACACTGTAAATTCAAAAGTTCTGTTTTAGCCCCAAAATTGGGGCTGTTTCTGTGAGTAAAATACAGCACTATTTTGGGGGCTGATTTAGCCCTTGTAAAATGGAGCTGTTTGGACCTAACAGGGAGCTGTTTTGGCCCAATGGCACCAAAACAGTGCAACAATGTGGGCTGAAACAGGCCCACTGATGTCCAAAATGACCCCATGAAGGGCTGAATTAGCTTAAAGGACTCAGAGCTGATTCAGCACTTTGGGGCTGAAACAGAACTTTTGAATTTACAGTGTAGTCACTCTGTCCAATAAGAGCGGTTTTCAATTGAGTGTTGCAAAACCAAAACCAGAGTAGTTACTCTCACTGGTTAATTACAACAGACGCAGACCATCCAATGAACCAATCAGAACTCGAAGCAAATACAGGCAGCGAGCGGCATGCGCGGGAAATTAGCTTTGGTTTTAACTGTGATTGGTTAAGAAGGTGGCGTCAGATTTTTCTGCCAATCACAACGCGATTTTTCTGCCAATCACAACGCGTAGCAATGCAAAGCAATGCAATGTAGTTTTTCTTGTTTAGTGTGTTCTTGGAAAATGTATATATCTGTTGTTATGAGTAAAATAAAATTGTATTGTATTGTATTGTATTGTATTGTATTGTATTGTATTGTATTGTATTGTATTGTATTGTATTGTATTGTATTGTATTGTATTGTATTGTAAAACAAAAATAATGATAATATTACTTTGAATTCGACACTCAATTGAAAACTGCTCTATAACAGATGCGGACTATCCAATGAACCAATTATAAGTCAAATCAAATACATAAAGCCAGCAACAAGCGCGGGAAACGCGTGCGAGCAAGACACGATTGGTCCCAGATAACACGCAGCTCTTAACAACCTCTAATTTCACTGGACCTGGGTATCACACAGCTCTATTGTTTTCAGGGATACGGTCCATTGTTGTGTTGTTTGTTCAGAGAAGACCTTGTAAGAGCTGCGTACTGCCCTATTGGTTTTGGTTTTACTTCAGAAAATGGTGCGAGTTTTTCCTCTTTTTCTTTCTTCACTAACCACAAAGGGTAGCAGTAGAAAATCAAAGCGAACGCGAATTACTTCAAATACTCAGTTGAAAACCATTCTTAAAGCAGCTCATTATAAATTAGTCAAACACCAGTGACCAAAGACCAACACGAACCACAGGCAAACCAAGGAAGGAGTCAACTTGACAGCAGCTCCCGACGGATGTTTGGAGCTGGAAGATTGGGTTGATCCAAGGCCTGGGTTACGCGTGGGGACACGAATGAACACAGAGTCGGTATCAGGCTTCTTGCAGGCGATTTTGGTTGTTGTCAGGCTGCGACGCATAGAGGGACATGCTACGGCAGCGTTGGGACTCTAAAGGGAGCAACGATTTTACAAAAAAAAATGAGAACAAAAATTTAACTGTCATTTACAAGGAAAACCATACATTCTAATTGGTACAAGTCATTCTGTTTGGAAACATTCGGAAAGACTTTGGGGCAAGGGGTGATTGATGTGATGTGTGGATCACGGTTTGTTGAGCCAGTTCTGTCATGGCGATGTTGACGTTTTGACGTCAAAACTGCCTCAAATTAAATGAAATGCTTATAAAAAACCAAGAGGAAGATATCAAGTAAATCATCGAAGGGAGAACAAAACACAATCAGTTTAAGCGAGTTTTGCAAGACACAAACCGAAAAACTTGAAAAACTGACCTGATCCATTTTAACCCTGGCCATGCGAAGGCAAAGGAACAATTTGTTTTCATTTTGGTACGCTAGCAGAGTAGTTTTAAACAAAACTGGACTAATATTATCGTGTTCGTATTAACGCAAACATGTTTTAGTGATATTAAAAACTGGTGACATGGACCATTTAAAATCTGAGGTTAGTGTGCTATCCCTTCGTCACGTGAACTGATAATCAATGAGACCAATTTATCCTCGCAGAAACCTCGACTCTATAGTCTTATCATAAAAGAACAGTTAACGTATAATACCTTGTAATAGTGTAAGGCACAGGGACTGTATGGTACACTGCACAGGCAGGGCACGCAGATAGGGGCGGACAAAGAACCTTCTTTGGTTATACCGTCTGCACAGGACTTCTTGGAACACTGAAACAAAAAAGATAAGATCGTTTCAGACTAAAATCATACCGTATGCTCCAAATCCATCTTTTTTAGTGGTATAATAAAGCACAGACCCTTCAGTCCACGTTAATAGTAACCATGACAACAGGTCTGGACACGAGATTCCAAAGTTTTTAAATCAAGGAAATAAGCTCTAAGGTGCAACGGAATGGATTTGGACACCGTGCTGAGTCATTCCTTGAAGCTTCACATTTAAACATTATTTTCCCCATAAATGTTCTGTAATTTTAATGCTGTGGATGCAGTGTAGGAGAGCATACATTTGGTAACATAATTTCAAGAACAGCTACGATCTCCAACTCTGCTGCGTCTTTGAAATTATGTAGCTCTAAATACGCCTAAGTTTCCGCTCTGTCTTGACTTCACATAGTGCGCTTCATACCGTGAAAGAGCCCGGAAAAGAACCTATTACTTACCGAGGTACATTTTATAGCTGAGTCCGGACAGTCACCTCCATCAAGCACCACAAGGTATACATTAGTGTTGGGTACAGCAACCATAGTGAAAGTACCACATTTTAAAGCCCCATGAACTTGACCACTGTTGTAAGACACCATAAACATAGTAAGGTTGGAATGATAAAGACGGCGAGCGCTGTAAGCTAGTTTTTTGATTCGCTAATATCTGGGTCCGGTTGTTCGAAAGCCGATTAACGCTAACCAAGGATTAAAAGTTAACCGATGATTTCATTTCTCCGATAAAAACGTTTTCTTAAAAGCTAATTTTTAGTGAAAAATAAAGAAAAGTCAAAACCAAAACTGAAGGGCAAAAAAAAATTTAAAACAACTTTCAACGATTAGTTATTTAACTGGATTCAAAGTTGACGCTAATCCTGGGTTAGCTTAATCGTGCTTTGAACAACCCGGCTCTGATCTGCATAGATGGCTGGATTAGTTATGGGATTGTTGCGGTATGATTGTTTGCGGGATTGGTTAACGGGATTGGCTGCGTAGCTGGAGGGATTGCTAACAGGATTGGTTACGAGATTTCCTGCGTATATGGCGGGACTGCTTACGGGATTGGTTCGGGATGGCCTGCGTAGATGGCGGGATTATTCACAACCAAAACTTTGCCCTTGAGCGGCATATCTCGCCAGATACACATGCCGTCTTAGCGGCAGTGCATGTTTAACAAAAATAAAGACCTTTTAAAATATATTTAAGTAATGGTCCAAGTAAGAAGTAGGCAACCCAACTGCAGGGAATGCAGAAAGGTGTTAATTGTGATATTGTTGAAACCGTCCACCTCATTGGCTAAAACGTGAAAATCTACCATAACTTAACCAGGTAGTGCATTTATTTCTCTCTAGTTTCTAGTGGTTAGGGCGTCGGACTTGTAATCCGGAGGTCCCGGGTTCAAGCCCCGCTCTGATCACTTGCTGGAGTTGTTTCACGGCAGACCCGAGTTCAACTCCTCGACCACGCTTGTAAAATAGCCAACTGGTTTGCCTCCTGTCAGTTGGGATTTTTAAAATGTTATGTTCTATTTGAATATTTGTTTCTTTATTTAGTGTCCCCAATTAGTGCTCGCGCGCTAAATACCTTGACACTTAAATAAAGTGGTTTTTTTTTTTTAAATTGATTCCCTTTTAGTGAAAACTATTCTGAGTTTTAATGCAACCAAAATTCTATGTGGGAAACATGTAAAATTAGAAGCCTTGTTTTGGAGTTTCACGATTGGATGAAATCTTGTAGCACAAAAGAAACATCACTTTAAAATAAAGTTCCAGTACATTTTATTTAAAAAACATGTTGTCCATAGGTTGATGCATTCTCAGTAAAAAAAAACTAAACGATCTTATGTGGGCAAAGCGAAATGCCGCCGAACAATAGAGCATTGCCCACTTCTTACACGCATTGTTACTTAAAGATTATTTTAACACAACTAAGTAACTTTTTAAAACAATGATTCAGATTATGTTTTTCTTACGTCACCCCCTAGTTTAACGGGAAATATACAATAAACTATAAAATAACACAAGGAATAAAACAAAATATACTAACTATTTACAATTAACCAAACTGAACTTGCAGCACTTACGTTGGTAGCGTATCTGTGATCTTGTAGTTAGTGTATGTTTGGCCAAGCTGAAAAAAAGAAACAATTACTTTTTGTCATACATACATACATACATGAACTTTATTTCTACACGAATTGTAGGATAGCCAGAAGGCTAATATGTCCGTGCAACATAAAATAAACTATTTACATTACAAATACATCTAACATGATACTTAATCGAGACTGTCTTCAACAGACGTTTAAAACTAGTCAAAGAACATTCACTCCTGATGTTATCCGGTAATGCGTTCCATAATTTCACCGAACAGTATACGAAAGAGTGCAGTCCACACGTGGTTAGGACATTGACTGCGTAATTTAAGTCACATCAATTGGTTTGTGGAAACAAAGTGTACTAACCGTAAGACTACTAATTAGTGCAAAATGCGTGTATTTTTATTTACATTCATTATGGGTAAAAAAAAAACACAATCGTATTTATATTACCTCTAAGTCGTTACAAGCCAAGCTGGTGGAGATTATTCCTCTCTTCATTAAGTCCAGTAGCAATTCAGGATGTTTGTAAGCAAGATGGACACGTTCTGTCGCAATTCTATAGACAAGACAAGATGGTTCGAGCCGCCTTAATTAGTACCACGGTCGAATCTTTCGTAAGGGACCACCCAAGAGACTAGAAAAAATTATCGCCTATAGAATTGTGGTAACTTGCAAGAGGTCTCAGATACAGTAGAACTTCTCCTTACGGACACATCTCTATTAAGAACACTTCTTTATTGTGGACACTCTCTATTACGGACACGGGAAAATCTCCATAGATTTTCAATTAAAATAACCACTATGATACGGAATACGAAATGTTATACGGATAACGGACACTACGGTTCGGACGCAGAAAATAAATTTATAGAAAATTAACCGCTTCATTACGCACACTACAATGATGAGAGTTCCTAAAAAGTAGAATGCAATTTTCAATTTTCAAAATTATCTCATCATATTGAATTCTTTTTTTGTGATAACAGATCAAAATTAATTAACGGTTCCATTTTTTGCTCGATAAAAGCTGAATCATAGATTGTATGTAATATATTTCTTTATCTTTGAATACTTTTTAATGGACTCAAATGATTGACCGAAAACGTTGGCCAAAACAAATGTTAAAATCAACATCACGAAAACTAAAAGACGAGTTTGGACCTTTTGGAAGTATACTAGAGCCTTTAAAATGACATCATATCCACGAACTGTATAATACAGACACCTCTTTAAATGTAATACGGACAATTAAATTGGCTTCGTCCCTTTGGTGTCGGAGAGCTGTACAGTGAGTGATTTGGCTGATAAAACGAAATTCGGTATCATTGACAAGTGACCGCTAATGAAAGGTGTTCACACAGGAAGCGTAACATCTCTGGATTGAAGCGACACCCCTCGCAACGTATCTCGTGAAGTTTCAATAGAATAATCAATTGCCTGAGATGTTGCAAGAAACAATGTTCTGACTTCTGTTGCAATTATATTGTCTCTAGGGGGAAATACAAGACACTTACTTGGCATTGGACATAAACAGCTTGCTATAAACAACATAACCGTTTGGGTCAATCAGCATGCAGAATACTGAAAAGCAACGAGCGTAGTACCAACAAATTAGTTTTATTTGTCTGATTCTTTTCTTCCACGGTGTAATCATCATAAAAGAGGTCATGTTTTCAAAGCTTACCTGAGCTTTGTTTACAAATTTCTCCACTGTCCGAGACGATTTGGTGGATTTTTATCATTTTAAAATCAATGCCCATCACGGCTCGAACCTTTCAAAATAAAAAGAAAATGCGTCATTTGAAATGGGACAAAGAACTTCACATTCTGTATCTGTTTTGTGTAAGCGTTTGTTGAGCCCTTTGATTGGTTTAGAAAATTCGTGCGAAGTGTTCTAACCAATCAGAGAAAGCTTTATTCATTTGTTTTTAACTAATAAATACAAAAACAAAACAAAATATGCGCGAGTTGGCTTACGCACGTTTTTCCGCGCTTGACACCCGTTACAAGTTTTCCCGCGCTTGGCACCCGTTACCAATTTTCCCGCGCTTAACACCCGTTACAAGTTTTCCCGCGCTTAACACCCGTTACAAGTTTTCCCGCGCTTAACACCCGTTACAAATTTTCCCGCGCTTGGCACCCGTTACAAGTTTTCCCGCGCTTGACACCCGTTACAAGTTTTCCTGCGCTTCGCGCCGGATAGGCGTTTTCCCGCGCTTGGCACCGAATGCACGTTTTTTTCGCGCTTGGAGCCCGTTTCAAGTATTCCAGCGCTTGGCACTGGTTGCCTTAAGTTCTGATTGGCACACCTAGTTGCTTGCGTTTTTTGATTGGCCAAATATGCTAACTTTGATTTTAGTTTCCCGATAGTTCAAAGGAACCACTCATACATGTCTCACAGCTTATCTACTGTCTCACCATTGAATCGCTGCTGATAGTTTGACTTGTGGTAACTACAACTCCAGCTCCACCATTGTCCTACACAGAAGAAAAATTAACAACAACACTTTAGTAACTTATACTTCAAACGCTGAGATAAGTTTGTGGTATACTTGGTATGCACGCTCAGATTAGAGAACATACGCCATTCATTTTCATATTTAAGACAATTCTCAAATTCCATTTTATGAAATACTACAGAAAAAAACAGTGTCTAAAGAGTTTTCATATCAATGGTAACACGCGGTAGGATTTCATTCACAGAGACCGCGTTACATGGTTCTAGGTTAATGTTAACCTTTTTCAAAAACAGCTCTCGCTTAATTAGCAAACGAATAAGCCCTGAGCTTTATTTAACAATTGGTTCATGCTTTAGCGTGCACTATCGAGTTATGGAGCACGCGGGAAGTTTGGAGAGCACGAAAGAAGCGTAAGAGTTGCCCGAGGCGATAGTCGAGGGCAATTCTAGCTTCTTGAAAGTGCTCTCCAAACTTCCCACGTGCTCCATAACTCGATAGTGCACAGCTAAAAGCATAAACCAATTGTTTTATAACATAGCCGGTGGAATTGTGCATCAAATCCGACGCGAAAAACGGACAACAATATCAGAAGTGATTGTTCGCGGTAAGCGAAATATTAAGCAAAATAGGAATTGTTTTTATTTCAAATTTTCTGTTGAAAGCTCGATTTTTATTTTACTGCAGTTTCAATACAAAATTCTTTATTTTTAAAAAAGAAATCACGGTCAAGAATGGCACTTTTATTTATCAGCGTGCACTATTGGGATTTTGAGCACGCTTACGTATACTGAATTTGATTGCGCGGCTCTGCTAGCTATGTTATAACAGCTATTAGCTTGTTCAAATCCTGGGGCCGGATTCACGAAACTCTCCTAAGTTAAGACATATCCTAAGTATTGTTTCTTAACAATAGCTTATTGTTGGAATGACAATAGACTATTGTTAAGAAACAATACTTAGGATATGTCTTAACTTAGGAGGGCTTCGTGAATCCGGTCCCTGAACTACTTACCAGATAAGGAACTGAAAATGTCACTTTTCCTGGATACGATTTGGCGGCATAGTACCAAGGTCGAGTGGTTGGGTCATACCTTGAGACGAAGAAACACATAAAAGAAGAATGAAACATTTAATTAAGTCACGTGCATATTCGTGCACATGATCAGCCTGTATTTGAAAGGAACGCGCACTGATAATAAAAAACGAAGCTAAGAGGACAGAAGGAAGACAAGGCAAAGGCAAATGGAGAATTCGGGTCAAAGTAAATAAGTTGCTGACCTGTTGTTGTATGTCTGCCTGCCTGGGTACTGCCGCATAGCTCCAGAGTTGGTGGCGATATACCGCCAAGCTGCACTGCTACCAAGAACTCGCATAGGGTTCCGATTCCAACTGAAATGCCACATGACAACGATCAAACTTCAAACGAACATTGATTAGATAAAATCAAGATTTGGGATGGCAAATCGACAATGGGAAGACAATAGTTTCGAGAGGTTTCTGGCTAAACTGTGCACTTAGGGTATGCATGATGAGGATGATCCTACCCTAGGTACCAGAGTTCTTTTATAACTGAAAAAGAAAATAATTTACCGACGGCAGTGTTGGTAGCAGGAGCCCATGTACTTATTACACCGGCGGTCGGATGCCCAAACTGTACTGAGTTACATGGAAACTATAGTTAGTAGCAACTATATCTTTTTACTTGGTCCTTATGCGACATCTGTCCTGCATACTACTTGGTATTGCCGATGGCTGATAACACTAAGAGAACACGAAAAAGCCTACTGACACCACGGAAGAGATTGGTCCTCAGACATCCTGGGCATGGTTCATATAGGCGGTGAAAAACGCTCTTAAACCCAGAGAAATAAAAACCACTGTTGACTCCTAACCCAGGTTAGCGTTAAAGGGCCTTTGAACACCAAAATTTTTTGTTGTTGTTCGTACTTACCACTTTTCGATCTCCCTTGTGAGTCGTATGTCCCCCAGAACACCTTTGACCAATGACGGTGTAGGAGGAGTGTCGGTTTGTCCGTCCACGTAATCAGAGAGGTGTCTTACAAATTCAAGAGTTTCCTGCAATTGATATGACAATAATGAAGTACAACAACTATAAACTGAACCCTAGCTACCAGAGTCAAGCCTCTGCTAATGTAGGCTGGTCCTAACGTTTGAGGTCTTGGATAAGACTCCAAAGTGATACGGCATTCAAATCAAAGCTGCTGAGCAGTACTTTCCTGTGATGCTGTTTATTGTGCTGTACAAGGTGGTTGTAACTTTTGAGTTTGTGAATGAAATCCTTAAGTGTGACCATTCAAATGAAAGCTACTGAGCAGTACTTTCCTGTGGTACTGTTTATTACGCTGTACAAGGTGGTTGTAACTTTTGAGTCTGTGCATGAAATCCTAAAGTGTGACCATTCAAATGAAAGCTATTGAGCATTACTTTCCAGTGGTACTGTTTATTTTGCTCTACAAGGTGGTTCTAACTTTTGAATGAAATCCTAAAGTGTGACCATTCAAATGAAATCTAATGAGCAGTACTTTCCTATGATGCTGTTTATTATGCCGCTGTACAAGGCAGTTCTAACTTTTGAGTCTGTGGATGATTTTGGTAGACTTTGTTTTCAATATTTTGCAAAATGAGATTTGGTACTTTTTGTTGTTTCGATCTTTTGGGAGTGAAAGAGTTACGAAACTAGAAAAGGCAATGCATGTAGGAAAAGTAAAGCAATTCAGAGGTGTCGTTAAAGAATAGTTTTGATGACTGTACAACTTTCTGGCTATGCACTTGCGTAAAATTACCAAATTGTGTACACAACGAATAATCTCTTGAGTAATTAATGCCCTACCGGTGTATTCTCAAACATGTATGGATCATTGAAGCAGCTGGGACTCAGGAAATAACTGAAAATGACGAAAAAAATAGATCAGTATACCCTCTTAAAACTCTTAAAAATGAACCACTCTTTTGTTGAATTTAGAAACATAAAGATAATAACAAGTAAGTCCAGGCTGATGCAACTTCGTTTTTTCGTCAGATTGTTTGATTATCTTGAGACACGTTTCACCGAAATTGCAATTTCGATTTCTAGATCGCCTGTCACGAAATCAACTGTAATCCACTTCACATCCTTGTAATCCTGCCCTTTTTTTCAAAATTACTAGTTCTGTTTGGCTATGTAAAATCTTCTTATCCAATTTAATTGAATATTTGATAGCATTTGGCAATATAACACGGACATTTGGTAAGCGAAACTTTGGCGGGAAGCGGTTCCTTGAATCCCTTTCTCTTCGTGTCCGCTCTTCTTAGGCGTCGTTCACACTTGGTGCCCGAGCACCGGTACCAATTTTGAATGCGTGTTCCGCACATTCGGTGCCCACCTCTGACCTTCCGCCATTTTGAAACTGTAGAGCAGGGATTTGTAGGTAAAATAACTGCTACGAGTAGGGGTTTGTGGGTAAAGTTCTTGAGCACTCGCCAGAATCGTGTGCAGACTTGTGCCCATGCCCGATTCAGTGCCTGAGTACAAGGTATCGACCTTGTACCCGCGCCCGAGCACCGTACCCAATTATTGGTACGGACACTTACAAAAAGCCGTGTTCACATTGGTGCCCGTCAGGCACTGTGCCCGGGCTCGGTGCTCGGGCACCAAGTGTGAACGACGCCTTAGGCTATGTTCAGATGTTCCTTAACTGAACCCACATCTGATGCCAGGCTGTAATCAAATCCAGGACACACTGGTTTGAGGCAAGCAATTTCTTAACTATATCAGACAACCTTGCTCGCCAAATGATTGATGAGACTCCTTTTTATAAATTTAACAGAGTTAAAATGGACGTAATCTTGTGTAACTGGTGAAAATAAACAGTGTAGTGTGGTGATGTGTAGGAAACCAAAATGCAACCGGATCAACCCTTTAACTTCCGGAGTTAATTATGAAGACACGTTGCGCAGTTCTAACTTTTGAGTTTGTTAATGAAATCCTATTGTGTGACCATTCAAATAAAACCTCTTCAGCAGTACTTTTGCATGGTACCATTTGTTCTAACTTTTGAGTATGTCAACAAAATCCTGTGGTGTGACCATTCAAATGAAACCTCTTTGGCAGAACTTTTGTATGGTGCCAATTGTGTTTCAGTATTTTACAAAATCAAATTTGGGATTTTTCTTGAATTTTGATTTTTGGCACTCTTGGGAGTTAAAGGGTTTAAATAATGCGTTGATATGAAAAGGTTTACTCACTTTGAGCGAGAGAGCGTAGCAGGAAAAGAAGTGTTGCTCAGGAAAGCGATCGGCTTGTCCACAATAATAGAACCAACTTCCAAGTCTTTCACAAAATCATAGCGATGATAGAGGTCTGGCTGCGGGTACGGCTTGTGAGAGACAATTTCCTGCAACAGGGAAAAATTCAGAACACAACTTTAGAAAGTCGTTGTTAGGAGATATCTCACAGCCTTGAGCATATGTTACCTTAGTGTCGAGTTCGTCCGAAGCCACAACAATACACACGGCAAAGTTTGTGTTGTTAACAGGCTTCCAGGAGTAAGTGAAGTTAGTTGTAACACCACGATATCCTAAATAACAAAGCGAAAGCGAGATCTGTTCAAATAAAACACACATTTCTGCCTGAAAATACTCAATTCCAACTGTCCCCCTCAGTAACAATCGATTTAATTAAATTGAAATGTAAAGATTACTACTGGCTATTTATCAATGGAACTAAGACTGTCCCTGCGGGTCCAAAAAAATGGGAGAAGGAACTTAATGTAGGAAACATTAACTGGGAGCAAAAGTTCATCCAAATTGGAAAAACATGTCGTGAGAATAAATTAAGGGAGTTTAATTTTAAATTAATTCATAGAATAGTTGTAACTAGGAAAGAACTATGTATTTATGGTATAGTAAACAGTAACAAATGTATTTATTGTGATGAACCAGACTCTATTTTGCATACTTTTGTCAACTGTCCTAAAACTAGATATTTTATAAATGAAGTAACTAGTTGGTTTAATAGAGTTCATAATTGCAGGTTGCAACCCTCTCTTACAGAGGAACTATTTGGCATTACTTCTAAAAATGACGCATCTACAAGCTATTTGCTTAAACTTAATCAGTGTCTTTTGTTTGCAAAATACTATCTGTACCATCAGAAATTAAATTCTAAATCGTGTAATTTAACTGAATTTATAAATCAGCTTAATTGGAAATATTGTATAGGAAGCTTTGATAAGTAGCTTATACAGAGTAGTTATCATAGACTTTTTTTTTCTTTTTTGTGTTGTGTGTTGTCCTTTTATTTAACTTTTACAATGATGTATTGTTTTCACTTAAATAAAAAAAAAATGAAAAAAAAAAAAAAAAAAAAAAAAATCCTAAATAACAAAGAAAGAAACAGAATACAAGGGGTGAATTCAATAAAACTTTTACAAGTGTAATTTACAAGTGTAGCTATCGTTTTCAACCTCTGAAACAATGGCTACACTTGTAAGTTACACTTGTAAACTGAGTTTTATTGAATTGATCCCTGATCAACAACAGTCAATTATACACGAAACAATACCGCCAAAAGCTATACAGAAATCAAAGACTTCGCGCCATATTGTGTAAAAAAGAATTTGTATACAATATACGTAGGAAATAATTTGTCAGTCCCTACATGCAGATTTTGTGATTTTCTACGAGTTGGTTCCCTAAAGTAACAGTCAAATGCAGTAAAATCGAATGAGCAAACGATACGTTTTGTTGACAAAGGCAGCCGGTCATAGGTTGAAATCATAGATTATGGGGAATAAAATATTTCCTAATTTTGGCTTCTTTATGTCCATGGTTTGATAGAACGTAGCGTTATTAATCTTGTGTACGGTATATATACGTTATTATACGGGTATATACGTTACCATTAAAGTTCGGGTCTCCTCGGGATAACACTCGTTCGGATTTCAAGATCTTACTCCCTGTTTCTCTCTTCATCATGGAAGAAAGGATGGTTGAAAATCCTATAAAATACATTGCAAATTAGGAATTGGTGTGTTGGAATTTCACTACATTAAGACAGAATAACATGAAGGAGTGAATCCTTGTGACTTTACAACAGATAGTCATTTACAAATGAATTCGTTAAACCCGGTCAAATGAGGGTGGGGGGAGGGGGAGGGGGGTACTCAAACAAACCCTTTTCCTTTAATAAACCATTTTTGAGAGAAAAGGCAGCCCTTTCATATACCTTCCTTCAATCTAATGTGGCTAAACTGAAACACATTTGTTTCGGAACAAAAATTTGCGTCCGGGAAGCAAGAATGTTTTAACTTGATCCAAGATTAGCTTCCAAACATATGTTTCTTGTGTGGCTAAACTAGGGGAACATTTGGTTATGTAAGCGGTCAGTATAAAATGCAGACTGCAGACTACAGACTGCAGACTGCGTATAAAATGCAGTCTACAATCTGCATTTTATACTGACCGGTGTTGTAACAATGATTCGCAACAACGTTTTCTAGTTTAGCCAAGTGTAGCACGGCGCAACAAACCCGGCTATTCGTGCACTTGTCGCGAGGCCAATCGCAGAGTGAGTCGAAATTACTTTTACACAAACAAACTAACAGGACATCAACAACAGCATTATCTTACCAGGACTAGTTTCCAAGTCACTTATTCTTATCACCACAGGATCTTCCTGAATTGCCTCAGGCTCGGGGAGCTGGGGGTGAACCAGTGCTCGGCCAGTGTCGGTTTCGATCACGAAGGTGTATGACAGTTCACCCGGACCAAACGACTGCAATGATAATTTTAATGTTATTCAACGGGTTGAAGTTTAACTCATAATATACTCGATAGAAATCAACGGTGACTCACCACAGTGTTTTGGAGAAGTTCACTCAACACTATGTCAATGCCAACAACGCCTATAAGGGTCTAGAGTGAAAAGACGATATTAGATCTTAAACAAGGACCCGCGCTATAAAAGGGATAGCTCCGCCCCCTCTTTGTCACACCATCACTGCTTCAACGGCTAATCAAAGATGTCTGACACTGCGAGCAACACGGAGGAAGACCGTTGCCCCCAAAAATACGTCTAATTCTACCTTCACCAGTTCAATCTTGTATAGGATTTATCTTTCACGAAAATAAAACTAAAACTGACTAAGTGATTGACTGGCTGGCTGGTTGGCTGACTGACCGACTGATCGACTGACTGACTGGCTGGTTGACTGACCTAGTGGGTGGCTAACTGACTGGCTGGTTGACTGACCGACTGACTGACTGGCTGAATGGGTGATTGGCTAACTGATTGACTGACTGACTGACTGACTGACTTGCTGACTGACTGACTCGCCGACTAACTGACTGATGGACTGACTGATGGACTGACTGATGGACTGGCAGACGGACTGACTAATTGACTGACTGGCAGGCTGGGTGACTGACAGATTGATTAATGGACTTACTGACTTGATAAATGAGTGACTGACTGCCTGATTGATTGTAAATTAGTCTAAACATAGAAAGTTTTTTTTAAAAATCTATCGATAACGTTAACGAGCTCTAAAAGTTAGCGAGCTGGCACGGCAATGTTTCACTAGTGCGTATTGGTGTTACCTCATCCTTACTGTAGCAAGGAACTCCCAGTGTCACGTACATTCCCAGTCTCTCAGCAAACTGAGGATGCGATAGCTGCAAACAAAGAGGCAGCGACATTAATACCGGCATTTCAGGTTATTTTTGGTTTTTATATAGTATATATATTTCTATATTTGCTGTAATGTTCTCGTCTTTACTGTAAATATGCATATTAAAATTATTGTAATGTCTTTGATTTTTTTTAAAAAAGGAAAAAACATACGTACACGAGGCTCACTATCTTGCATGTTACTGCTTTGAATGTTTTTGTAAAAGCGTCCCATCCTGAACGCCAATTCGTGATAGTCTGTGATACTCTGAAGAAAATACAGCAAAAACAGTATTCAAGCAGTTACAGAAGGGGTGGCAATATACTTAACTAGACAAAGTTTAATTTGCTTTGTCATCGACACTGGACAAAACAAACAATGCACAGAGGGTAACAGGGAGTTAGTCTGTAGAAAAAGGCTTTGCACTGAAGGAAAACATGATGCACTTATCAACGGTCAACTCGGAAGGGTGGGGGGGGATGGGTCTTTGAGGAATGACTTTGCACCACAAATTTGTCATCTTGCTCATTCATTGAGATCAAATCCCTTTACTCCCGGACAAAATAATGAATAAAAAATAAAAGCACCGGTCAGTATAAAATGCAGACCGCAGACTGAATTTTATACCCAGTCTGCTGTCTGCATTTTATACTGACCATTTACAGAACCAAAACATAAGTGTGAAAACGCGAGGTAGTACCACTGATACGCTACAAGGTAGGTAGGTCAAGTCAGCACATTGTCATTCAACCGGCGAATATTTAGTACGTAGCGTTAAAGGACTTTCGTGATCCCCCCCGCCCCCACCCTCACCAACCCACATTTGCAGCTCGCTGATCGGAGCTTGATAGTAGCTATAGCCTTAACCGGAGCCTAAAACCTTCAACTCTATCGATGTGCATAGGTCTGGGTTTTTTACCTCGAACTTTCCATTGGTGGTTCGTGCCATCTCTTTCAGTCTTTCAATGGAGCGTTCCATCTTGGCATCTGAGGAACTGTTCACAGACTGTCCTATTAAACTGTACGTATACACGCTTACAGTAGTGTTACTCGAGGACAATAGCTCGCTGATATCTTTCGTAGAAACGTCCGTACTTCCAGCCAGAAAAATTAACTGTGGGTAAACAATGCAAAATCAGTAAAAATCAAATTCATGTTATATGTGTGCATTCAAATGAGAACATTAATTTTTACTGAACCCAGGTCAAACACGACCGCAAGTAGACTTAAGATTGGAAAAATAACTTTGTATAAATACACCTTATTCGATGATTTAACAGATAATAAGCGCGGATATTTTACGAGTTGTGTAGTATTTTTTCAAGCCCCGCACGGGCGAGAAAAAATGCGAGCAATGAGTAAAATGTCCGCACGTATTATCTGTTAAACCATCGAATAAGGGATTTATTATTCGACTAAAATTCTTGCATTTATAATAGCTTGTGTCTTGAAACCGGGATGTTAAGATGTAATACGACAATCTACTGTGTAATACGCTCGGATATTTTGCGTGTTCTCTTTCCCTTATAAGGTAAAATGACGTAACAGTCGAATAATATGTATAGACTTGCGTTGGGTGAGTAAGGATGAATAAGGGCACACGGTTCTGTTCCTTTGATGTCCGCAGTAAAATTGTTTGACTGTATTCACAACTTTTAAAAACTGAGACCAATTTGCAAGTGGGTTCAAGTCGAGTTCAAAAAGTTTATTCTCTAGAAGACCCCATGGCTACATATGCACAAGTTAATAATCAAGAGATAGAGCGGTTTCCAATAGACCACCCAGAAAAATACCATAATAGTCTTTAAAGTGCAGGTTTGGGTGGTGCTTGATGTAAGCCTGATTTTTCCAATTTCTTTTGTTTTCAGCATGAACTGCACGTGCCATGTTTCAACTTCTTGGCAATTTGCATACGGTGCACATTTGTATACGAACACACAATGCTATATCCTAGCGTTTCTCCATGTACTCTGAATGCCATTGTGCCATTCTAACAAAGGAGACTTGAATGATTACACCCCGGTGAGGCTGAGCCTGTACATAAAAGATTATTATGGTATTTTTCGAATTCGCTATAGATGGTTTTCATTCACGTGACCTTCAGTCCTGTGGGACTCAAATGACAAAGGCCATGGCGGCCATATTGGTGCACATATATTGGTGACTTGCTCGTACGCGTTTTCCCGCCCTTGTTTTCCCGCCCTTGGCGCCGGCTACAATGAATAGTCATTGAATAGTCTGCAAGTGTTGTGATTGGCCAGAGCGATTACCTTGGCTTTGGTTTTACGACACTCGATTGTTTCTTCACGCACCTTCTTGTACATTGGTTTGGTGCCACATTACATATTACTTACGTGTGTCTCGCGGTTGTTTTTGATGTCTGTGAGCAGTTTTAAAGCCATGGAAATCGCGTTGTAGTAGTTGGACTCTTTGGTAGAAGCAAGAGGTACGTCCTCAACAAATCTAGGTTGAAGAAATGAAACGGTGCAACGATGTAAACAAAAACATATACTCAAGTAAACAAAACATGAGACATGTGTCACACCACTTCTAAGCACAGCAAACATGTAACTACATGATCTCTAAAAGTGAATAACGAATGTAACGAATGTCAAGCGAAAAGATTATTTCCATTCGTTGACAACAGCGGTTAAAAGTTAGGTGATTCAAAGGCAATAAGACGTGCAAAACAGACGTTAAGCAGGATTAAAAACGCGAATACGCGGAGAAAAATGGATTAGCATGGATTGGCTACCATCAATCACAGAAATGAATAAGAAGGGCTGGTTCCCACTAGCGATAGAATCGGAATCGGAATCGGAATCGGAAGAAAGTTACCATTTAGTGGAAATCAAAACGACGCAAGCGGACAGTGAGCGACGGAAGCAGAAGCGGAATCGGAAGAAAAAGGAAACCTTCTGATCCTTCCGATTCCGATTTCGACTCCGTTTTTTTTTTAATTTACACTAGAACGTAAGGTTCCTTACCCTTTGGACTCCGACTCCGCTTCCAATTCCCTCGCTAGTGGAAACTAGCCGTAAAGAATAACCGATCAGAAAGAGAAAACGCAATAATAAACGAAATAAAATCTAATGTTCCAATGAGTCAAAAATCATGGCACGGTAAACGAACATTACCTTTTTAAATCGAGTAAATTCTGGCCGTTCGCCTGCACAAGCTGAGTATTGAAACAACCATTGTACGTGCCATCCGATACCCCACTATGTGTCATACCCGGAAGTAATGCTGTCTGAGCAAAAGCAATCACCTGTTGGAAAATAAAGGATTTATAAGAGGAAGATGGCAATTAAACTGAATATTTTCGATGCGGCTGTTCTAAAAAGAATTCCACACGGATTTATATGCATGTATGGAGCAGTTCCTCTTTTACTGTATTAACTCTTTAATGTGCTTAGTGAAATCGGTCACTCAGTAAAATGAAAAAAAAAAACCTTTCCTATTCGCGATTCGTTTGAAAAAAAAGAGAGGGAGACCGTTATTTACTGATTCTTAGAAGTTAATAAGAACGTTGTGAAACTTTTCCCTACTAGGACATATCCCTGAGTTGCATGATTTAGAGTCTATGAACGAAATTTGTAGATCATTCGCATAAAAGCTAATGGGGAGTTCTTTCTTGTGGTACTGCCTTTCATGCTGTATAACGTAGATCTAACTTTTGAGTCTGTGGTTAAGATTCTTTATAGTCTGATTATTCAACTGAAATGAAAGATATTGAGCAGTACTTTGTTGTATAAATTTTAGTTTTTTGATAGTTAAGCGTACGCCACATAGCAGTAAAAAGTTAAAACTTACGTTAACAAAGTCAGTCGGCAGCAATCCCTTAAGTACCGGAGTGATGGCAGTTCTGGCGAATATAACCTTGTTATCTTCCTTCATGGAATAGCTGATGTCGAATAATATGACGACGTTCTTTGGTCGCACAATAGCTGCTATGTACCAAGGCTGCAGGCGCTCGTCCTTGGTAGCTATTTCAAAACCAGACACTAGGTTATCACCGAGCGGATCATAGCCTGGGGGTATTTTGGGTGCGCGCGCGTGGAGAGAGCGAGTACCCAAAATAACCCTTCGCCTTGCCTTTCTAACGCCTGACACGTAGGCTAAATGGATCACTAATCCGTCAACACGACAACTCGACTCTAACATGTCAATCGTGTAGCTACCAATCAAAAACAACCTATTAAGGTTAAGTCCATACTGGTTTGAGGTCAAAGAATTGAAGAGTAATCAGATTTAAAACGACCAAAACATCTTAACGTGACATAAATATGCATTTTATGAAACGAGACTGTCAAGACAATTGGACGACGTAATTACACTGAGGAATTAAAAAAAGTTCACATCATTATTATTACATCCCAGTGATCGAGTGAAAATTTGCATATTTGCCACCGTTTACTGTATCTCGTTCAACGCTTCACGTATTCACGAGATAAATCAAGTCTTCTCCTTCCCGTCCCCTAGAGAACGAGGTTGGAGATAAATATGATAGGATGAAAACTGTAGATGCGGGTTGCTTGCACCAACTACAAGCCTTCTCATTATTGCCTGGTTTGTTGTTAAGTGAAATAAAGGGAATTCTATTCAGTCCCGAAACCACATTTTTAGGTTTTCATCGATGCAAATAAAACATATGGCTCATCAAAGTGACAACCTAAGGATTGAATGTGGATTTTCACTTTTAGTTTTGAGCTCGTTTCACTTACCACACTCTGACGAACTGACCAAAGCTGCAGGAAATTTTCGAAATAATCCTGTTGTATCGTCAGCAAAGTACTGCCACTTGAGCTGTCCCTGAAAAACAAAAGCACGTAAAACATTTTAGGTATTTGTTGCTCTGACGGACAAGGTAAAGTGCAGGAACGGTGGTTTAGTGGTTAGCCTGTGCGGTGGTGTAGTGGTTAGCCTGTGCCGTGGTGTAGTGGTTAGTCTGTGTGGTGGTGTAGCATGTGCGGTGGTGTAGTTATTAGCCTGTGTGGTGGTGTAGTGGTTTGCCTGTGCGGTGGTGCAGTGGTTAGCCTGTGTGGTGATGTGGTGGTTAGCGCGTTGGACTTCAGATCGGAAGGTCTGTGGTTCGAGCCTGGTTGCCATCGTGTTGTTTCCTTAGACAAGAAACTTTACTCCACGTTGTCTCTCTCCACCCAGGTGTATAAATGGGAATTCAAAAACTATAGTTATGGCAAAACCACAGAGACAAACCAATAAGAGTTCTGGATTGGTAAATATCTTGAAATAGTATAGGTAAAAACGGCAAACTGATCCTGGCAGCAAGGAGACGAGATTGAAACAGAAATGAAATAATCTCAATCTCCTCTTTTTGCCGTAGGGATCAGTTTGCCGTTTTTACCTGTATTGTATAAATGGGTACCAGCCACAAAATGCTGGGGTAACCCTGCGATCGACTTGCATCCCATCCAGCGGGGAGTAGCAATACTCCTAGCTGCTTTATTCTAAAGAAAAATCGTGTGGGCCTGGCTCCTTTGGCTCGCGTACGACTCTATCTACCACTCTCATTACAAAGAAAAGAACGTAACTATAAAAAAAGTTAAAGAATACCTCTCGTGAACCGGAATGCAGATTTTCCATCATTTGTCTCTCCAGCGAGCTGGTCCAGTCATAAGCGGATACAAGTTCATCAGGCATCTGAAACCGGATCAAACTGGTTAAACTGGCTTTTTATAATAATTTACAACTTCAAGACAAAGCGTAAATATAAAACCAGTGCTCAATTTATAAAACAAATCAATGTACCTCTTTTATTTCACTTGGCCAAGACCAGCAACTCTAAAAAGCAGGTAGAAATAAAATAATTTATGAATTCTTTTTCTACTCTCTTGGAGCAAAATAGCTAGTTCTAAGAGAAAAGTATTTTGCAAAGTAGCTTTAAAACGCGTAAAAAAAAAATTTAAAACGCGTCTCATTCTGAAAGGAGCGAGGCTTAGCTGCGTTTCAGTTAAATAACTAACAAAGAGGCTGTTATAAAGTCATCGTTTTGTACAGTTTGTCTCACAACGACTGAAAATAATGGATGACAACCAATAAGAGCGGTTTTCAATTCTGCATTGGTTTCTCAACCAATCAGAAGTAAAACCAAAACCAATCGTGACTTCCTCGCACGCGTTTTCCCGCGCTTGGCGCCGGCGACATGTATATTGCTTCGCGTTCTAATTGGTTCATTGGATTGTCTGCGTCTGTTGCGATTGGCTAGAGTGATCACTTGGTTTTCAATTGAAAACCGAATATTGTTGCCGAAATCGTCAAAACAATTACACACTCCGCTTTGATGCCTTTTGAAGCAGAACAGCATGCAATTTTGTTGCAACAGATTACCGTTTTCGTGTTAACCCATCGTTGAAACTCAGTGGAATACTGGGTGTGGCCATCGTAACGACAACACTGCTTGGGAGCAATCTCTTTCAAATTAGTTATCCTGGGCTGATTCCCGTCCTTGTATTCTTCATAGCCTTTCTCGATCACGCTCTTAAGCTTCATCCCGAGCTGTCTCTTCTCTTCAATCCGACCGCTGATAAACTTGGCTAACCTGTCCACCAAATCTGAAGGGTTCAGCCTGATATCCTTTTTAGCTGCAGATTAAAAAGAAAAAATATAATGAGTTGTTAGCGCGGTTTTCAATTGAGTGTCGAAAGTAATTTTGCAACAGCTTGCATTGCTATGCTTTGTCATTGGCTAATCATTATCAGAAGCAAAACCTATACCAATCATGACTTGCCCGCACGGGCTTGGCGCTGGCTACATGTTTTTGCTTCGAGTTCTGATTGGCTCATTGGATTGTCTGCGTTCGTTGTGATTGGCCAGTGTAATAACTTTGGTTTGGGTTTCATGACACTCAAATGAAAATTAAATAAGTAAATAAAAAATGATTTTTAACAATGAAAAAAAAATGATAACACATGTGCAGACATCAAATTTAACTTCTTGGTGGTGAGTGAAAATATCAAATCGTTACTAACATTTTTCCTCATTACGAAAATCTTCGGTAAAATTCGGAAATTTTCGTATGTCCTTCGGACAATCTTCGGAAGTTTTAGGTGAAAATCTTCGAAAATCGCTAAATCTCCGTAAACAGTCTGCGAGTATTATCGCCTATATCTATTTCTCACTGTAAGTTCCGAAAGCAACGCTATTCATCCTTTGCTGGCCATCCTATTCACCTTTCTCCATAACCCGCACAACATGTCAAACTTACTGTCATTATCGTAAATGTTTTTCATCTCATTCACACAAAGCTTGTCAACCATCAGATTCTTCGCCGTAATCGAAATCCTCTCCGCTGCGCTAATGACGTCACTGCTGGATATCTCGTGTTTGACTGTGCAGCTGCAGTTAGGATTGACAATACTTTTCTTAGGGAGAGTAGGTGCGGTATCCATTAGTCTATTTTCGTATGTTTTGAACTTAGCTGTAGAGGCGTCGAAGTCGAACACGTGCCAGTAACGTGAGCAGTTTGAGCTGTCATAACCAAGCCCGCCTGCAAAGGAGAAAGAAGAAAACAAGAACGTTTAGCTTGCGGCAAATGAGAGATAGGATGACGAATGTGTCTTTGTCGCTTCTTTTTTCGCTTGTTCCCATTATCTAAGAGCCTAAAGCAAATGAAATGGAAAACTAAATGCATAACTGCAAAGCCAGCGCAATTTAGAAAACCACTGTTATTCATTCATTTGTCCATGTTAGTTGATATGCGTAAGAAACTTCACTTTGAAGCCCCGCCGGGCTACACGTTCTAACATTGTCATATAACATTTGTTGATCTAACAATGTTAGAACGTGTAGCCGGCATGTTAGATGACGTTTGTCTAACATTTTTTGTTAGACGAATGTTTGATCGAAATTAAAACATTCTTCTAACAAAAAATGTTAGACAAACGTCATCTAACATGCCGGCTACACGTTCTAACATTGTTAGACCAACAAATGTTATAAGACAATGTTAGAACGTGTAGCCGGGGCTTAAAACTTCCTAAAGAGTGTTTACACTCACGTGACCGGCGGCCATATTGGAGTGCTAAAACAATAGGAAATGTTTGAATAAGAATAGAGCTAAAGTCCCATAAGATTCGTTTAGGACACCAATATGGCCGCCATTTCATTGTTTTGGGACACCAATATGGCCGCCGTGACGTCATGTGCAAACGCTCTATTGTCTTATTTCGTTCTAGGAAAAAACTCGCGAATTTGATTGCTAAAAAGCTCTTCTTTTTCAAAATCAAGTGCTGTTTCCTACTCTGATAATTCTTTTGTTTTATTTTTTAAAGACTGTTTTTATCAGTTAAGCTTCATTAGCTTTTACTGTGAAGTCAGTGTGGAATTGGCTTGTGTCCATCTAATCCACAAAACCAATAGGCCATTTCCGAGTTGCTTTATGCTTGGTACACAACCTTCCATATGAAAATTAGTTGACATTCACATATGAAAGGTTCTGCACCAAGCCTCACTTTGATAACGAGGCAAAAAGCAACTCGGAAATGGCCCATTACGATGACCAAAAATTATTCTCATATTTTGAAATAATAATCGAGCAGCGGCTGGGGAGAGAAGGGAAACGCGCAGGAGAACCTGGGAAGGGATAAGGAAAGAAGCGAAGCTCTTTTCATTTCCTCTTCACACCGTCCCCACAGCCGCTTTTCTCTTAGTTTTTCAGTTCTGATTTTTAAGAGCCTAGATGCGGAGATGTGAAAGAGAGATTAGCCTTACTCTCACTGCATCCCGGTTGCTGGATACTGTGCAGCAGACCTCCCGTGGATGCCTGATAAATCCTGACATTGGCTGATATCTTATCCCAACAAACACCGTTGGTATAAATATGGACATAATAAGCAAAGGTCTCCGACTGCAGTCCTCTCATAGTTATGGTCTCTGGTCCGTACATGTCTGTGGCATCCACATCAAGATCAATGATCTGGGAACCCTGTTGACACCGCTTACCATCATAATAAACCTGCGCATATCAAAATATTGATCAATATTTATGATCTTGGGCTATGTTCACACTTGGTGCCCGAGCACTAGTCCCTGGGTACCGGCACAAAATGGTGCTGCGTTCAGACACTGGGTACCCAAGATATCAACATGTTCACATTCTGAGTGTACCATGGAATTGTGGATGCGCAAAGCAGTGGTTTGTGGGTGTAGTGCCTCGGAACTAACGCAAAATGTGTGCACACTGGGAACCGGTTCCCATTTTAGTGCCCGAGTACAAGGTCTCGACCTTGCACTCGGGCACGGGAATAATGGCGTGGGTACTTGAAAAAAAATGGTGTGTTCACATTAGTGCCCAGCGATAATCGTACCCAAGCACCGTGCTCGGGCACCAAGTGTGAACATGGCCTATTCACTGATCGCTGTCAATAAGAATGTTTGTATCTTTAAACTGAAAGTGGTAACGATACACTTGAATTTTTCTTGTGGCAAAGCATTCACTTTAACACACCCAAGGATTGAGTCATGGACGGCAAACTTGTCCAGACTCTTCTTCTGCGCACATCACGCATCGTTATTTCCAGACGCGCTTACAACCCAAGAGAATAAACAAAAAGCATAAGGCGACTTGCACACCTCAGCAAGGAAGAAAGTGTAGACTACGTCTTGAATTTTAATAACATGGATCATCTTTTACTATCAGCTACCTTATAACACCAAGACTATTCAGGCGCAAATAACGTTTAAGGGCCGCTAGGAGACCAACCTTTGAGACCCGGGGACAGATAAGTAATCGGGGCAATGGGAGTAAAGTAAAGCGAACGGATCTTCGTTTCCAGCGCTTTGGACTTGCATGTATTTGCTTCGAGTTCTGATTGCTTCATTGGATGGTCTGCTTCCGTTGTAATTGGCCAGAGTAATTATTTGGGTTTTGGATTTACGGTGTTCCGAACTGAAAGTTCCTGTTCTTGTTTTTGTAAAATAATTTAGAATTTTTGGACGCTGAACACTGGGTCCTAGTCTAAGTTTGCAGGGACTTGGACCCCCCCCCCCCCCCCCGAATACTAATTACCACGTGCTTTTAAAATCGATCGTTGTGTTGTGTTTCGTTGTCGAGAGATGTAATTCTCGTTCATATTGGATAATAAACCGCTCAAAGACATACGGCACCCAAGTGATGAAGATTATAAGAGATCGATAGTATACTTAACAGCAGAAGCTCATAACAAATAACGTGATAAGCTTCTGTTTAAACTTACCATTCCAGACTCGCAATCAGCATCCTCTGGCTGGACGGTCCAAGGTGTAATGAGATAAGAATCCAGGTCCTTAGGCTGACGGCCCCAGGTCAGCACGATACGGTACATGTCATCCGTACCGCGGAGGGAAAGGCGCGGAGAGATCACCATGTCCTGTTGAATCATAGCGTGTTTTCCTGTAGTGGATGGGATTTTCAAGTCTTCGTTTAGCGTGTAGTAACCGATCCGGGAGGTTCGAACCTGAAAAAAAAATATCCTTTAACATTGATATCATAATGCTAACGTCACTTATGTGAGTGAAAATACCATCACTGTTAAATATCACGCTCATTCTCCTACGAATTATCATTTGTGGTAAGCCGTGTTTGTGTTGAGCTGTTTTGTGTAACTTATACAGATTTGTATGAAGCTCTGCGACGTCCCAAAAAATCCCCAAACTGCAGACTCTACTACAAAACAAAGCCTGTAGAAGTATGTTAAACCAACAAGGCGATTCGGCTTAACTAGGACCTACAGTTTAGAAGCAAAATGGTCTCTTCTATGTGAATTTTACCGACTGGCCAACACGCAAAGTTTTCAGTCAACCTGTCTGGCCTATTTCTTCTGGTCAAATTGTTTTGTTTTTGATCATCCTCAGGAGCACACAACAATCGTTTCGTTGGAAAGCTGCTTTTGTCCTCTAGTTTAGGTACTTTTCTTTTCTTTTATTAACTGAAGTCTGTATTAATCTTTCCCCCGCCTCGATTGGCCTTTTTTGCAACTAGCGGTGGGCAAGTATCTCTATCTCTTACTTTAATTTATTAACTGAAATAGGCCATAAGCACGATGACGTCATTTGACTACTACTACCAGAATTCAATTCGTTTTTCCTTTCTTATTTAAATTTTGTAATCCCAGTGCGGTTTAAATAACAATAGCCCTAATTTGCACTACAAAACAAAAAACTGAAGGATTCTGGTAGTAGTAGTCAAATGACGTCATCGTGCAAATGGCCTATTGTATCCACTGTTGTAATTAGAAGGTGTGAAACAAAATTGTTGTTGTTGTTGATTAAACTTTTATAATATCGGAAAATTTAGCGCCTTTTGTTTTTGGAGGGATACAAAATGTCGTTTCGGGTACGAATCCCGGGAGGGGGGTGGTACATTATAGGGAGTATCCCCTCCCCCCCGGGGGGTACGAATAAGGTAGCTGGCTTTTGGAAAGGTGTAAGAAGCTGGTAAATTAGGGGATAAGATTTCTTTCCCTAAAATATTCTGCCGCTGAAATGTTCAGCAAAAATAACAGAAAATATCAAACTGTATCAGCTTTCACAGTAGTTTTTTTTTTTTCATGGAAAGACAGTACAACGCCATTTCAGCATTTTCCTAAACACTCCTCGTTGGATGCCCCAGTGCATCCTGGACTAGTCTCATCTCGACCAGTGTTGTTTATACTGTAGAGCGGTTATCAATTGAGTGTCAACTCGCAAAAGCTTTGGTTTTGCATTGCTACGCTTTGTGATTGGCTAAAAAATCTCGCGCCACTGTCTCGACCAATCAGAAGTAAACCAAAACCAATCATGACTTGCCTGCACGCGTTTTCCCGCGCTTGCCGCCGGCTACATGTATTTGCTTCGAGCTCTGATTGGTTCATTGGATTGTTTACGACCGCTGTGATTGGTCAGAGTGATTGCTTTAGTTTTGGTTTTACGACACTCAACTGAAAACCGCTCAATACGTTAATAAATACGTGCCTGATAGTAACCGGGTTGAACATCCTCGATGATAGCAATACCATACGAGTTAGTCAGGCTTGCGGCTGTTCTTAGAAAGATTCCAGCATTGGACAGTAGCATGCACTCAGCTCCAGGCACTGCTGCCCACTGCACGCCATGGGTAGCATCCTTCACCTGTTGGAATCAGAAAGCAGGCATGGTGAAAGATAGGTGTTTCAATCTTATTGTGTGCCCAATTCAAAATTGGTAAAAAGTCCTTCTCAGTAAAAAGAGAAATTGATGTCAACACAAGAAAGTACATCGCTTTAATTTGAATGGTCACACTTCAGAATTTCGTGCATGGTCTCAAAAGTAAGAGAAACTTTATACAGCATAATAAATAGTTCCACAGGAACGTACTTAATTCTCAGTAGCTTTCTTTTGAATTGTAAAACCACCTTGTTCAGCAAAATTGACAGTACCACAGGAAAATACTGCTCAGTAGCTTAATTTTAATGGTCACACTTCAGGATTTTATCTCCAGACCCACGAAGTTTATAGATTTATATCATGTCTCACAAGTTTGACTCTGGGAGTATATAGCTAGTATATCACGGGCGTAGATTGGGGGTCGCACACCTTATTGAGACTTATATAACGTAATGTCGACACTTAGAATTTTATTTTCAATAAATTTTTAAGTGTAAAAAAGAAAATCTAAAGTCACCACTCAGGACTGAACCTGAGACCTCAGCTACGCTTAGGCTTACATAGCCTACCGTTCCACTGTACCACCTAGCTTCTCGGGTTGCTTAGTCCTAAATTTAACTATATAAACTGCTGACCCTAACCTCAACTGAAAGCTAACCAGTTACTCCGTTATATAAGTCTCAATAAGGTGTCCACCCCCAATCTACGCCCGGGCGTTAACTTTTTCCTTTCGACTGTGAATCCAGCTGCTAGACCGCTAGCCATCGAGGAACACATGCTCAATTAAGACAAAATTTTATTATTTTAAGGTAGATTCGCATCAAAACGCGTGTCTCGATTGGAAACTCATCGCCCGTTTAAACAGGTTTATCGCTAACTAGCCGAGCTAACCAGTAGATTATTTTTTCAACCAGCTTACCGGTTATTTAGCCACTAAATTACTTATCATGCAATATTTGTAAGATTTTTGTTCTGTGGGGTGGTATTAACTAAATTATGGCAAAGAAAATTAAAATTAGTTTTCTCAGTCTTTTAGGTTGAGTACATTGCGTTAGTCATTAAACTGTACTTGTTCTCTTTACTCTGGTAGGCATATATGATATACAGTCTTTTGATTAAACGTTGTCATTGATCAGTCCCATCCCTACGCGACCAGACCGAAAAGGATTATGGAGAGAAATCAATTCACATTCAATAGCTGCACATTATCCAAATACGGAACGTCCTTAACGGAATATGTATCGAAGCGATTCTTGTTGTCTTTGCGTAACACGCGAGAGTTTTGTTCTCCATTGTAAACGCGATAGAGAATAATTAATCATGCATTTTAATTCACCCATACTCCCTTTCGGTCTGGTCGCGTAGGGGTAAGACCGATCAGTGACAACGTTTAATCAAATGACTGTATATTCAAATAAAAACTGTAAATGCTTTTTTGTGACTAACATTTGCATTTTCAAGAAAAGATTTAATTTCTGACGTGGAATTGTTCTTTCGTGTCACTTTCCTTCAAGACCCTAACAAGACTGTATTTTATTGCAATCTTGAAGACCCAGTGCAGAAATCTCGAATTAATTCGTCGCTAAATTTGTTGCGATCTACAACAATAAACAACAATCAGTTAACGATGCCCGCTCCATAAATACACTGCTAAATATATATATATATTAAAATACAGAAGGCAGAGAAGGTCTTGTTTGTATGTTATGGTGTTAAATACTATGAAACTTTGCTAAGTTTGCTCAAGCAATTATTCAGTTTTCTCCGATCTGAATACGAGTGAAATCAGTGCACGGCAGATTTAGAAAATAATCTTCTGTCAATTGTAAAGGAAGCAATTGACGTAACATGAACACAATCGGTAGCAATGCTTCGGGCCAACAAATGAATTACCTTAGAAAGCGAGCTACTGATATTTTACCAGGCAATCCGGCCAAAAAAAAGGTTTTTGCTGAATTTGTTTCATTTTCTCCATAATCAAATGGATCAATGCGAACACAGATAGTTTTATAAGTAAAGACAGTTCGCTTTGATCTGAGTACCAACACTAAATTACCCGCCATGTTATTAATAGCTTAATGGTCGCGTTTCATTCTTTGTAGCTGAGGCAAAACTAACAGTTAATGTTTGTTAAATGCATCAAAAGCGGCGAAAAGGTTAAAAACAAAGTTTTTCTTTCTTCAGGTATCCAGTGGTAGATCATTAATGTATAGTTGAGAAGATTGGATACTTCATCACTTTGGTAATGTAAGTATGGCGCAAACAAATCTCACAGGTAAAAAGCGTTTCTAATGGGAGCGAGCGACGATACAAGACAATACATTACAATCACTTTTATTTCAACACGATGGTGAAAAAGCGTTGCCGCTTTTGGGGTCGAAAAGTTCGTATGAACAAACTGTGAACGAGTTGTCAGCAAATATTATCGTTTTTGAAAACAAGCGTTAATAAGCCGAACCTGCAAGCTGAAGCGAGGTTGTGCGAAACAGATCAATTAGCATCTGGCAGACAGAATTTGACACGACTTACCTGGCAAGTGATGGAAATGGTACGTATTTCGCAGAAGTTTGTTATGATAAAAATAACAACAACAAGGGCACCAGAACTCATTTTTGTCGCATCGCCAAGAGAATCAAGTTGTGTGTAATCAAACCATCAATCACATTTTCAACGCACGTAGCAAACTGTTTTGCATTTGCGTTATGTTGAAAACAATAGAGAGGCATCTTCCGACGGAAATTGTTGTTGTTGTGAACAATGCTGATTGAAATTTGCATGACCACTGAGATCATTCGCATTGTACTGGCTGGTGCGTTTATAGATTTTTAACACAAGACCTTGATTTTCTAATTTAAGAAAAAAAATGGAAGAAGTCCATCAAAGTGTAACCATTCAAATGAAAGCTACTGAGCAGTACTTTCCTGTGATGCTGTTTATTACACTGTACAAGGTGGTACTAACTTTTTAGTCTGTGGATGAAACCCTAAAGTGTGACCAATCAAATGAAAGCTACTGAGCAGTACTTTCCTATGGTGCTGTTTATTATGCTGTACATTGAAAGTGGTTCTAACTTTTGAGTCCGTGGATGAAATCCCACAGTGTGACCATTCAAATGAAAGCTACTGAGACGCTGAGAAATGCCTATACTTCCTTAGGGTACTAATCAATCACTCACTCACTCACTCAATCAATCAATCAATCAATCAATCAATCAATCAATCAATCAATCAATCAATCAATCAATCAATCAGAATAAGTGTAGAAAGAAATAGGCAGAGGGGTCACTGAAAATACAAGTGAATCGATTTCTTCCTTGGCGCGCGCGCTCGTACTGACGTGGCGAACGTCCTAATCTGGAAGAAAAATTATATCCCTACCTGGGGTCAATTTAATAAAACTTTTACACTTGTAATTTACAAGTGTAGCTATTGTTTTCAACCTCTGAAACCGCTGGTCAATGGCCTGTTTAAATTCCTGTACATAAGTCGTTTTCAGTTTTCAGTTTAAAAGATAACACTGCTTTTTAACAAAGAAATAATCATCTACACTCACCAGTTACATTTCTGGATAACGATTATCAAAATCTGAGAAACAAAAAAAGATACACACAAAACAAATCATAAATGCAGTATTACAAGCTATTACGCAAACTCAAAACCTTAAATCAGTTTTAAAATTTTATTTTATTTCTAAAATTTCTACCAAACGTTACGACCTCATTTCAATCTGTCGGCTGAGTTACACGAATAAACTGAGCTTTTTCAACCAAGAATAACCGAATTTACATTTCATTAGTGATTACTGAGTTACTAATGACTTCATCAAGATTAAATATGAAGTTCCATTATTGAATGGATGACACCTCAGTCATGAAACGTCATTGACTAGAAATTTGTAGCCCTGCGTGGCGGGCGTAAATGGAGAGGGGAGAGGGGGAAGGGGGGAGGTTGGAGGGGGAAGAGGGGGCGCGAAAAAGGAAAGGGGGAGAAGGGAAGGAACGCCCGCTATAAGAACCAGGCTATTCTCAATACACCCACCGATTTCCTTGTAATCGAATTACGTCAACTGTCAATACGTTCACCAATCAGAAACTGGCACGCGCTTTTACGCATGGATGACTTCACGCGGGAATTTACTTTGTTTACCGCCCAGCGCGAATTAGCCAATCAGAATTTGCGGCCGCCAGCGTCCGCAGAAATGAACAAATGGGGGTCTTTATTGATGGCGTCCTTTCCCTCTCTCCCCAGTTCCCTTCTCCCCGACGCCTGCTACGCAGGCTAAGAAATTTGCTTCAAAAATCTTGTCAAACCAAGATATTGCCTAAGCAAAACACAACAAAAACCCGAAGTTCATATAAATATAACTTAGACATAACTTTGCAGATGTTTTTCCATACTTTGACAGACATTATGTTCTTAGTAATAATGCATTTTGTTTTGTCAGTTGTTGATGCTTAATTAGTAGTTGATTGACAACTGACATGGAGTCATCACAGCATTAAAAGGTAAACATCTTACCCGTAAATTGCAATAAGATACCGATTTTTGGCAAACGGTTATTTTTCATCATGCTCTTTCCCAGTATCTCATTAAATCCCATTATTTCACAAATTTAAGTATTCGTATAGAGTGCTTTCACTCACGTGACCGGCGGTCATATTGGAGTGCTGAAACAAAGGGAAATGTTTGAATAAGAATAGAGCTAAAGTCTCATAGGATTCGTTTAGGACACCAATATGCATGGCCACCATTAATTTTAATTGTTTTGGGACACCAATATGGCTTCCATGATGTCATGTGCAAATGATGTCACATAGCCTGCAGTAAAGGCATTTTTCTTTGGAGGGCGAGTATTTGGTCGTCATTTTGGTTTTGCACAGCGCTGGGGGCTGGGAGGAGTGAAAGGGGGCCTGACTCTCACACCCTTGGTCGCATCTTTGGACTCGCCTCAGTCTGCAGTTTTTATAATGCAGCGCTCATTTGCCCCCCAAATACGCCTGCTTTGCACGTTAGATGTCACATGTTGGTACTCTTTACTGTAACAACACAACACCTGTACCAGGTAAGCTGGTAGGTGGCCAATGATAATTAAGGTATTAAAGTCTGGCAATGGTGATATAGCAACATGGCTCACACATTGCAGTAACCCTGCAAACTAACATTTTCTTGTATGAACAAGCAGTCAGAGTTTCTTCTGAACAAAGGCATTTACAAGAGGAAACACAACCTTCCTTGTTGCTGTGATGTTCTCCTGATTATAAACAAAACAGTTTTCATAACAATCACTCAACTGTCTCAATTTAAGTTCCTCTGAAGTAAACAGATGCTCTGCAATTTTTCTTCTTGCATCCTGATTTGGCCCACATACCGCAAGCTGTCTTCTGGGAGGTTCATCAAAGCCATCCAGGAAATAAACAAACATTATTACCAACACATCGAGACATGATGACTGGCAATATTCCAATATGTGGTGTTGAACTTGTGATCTTGAAAAGAACTCTGTCAACGATAATCCACTAACTGAGCTGATGCCAACACTCAGAGTTTCATTACTGTTTCTGGGTAAAGCCTTGTAGTCTTTCCTTAGAAGGTCCAGTGTGGTGAGGGCAGATACATCAAATTTTGCTGTAAAAAAATGGGACTTTGTGATGTCTCTTTAAAGGAAGAAATGTCATGGGAAATTTGCTCTGTTTGGTCAAAACTGTATATAGTATTTGACTACCGTAATTATTTGATTTAGTGCCGGGGGTGCTTATTTACTTTTGGTAGCTCAATGGAGGGCTCTTGTTGAAGAGAAAGCGATTATTGGAGAGAGGCGCTTATTAGGGAGGGGGCCCTTATTTCCTATTTGACAAAAACGTGCCAGTGTTAAAATAATATCAGAAAATGTACAATTCCCATAGTCAAAACAATGGTAACAATGGTTTGTAATGTCAGAACAATAGTAACAATGAAAATAACTGAAGAATATCAGATTTTTTAAACTTCAGTAATATGGCCAATTAAATGAAGCTTAATGGCAGTGGTGATCTGGTGATGCCATGCTCAATGGAGCATTTATTATTGGAGTAAGAGGTGCTAAAAACAACACTCATGCAAAGGGGAGGGGGCTAATAGAAAGGGGAAGCTTATTGGCAGGAGGTAGATTTGTAGCACCAAGGATCTCAAAAAGGTGTATTGTGTTAAGGAAATGACCAGTCCATCCAGTTAGTTCTGACAAATGGAAAGCGCCCTAATATTGATAAAGTGTGCTTAGAACTGTGGGCATGGCATTTAAATAAACTAACCTTCACTGAGAGTTGTATAAAGTTCATCTACTGCCACAGGATGCCGTTCCTGTAATCTGTAGACAATTTCTTTGTCTTTGTCTGTCGTTCGTCCAGCTCTGGGATCCAGATTTACTGTGTCTAGAAGTATTGTTCCTAGTAAGAGGCTGCATATTTTACTGTCCAGTATATCTAAAGCCAACAACCTTTCAGCCACAAGCGTAGAACAGGATCCCACTAGTTCAATTGTTTTATTAACTTTTAAATCATCTGGCCATAGATCTGTATGATGGTCTGAAAGACGATTATGATAAAAATTTAAAACAAATAATGGCATGCGGTGTGCTTCAATATCAGAGCTTAATTAAAGCAGGCAACCTATCAAAATCTAGATTGCACGTCACAATATTTATCTCGATATAACAAATGAATGTAAATGCCCTTTAACACTTCACTCAAAGACAGCTATTTAAAGTTTACAGCAAACTGTTTAAATACTAACAATGGATCAGGCATCTAAGCAAGGCCACCCCTGCCTGTAACCGGCAGCACCCCTTAACTACCTTGCCTTTTTGCTTTGCTCATCATGTCGGCAAATGCTGGAGCCGAAGCCATCCAGAGATAAAACTCTTCCTTATTCTCTATCTTGTAATGAAGCAACTGCCAAACTGTACAATAATTATCGCGTTCAAAGAACGCAATTCTAAATTGGTTCGTATTGGTTGTTCTGTGGTTTACATGCAGTAAAATTTGAGATTTTTTGGTAGACGGTCTTCCAAATGGCCGCCCCTATTGGTTTTTTCAGGGGCTCATTTCTGCCGGAAGTTCCTTCAAACGCGTCTCCATGATCTCCAATTACTGCTAGTTTATCTCTAAAACAGACACAGGTATACCCACCCAAAATTTCAACGACTGCAATATCCATGTGTTTCTGTGCTTGGGCTAGAATGTTATGATCCACTAAAATGAGTTTCAATTTCTTTCTTTCCAACAAGGTTTGTAAGTTAATATCTTCTATAAATGTGAAGAAACCAGGATCAAGGTGAAATCTTTTGAACAGGAACACTGCTTCTGTTCGCAGACAAAAGTCTTCCTTGGGTATGTTGAACACTGGAATAACAGTTGTTTGTCTTTCTGGAACACTAGACAAAGTCTTGAAAAAGGTAAAAATAATATTCTGATTACTAAGTATACATTGGATAACCTGATATTTCATCTTGCCTTTTCAGAAAAAAAAAATAATTTTTTTTGGACCAAAAGAAATTAAGTTCTTTTCCAGGTCAGGTCTGTGTATGACAAAAATTTATTTCACCAATTTCCAGGACAGTTTGCTCTGATTGCAAAAAATCTGGCAAGTGTTTTCTTTCATTTTTGAAAATTTTTGATGAGATTTTAGTTGTGCAAAATTCACATCTTCAAATCTTTAAAATCCAAAATGAAAACAGCAAAATTCAAGGACTTTCAATTATAACTATAATAATAATAATAATAATAACAATAACTTTATTTATTTATCCACGGAATCCTTATCACTAAAGAGTGGTCTTCTAAAGAGCCGTGCGCATTAAACCTAGTACAAAAAGTTAAGACTTAAAAATTACAAAACTCCTACAATAAGTGCTAAACTAAGTTAAAAAAATACGAATATACAATAGTGGAATAAAAACTATTTATAGTAGTGGCCTGCTTAGCTTCTGATTTTCAAATTGCGAGGTAAGTAACCTTTAATAACACCTTAATAACACTTGTAAGGAAAACAAAATTATTAATTTCTGTTTGTACAAGTAAGTGGATATCAAAAATACCTTGAAAATGGACATGGCATAAATAAGAGATGACACCATTGAGTCAAGATCACAAGCTTCATTGCCCAGGACAACGTAAACCTCATCAAAGTCAGCTAGGTTCTTACAGCAGTCCTTGTGTAAACACAGAGAAAAAACATCCAGTAAGCTTCCAGTAAAACCTACTTTAACTAGAGTGCAACTACTGAACTGTCTGATCCTTCAAGCCACAGTCCCTTGAAATATTAATTTCCTTCCCTGGCTGCAAAACATTGCCTAGCTCCTCCTCCAAGCTCACCCTGACTTGGCCCTGTTTTGCAGTCCCAGCCTTCAGCTAGCACAATGATAGTGTAGGGCTGTTACTTAAGGATGTTCGCACGAAAATTTTCTGACATTGATTTTTTTCTAAAACTTTTGCTACAGCTAGGTAACGAGTTACTCGTGTCTGAAATGCAAAAAAAATGGGGGTCACTGAGTTCGATTTGAGAGATAAGATATCTGAACGGCCACCTTAATTTGGAAAAATCAGTCGTCCTTACTCAATAATGGCCCCAATGTCTGTTGGTCTAAAACTATTGCAAATGAATCTCTAGAATGGAACTTTCTATGCCAAATTTTACATGAGTGGGTCTATTAAGCAAATTAACTAGTGACATCCCTTAAAGTGAATCTTATTTTTAAATGACAGCATTTGTAAACCATGACAGCCGCAAGTCGGTGGGATTCGATGTTGTGTCGGTAGAATAATGGGAAAATTTTATGATTTGTTAATTTTTTTCACAACCTGTCAAGGATTAGAAAAGAAAATTATCTAGCCAAAAAAAGTAGGGGTCCCCGACCATCCAAGCGAGTAAAATCTTAGTACAGTTAAGGCAAAGGCTACCAGCCCTTTATCTGTTTAGATTTCTTACTTTGCGCTGGTGCATGACATAGCATGACGTTGCAATATGAATTGTGTGCACAGTAAGGATGTGCATAAACATTTAGCCCGAAGGACGTCCTTAAAGGGGTGCTTGCATACACCTTGGCAATTTTTGGCAGGAAACAGTGGTGTCGATGACTTTTTATGAGACCCTTACACCTGGCTATACCATGCTGGTGACATGAATCCTAACAAGGACGAAACAGCTGTCCATGGTTGCCACTGCCCAGGTGATATGGCTGTGCACATGCGTAATGCGGAGATGTGTCATGCGACCATTGCTTTCGAATTGTTTATTTTTATTGGTATTTTGATTGGCAGTATGCTCAAAGCAGTTTTTCAAAATTGGCCAATTTTTTCAAGTTATTCCTTTGAGTCTTAAAAAAATCGCTTAAATCTGGTTATGGTTTACAGTATTCTATTTTCGAGGCAACACAGTACTTTCCACTTGGTCCAAAGAACATTTTGTTTGTGTTAGAGAAAAGGTAAGCTTACTTTAATTAAGCTTAATAGTCAAATATTTGGTGGAGTTTTGACGAAACGAGCAAAATCCCCGTGACATCGCCCCTTTAAATCAGTAGATTATACCGTGGTCGTATTGTATACTGATTGACAGAACAATAAAATTTCTCTGCTGTGGGAACTGAGTGCCATTTTTTGCAAACAATTTGGTAGTTCCTATTCAGCAAAATGGCCGCCATCCAAACCAAGAATACATTATACGAAAAAAAAACCTAACTTTTTCGCATATTTATGAGCAATAAATGAAGTATGAAACACATTGATTGTGCATTTGATTATCTATGAAAAGAAATAAAGCTGTAAAAGACGACAAACGTTCATATACGTACCTTTGAATACCTCAGAAACTCCTCCATTTTGTTCCTGTTGACTGTCGTTGACTGGCGGGAAATCAACTAGTACCCAGTCCCCATCTGACTTGTCTCGACAACCAAAAAGTGTCAAAAGTTTGAACAAAATTTTATTTCCGGATGCTTATTCACAGACAATTTACCAGCAGCGAAAAGTAATACCAGGTCAGTATATCTTATCCTGTCTTATACAAAGATACTGCTTTTCCTAATTCTGATGAAAGCCGTCTTTTTACAAACATGTATTAAGACATCCTCGGAGACCCAGGGGCAGTTAGTCGGGGAGGGACGAAGTAAAAACGCTCGCTCTTGAAAACTTTCGTCGCGCTGATTTTGGCCGAGTTTTTACTTCGTCCCTTCGTCCTTCCCGACTAACTGCCCCTGGGTCTCCGAGGATGGTATTAAGAAGATCCTCAAATGGTCTAGAATATTTAACCTTTTTGTACCAAAATCTTCCTTTTGTCGACCTTTTGTTTCTGTTTAGCTCTTGTTAATTTTGCAGGTTCTCGCGCGTACCAGGTAAGCTATACCTTTATAATATTCCATATGGAACTTTTCTTCCCGGATTAGACAGGGGTACAGGGGCCGTGGCACCAATTTTCGATTTCAACAGGCCGCAAGTATTTACTTAGAACAAAATGATCCTTTTCTCTGAAAAAAGTTTATAGATCAAGTATGATTTTCATTTGCCTCCCAAAAATGTTTAGCTGAACTTCCAGAAAGCCAAAAATAGCATGCATCCCGACAACCTCGTTCCCAGGGTCTCTCTTCGCTCCAGGGGGCGGGAAGAAGAGAGACCCTGGGTACGAGGTTGGCATCCCGATCGATCAAGGGGCACTGTCCGGCTTATATATCTTGTTTTTATAATTATGACCAGGAGCTTGCTTCATTATCTTAAAATAGGAAGAAAAAAATCGCCAAACATGATTAAAGCAAAGAAATGTTAACCAAAGGAACAAAATAAAGGCTAAAAAGGTCAAAATTCAACAAGAATGACAATTTTGATTTTTTGACAGGCGATCAAGAAATCAAATTTCATGAAAGCTAATCCACTTCCATCCAAGGAAAAGTTTGTTTTCGGCGGGATAGAGCAACTATTTTCGTTTCGCTTGGAAAACCATGATTCCCCGTGGGAAACGCGTTTAGCTAGCAATAAAGACAACGAAAGAGGGCTACTGCAATCCAAATTTCGTCATCAGTGTAGAATTTTCCTCGTCCTTTCCCCACATGCAGTTATGCACATGTTAACACAGAACTCAACAGGACCTTAACTTAACAGGAAGCTATTATAGATTAGTATTTATTTTTCGGAGTAACCTTATTGTAGAATAAACATTTCACAGACTTCGAGTGAAATACAGGGTCAATACACAGTTCTAAAGTGCACTTCACTACATGGGCCACCGACCCCCAAGACTGAAGTGCTATTAAGCTTGTAGGAATACCGGTTATTAGGGGGGGGGGGGGGGGGGGGGGGTAGGGGATTGTAAGGATAGGCATATAAAATAAGTGACGACCCCGCTCCCTTCCAACCCCCAAACAACGGCAACTGAGTCATCAAGAGCACCTTTTTTTAACGTTTTTACGTAACTTTATGACAGTATTTAAAACATACTTTTCTTACCTAAAACAAGCTAGTTTCCAGTTTTATAACTCTGCATAGCAGAAATTGAATAAATATGCTTTTTTTATATATAAGAACTTCTTATTTTTTAGTTGAGGTTGAGCCTAGACTGAACGTTCTTATTTTTGGGGCGATTAGAGCCTGAAAACGTTCTTGACAATGTTCTTAAGACAAATTGTATAGTAGCAGTTCAGTAAATCACATTTCTGAATGAAAACCAATTTCCTACTATACATATTGGCTACCTATTCTAAATTGGACAACCTGCACCATTGCAAAAAATAAAATCAAGCATTTTTAGCTCAGTTGGAATGTAAATTTTCTCTGACCAAATTATAACACTGACTTCTATAGAGCGTATGCACATGACGTCACGGCGGCCATATTGGTGTACCAAAACAATAGAACGGCGGCCATGTTGGTGTACCAAAACAATCCTGTGGGATTTGAACGCTTTTCTTATGTTAACACTTTCTTTTGTTCCAATAAATTTGCATAGCTGCTTGCCACGTGAGTGCATACGCTCTATTCTGTAATTTTATATATTATAATCCGCAAAGCTGTTGGCATGAAAGCGGATATATTAAATACAATGTAAAATTTACCTATAAATAATAGATGGTTTTCACGTTATGTCACGGAGGCCATGTTGGTGTACAACTACAAAAGAACTTCAATGAACTTCTTTTGTTATGTACACCAACATGCACATGGCCGCCATGGCCTTTGTCATTTGAGTCCCACAGGACTGAAGGTCACGTGAGTGAAAACCATCTATTGTACAAATAAGAGGACAAAATAAAGATGCTCTTAGAAAAATCCCAGCTTGGATATTTTCTTAGCACGTTCTTAAATGTTTGGCCAATCACAACCTCAACATATTTCTTATAAAGAAGGTTCTTATGTAAAAAAGAATGAACAATGTACGTGGTTATCAAGGGTGGCCCTAAAGGTTAGACTGCAGAAACAACTGGGATTAGCACCTAATAGTAATTGGACTGAGTGGAGTAAAATTCAAGGAGTAATCGGGCGAGTAATTTGAAATCAGCCGAGCGTGTAGCACGAAGACGATTTGAAATCACGAGCATGATATACCCCTGAATTGTATGACACAAAAAGTTCAATTACTATTACTAATGCATGTGTTTTCCTGTGCATGGTGCCGGCTACATGTATTTGCTTCAAGTTCTGATTGGTTCATCAGATTGTCTGCAAGTTCTGTGATTGGTAAGAGTAATTACTTTGGTTTTGGTTTTACGACACTCAATTGAAAACCGCTCTAATAATGACAATGATTGCTGATCAATCTAATCCAATTTAACAAATAAAATAATTTATTAATTAATATTAAATACCTATCATACTATTATTATTTCTAATAGTTACAATAACAGTGTATCAATACAGATTGTTATTTCAAAGTTATACCTACAATGTATATCTCAACTCATTGTGACAATTTGGTAATACCTCAAACAGAAATAGATTTTTTGCTATGATCGTATCATAACTCAGAAATAAATTGTAAAATGGAAGTTGATTTCTGGTAATTACCAGGTGATCATTAACCATAATAGTTTTAAATGAATGCAACTTTAAGTCTTGTTTTTGTAACTGCAGCTTTTATCCCACTATTTGATATAGCAAATTATATATTTATTCTTTTTACATTAATTGTGTAAGCAATACACTAGAAATGGACCTTTTAGTACCTGTATAAAATACAAGCATCTTATTTACACACATTTTTCTCTCATGTATCCCCTCAATAGGTTTATTAAACAAACAAAATTCTAATGTTTTATACTGCAACTACAAATCTTTGTGTCATGAAAAGAAAATGATACTTATGGCCACAAAAAATAACTATCACTAAAATATCCGTTAAATTTACAACTAAATTTTAAAATACCTTAGAAGACTTCATATCAATCTTGTGCTATAAACAGGCTCCAGATAGTTCAACTGCACATATCTCACATGTTATTCCCTTAATGAAACCTTAATAGCTTTATTGGCATAAATGCACCAGTCATTAATGCTTACTGTGTTCTGTGAATAACTCAACATTTACTTATTTTTCTCTATTGCTAATTATCTTTTAAAATCAAAATAAAACTTGACTCCTGCCAATATGTGTGGATAAATCATCTCCTAACACCACATCTGTTCAAGCCTTCTTGTGTGACCACCTCCCTAACTATGATTCACCTTCAACTGTGATACCCACCAACATTTTGGCCACCTTCAGAGTAACTGTCGTAATACTGTGAGTCTATGTCAGATGCATTATGTCGTATGTTTTTGTTTGCACCATTAATTTGACAGCATTCTTTCCTATAATGCACCTGTCAATGGTTCCCCCAGGGGAGGGGTATCGGACATACCAATGGGGTTTGACATTTTTCCTTCAAAATTTGGTCAATTTTGTCACCCTGGGGCAAAAATTTCCATTCAAATTCCCCCACCCTAAGGAAATTCTGTAAAATATCCAAACAACTTAATTTAAAAAATCTTATTAAAATCATCAAAAGTAAGAGACTTGGCATATTTTACACAGTTCAAATCACATCCAAATTACTTCACTTAACACCAGCAGGCGAAAAATCGATCTATCGGCTAATAGTGGAAAGAAGGAAAGTTTTTAAACATAAAAGATGGAGAAATATGGTAAATAACTCGTCACTCACCTTCTCAATCCTGTGAATGCTCACCGAACGCGCCAAAATGTCGGGTTCGATAGTAGGTTTTACGTTGTGTATGGTACTTCTACTGTCCCCATCAACCCAAATTATGTTGACAATCTTCCTCACCCTGGAGCAACACAAACTTGTCAAATTCCCAACCCAGGGGAGGCAATTTAATGTCAAACCCCGTGGGTATGCCCGATACCCCCCCCCCCCCCCCCCAACCGGGGAAACCACTGACAGGTGCATAACATGTCATGAATATAGACTTGCAGCATCACAATTGTTTACTTTGAAAGAGGCCATAAAATTTGTGGGTGTTGTGGTTTACTGAGAAGAGTAGTTTGTGGTAACAAATTGTGCATGATAACACGTCCAAAATGTTTTTTATTTTTTGTCAGTAAAATGATTGTATTTCAGACCTGTTATAAGCAGCTACATTGCAGAGAACACAGTTCCATGGTATTTTCGGTAGTCACATGTGGGAGGATAGACTGTTCACATCATTATTTGATGTGAGCCAGACTTAAACTGCTGTCTTGTTCATCCTTGCTACACGTCTGTCGGCTACATCTATATTAAACAGATGACTGTCTTTCCATCTGAAATCTGATCCTGAACATCATCGCTCGACGTGGACTTCTCTGCTTGAGCAGATAACAAAGAGCATAGAAATGATGACAACGTTCCTCCAAGCACAGCATAAAAAGCCCATCCAAGAGAACAATCATTGATAACAAACGCCCCAGGTTTCTGAATAGCCTTCCGTGTGCACATTTCAGCAACTTCATCATTGTCCCAACCAGCTGGATAGAGAACTAGGCCAATGACAAGAAACAGAGCTACAGAAACAGAAGCAAAACAAATTTAAGCTTTCAGTGAACCAAAATAGAGGAGGGAGATAAGCAGGGGTGCCCAGCCCGTGGGGGGGGGGGGGGGGGGGGGGGGAACTCTGTATATTTTTGGGTGGGGGTGTGCCAGTGGGACTCTGAAACCCTTACCGGATCATGTTCAGCTGATTTTGCAACCCTATACTAGACTAGACACCGAAAATCTCTATCCTATCCCAGACTTGCTACTAATGTATTACTATTAGTGTTTTTAATGAAAAACCATCTGTCAACAATGTTGTCGCAATAATTTTATTTCCGTTTAGGGAAGGCTCTTTCTCTTCCAAGTTTCAATCCCTACTCTTGACTTAATTATTCATACCACTGATCAGTTTCCCGCAAATGATACCCTACTCTAGACCAAAACTCTCTGATTTCTATACCCTATCCCAGACTAAACTGCTTGAAAACCATACCATTCACAGTGGCACATACCCATACAGCTTATCTATGAGAGTACCCCCCTCCTGGGGGTGCCCGGGGGGGGGGGGGGGGGGTACTCCCAACAATTTAGGATCACTCAATCAAAATCTTTATTTATACACGGTTAAAAATATCAGTATTTACAATATGAAAAAGCAATTCACTGTTTTACATATTTGGCGTGTGAGAGTCCGAAAGGGAACACCATTCACTGATACCTTTTTTAAAAAGGCTCAGTGATTGAGTTGTTCTTAGTTCCTCTGGAAGGTTATTCCACAGGAAAGCTCCACTGTAGCTAAAGCTTCGCTTAAGGTAGTCAGTTCTCGGCTTAGGTAATGCCAGTCTTTGTTTAGCGTCACGAAGGTCACGAAGGATAGTTGTGCCGCCAAGGTTCTCAAACCCTGACCCTATTAAGGGTAGAAAATCGAGATTTGATACCCTTTTTAAGGCCCAAAACCAAGGCGTGTAGTACATTTTTAACAGACCATATCTTTTTCGTTTTTCCCACGTTTTGCGGGAATCACACCCAGGCCAAATTGGTGGGAGACGAGTGCTCTCACCACTGCACGATCCCTGCTCCATTACATTGTAAATTAGGTATGAATACTACTACTACTACTACTCAGCCGGGTGCAAGGCAGTCGGCCACGATCCTTCCCCACTGTTTCCTATCCTGCGCCATCCGTCTGATTTCCTCTGGTAGTGGTGGGTGCTCGCTGTTTATGTCCTTGGCAATATACTGGTGGAACATTGTTTTCGGCCTGCCAGATTTTCGCTTTCCATGCCGAGGTTGGTAGAAGGCATCCCATCTGGAAACCTTATAAACTTTAATGTATAAATTTGTATTATAAAATAATTTACCTGCTATAGCCTGAATCACTCCCCCAAGTGAGAAAATAGACTTCTTTCCCACACTCTGTGCACAGAATCCAATTAATGACATGAACACAACAACTGCCAGAAGAAATGTTCCAAGGCACAGGAAAAACAGACATGCCTTCCATGCCGCTGAAGGAATATCCATGAAGCCCTTAGCATATTTATAACAGTTCAGCTCAGGATCACCTCCAACTGACCTGTGAATTTTTCTGCAGCGGTTGTAGATTCCAATAGATGGCCGGTAAAACAAGTCAGGGGTGATATCTGTTGTTAAATTGAAACCCTCATCAGCAAAGGGTCTGGAGCTTCCATAGAGCCACTTGGGCGTCATGATGCCAGTGACTACTGCTAAAGTAGCAACTAAAGAGAGAACCATCCATAGAATGTTTCTTGTTGTAATTATAACATAGACTTCTCCCATCTTGTTTATAGATTGTCTATTAGCACCAAGTTGATGTGTCCTTTGACAAGGACAATGAATAGTACTCTTTTACCTGAAATTACAGATTTATAAACAGTAAATATTTAAGTGTTATTCAAAACTGAAACAGTACACCATAAAAATACATCGAGTAACCATCAATGAATACTAGATAACATATTGTGGTATTAAAAAAAATCAGGTCCTCATTTAAAATTCCTTCAAACTAGTACCCATGGCTGTGTTCTAAGAGTTGCATAGGGCTCCCAAAAGGAGCCACCCTATGACATTTAGGGTGCCCAGCAGTTAAGCCATGTGCAAAAACTCAACTTTTCTTGTTGCCCCAAGACAAAAGCTATTGCCTATGGCACTTGGGCACTGCATGGCACAGCACAGCCCTCAGGTAATGCATTTAAATTTAATTTGTTTTAAATATTATTCTCTTCCTCTGATACAGAGGAAAAGAAATATAGTACATTTATTTGTATTTATTTTAAAAACATCTTGGGTTAGTCCAAAAGCTAATAGGTTCATAAACATATCATTTTTTTTCTAGAAAGTGTTACAGGTCCAAATAGCAGTAAATTTAATAGCAAAGGAAACCAAATTAAAATGTAATTTACACCTGAAACAACATGATTGAATTTTGATCTGTCTGATTCCCTAAAAGCTGATCACCTTAATTACAAAGTAAACAATTATATTGCTGAATGCAGCAACAATAAGATACACCACACTTGCTATTCTAAAAAGACCAAAAACCTTCTTCACTTACTAAGAATGCATTTCCATTATAGTTTTGAATGCCTGACACAGTCATATGTAGTGAAAAGCTGTCTTTGTCACCGCCCCTTAACCCAACATTGGTCTCTGTTACCTTTTATTTCCTAGGTTATCTAGGACAAGGGGGCTGGATTAAATTCTAGACTGATTTGAGTCCCTTCTTTTACCAATCCATGACAATTTTAGGACAGTTGTCTGCTTCATGTGTGGCAACACCAGAACAGATAGTGGCACCAATTTTCAGGTGTGGCTAAAATAATGTATCAAATTTCATTTTGTAAAATATTGTAAGGGGCCATCGACATATTCACAAGTTCCCAGGCCAGACCCCCCCTCTTCCTTCTTAATGTCCACTTAGAATTTTCACTGTCCTGATGCCTAGAGCGACGTTTTTTAATAGTCGGGTGAATACAGTTTGTGAGACTACTGATGTGTGAAACAACAAACATTATTTGTAAATGGGCTTTAGTAAGGCACTTCTAGGATTAAAAACTAACAATTTCATACTTGCTCCAAATGCCCGGTGCTAACGTCCAAATATCAACTCTCCCTACTCCCCCCTCCCTGGACGAACTTGTGAATATATGTCAATGGCCCCTAAAAACAATCACCATAAGATATAGTACTGTTGACATATATCCATTTGAATGGTAACACTGTAGGATCGGATTTTATCCACAAGGGCTCCAAATCACATACTTTGTTTGATTCTGCCAGTTAAAATGTTACATTTCTCATAGCTCCACAATATTCTAATTTGGTTGAATAATTGGTTTCTGATGGAAGGGCGCATTCTCTGGCCTGGGTGGTCTGAATATTGCTACAGGGTTTTGATGGATGGTTGACATATAAAACTTAAGACTATTGCTTTTATTCCCAAAATTACTTCATGCTAGTTCAATATCATCTTTGTAATTTCAACATCATTCTTTACTGATCTAGATAGATAGCTCTGGTTCTCCTAGAAGATGGAAATATCATTGCAAATATGCTCCCTTTCTCACGTTTCAAATTGATTTAAAATGTCACAAGCTCCAAACATTTCAGTCCCTTATCAGTTAGGAGGGGTTCACTTTGAAATCTAGAAGTAGTTTTCAAACGCACTTTATCTGCTAAAGTGTCAAGTCTGGCGATGAAAGGAATGATAAAAGATGCATCAAAATTATTTCACATGCATGCAACCTGTATACAAATCATGCCATTTACACAGGAAATAAAAAAGAATGTCCAACATATTCGTCACATCTATGACAAAGGACATGCTTTTGAAAGAGATAAACGACAGGTTACAAAAGATATTGGGCATTAGGATTTTTAAAACAAAATGTAAATGCCACATTTCCGTTTTCTTGTTTGTTCACGGTTCAATTACTGTCATTTTTTTAATCTATTCAATTTTTCAGCGAGACAAGGGACGTATTAGGTTACTTGACTTTTGAAATCGTTGCTTTGATAATTCTAAAGGAATGTGAAGCAGTTCACTGTAATTTTTCTGTAGCTTTCCCTCCGATTATTCGGCAAATGGCGTGCGTTTATTGTTCAAAACAAAGTGATTGGCAACGTTGTGCGTTACTCGTTTCAAATCAAATCCTATAAAATGTGACACAAATTGGAAACAAATGGCTTGACAACATGACAAAAACTCACTGTCAACACATATCGTTCTAAACAGGGAAAATACGATGCCCAAAACCTCAAACGTTTTGTTTTGTCGATCGACGAACAAGCTCTTCGATAACCACTTCTTAAAAACTTCTCCACAAGGCACAATCATCAATTTTTGTGGCTCACAAGAAAACGTTTGTCCATAAATGCTGCTATTAAATTTAGCTGCGGGCTGTCGCCTCCGCAGTAAAAGGTCACCAACAGCCGAATAATGACTGTTTTGTCTTCTGGAATACGTGCAGCTAATAGATACATAAGTGATACGAATCTTGCGCAAGATGCTTCTATATAGCTACAAGCGCTTTAAAAAGACAAAAACATGCTTACAGAGATTTCCGTCAAAGAAAATACTAACACTTGATCCTTGCTTTTCCTGTAACTTGAAAAGAAAGAAACAGATTTGTTATGTCTCAGGACTTATGTGGGCTGTTTATAAAACCAGAAACCAGAAAAATGCGTACGTGACCGACAACAGACGATTTTAAAATAACTTTGTGATGCTTCCTTCACTTTCCCTGCCTTCAAATTAAACATTATTGTTCCAAAACGAAAAGGGATTACATGCCGAGAAAACAAAGGATGTAAAATACCAAACAGGAATAAATAGTAATACCTATATCAGACAGTAATCGATTGCCGATCAGTCCGATCAAAATTGCGGCTATTACAAAGTCACGAAAGCTGTAAGGGTCGAAGAAAAAACAGTAAATCCCTTCCAATCTACTTCAAATTACCCGGTGGAAGCCACCGGAAATAATATAAGTCGTGCTTGAAGACAAAAGCCAACTAGAGAAATAGAAACAATTTATCAAATTTATGTTTTGGACCTCAAGTTGCGAATCTGACAGCTGGGCTAACAAAAGACGTGAATTTTCCCCTCCAAACACGTTCAGAAATATAACAGGAGAAAATAGGATAAAAGTTTTGTAAACACCGCTCGAGAATCTTTGATCAAGCCGACATGTAGCACAAGATTCTTGTTTATCAAATATCAACAAAGTTTCTCCGGTGGTTCGCGGTTATTAATTAAAAACCCATCGCCAGAACACTATAAAAGCAAGCAAGCATCGGCTTCCTTCTTTTTTTTTCTTGTAGAAAAAACATGGATTGCTGGCAGATCGATAACACGACCAAACCAAAATACTGGGCGCGACATGCATGGAAAGACAAATTGTGTTAGCTTTTGTGTTTGTTTGAACACAAAGGAAGCGATCAACATACACCTCAAGAACCTCGGAGCCTGTTTAATTGCACAGTAATATTTTTGACGTAAAAGATCGGAAAAGATTTATTTTGTTTACCGACCAAATAAAAAGAGCTGTACTACAACTTATCGCCAAGTATGCCATGCCCGTTCACGAAATAAACACCTGTGGATGAATAGGGAATCACTTGTCTTAAAATCTCGCCTGTTTATAGTACAAAGCAGACTGCGAGTTCCCACGACTTTTTAGCATTCTATGGCGACGAAATCACTAAATCAAATAAACAGGGGCAAGTAGATCGCTAAAAAGCTTCGAAATGGCTCAACAACATTCACAGCATTGGTGGTCCAACAGTCGCTTCTCAAAACATTTGAAATGCAGCTTTGAGATGTCACAAATGACCGATTCAACAACAACAAAGAACTAAAGTGTGCTTTTGAATAGACGTTGAATAGAACTCACATGTGCACAAGATAATTCTATTAGAGTACCGAACATAAATTCTTTTAAACTTTAAACAGATTCTACACTGATTTACTAACTCACGAACAACTTTTTCTGGTAACAGATATCGAATAATAATAATCTACATCGGCTTACCTCAATGTTAGTAGCGGTTGATATATTCCTCGTACAATGTGTTCGCCCGAATTCGGCTCGTTTGAACTCGTATAACGCTGGATAAATTCTAATACTGAGATTCAAAAATGTAAAATAATAATACTACAGCACGTACGTGTAGGAATCGCCACAATTCGCGACCGGGCCTGAACGTAACTGAGCAAAATTATATTTCGACCAAAGTAATCAGGAAACCCCGCGGATGTTCGAGAAATTCTACTCACATTTCATGTGAATAGAGGCGTGACACTTATCATTTCACTTGTCCATCAATAAAGTAACGCCCACTCGCCCGCGGGATTATTTCAAATCCCGATAAAATCAACACTCCAAAACTGATTTGAGAACCATAACACTGCCTCGCTGCTTCTCAAAAACATTCTTTATCACAGAGCAGATTCAACAAGCATATTTTGCACAAATCGTAAAATTTCCTTCCGTGCAAATTTGTCCGTTTTTTTATTGACCTTTCAGCAGTTGGTCTCGTTTTTTCCTGTAATGAGCCGGGACTGTCTGCACCGGCGAGTCCCAAAAAGGGGCCAAAAAACGTGGTTACAAAAAAAATCTGAAATCGCTTGTCGGCTCTTAAAAAGTATTTTTCTTAAAAACTTTCCATGGGAAATTAACATTTGTTTTCAAGAGAAAGCGACAAGTCTCCATAACTCCCCGAAGGGATAACTTGGACTCGGTTTGAAGAAAGTGATGCATCAAAGGGATAACATGCATTCTTCAAATTCTTACCGAGGCGCCACCTCGTCATTCAAACGTCATTGGTTCCAGTCATGTGCGATCTATTTATTATCTCAAAAACCGATTGAACAAAACTTCCAATTCCATTGCATTTTTTTAAAAAATCGAAGTTAACTTTATGGAAGGGTCAAGGACATTCGGCATACTCAAAATTGTTGTGCAATACATGCCGACACAACACATACCGTCACTTGGAGTGAGCATTCGGCTCCTGTAAGTGCTGCTACCTCGCGCCCCGAGGGACTCCCTGCATAAGGAAGTGACGGGGGCATCGTCGAAAAGATTGGGTGTTCTTGGTGTTGAGGAAGCCATTGTTGGTTAGCTTTTGTGTTGTGGGTATTGTTCAGTGTCTTTTGAATCTTTTGTTTTACGTCATTCAAAAGTTTTGAAAGAAATTCCGAAAAGGAGCCAGAAGACGGTTTGATTGGGTGTGACTCACATTGATTATAAGGCCCAAACCCGAGGTACCAATTATTTCTGAAAAGGTTTCCTGTGAGACACTGACTCTGACTGTGGGCATGGTCATTTTCGATTCAACATCTGGCACCAAACCACAAATTTTAAGGAGGGGGTACACCCGAATTTCAGTGAAATTTTAAGAGATTCAAAGAAGGGATAGAAAATGATTTTTGGAACACCAACAGACAGTTGATACCCACGCAAGAGCACCCAAGTTGGATAGTGGACTATTTTGGCCGTCAATCTACTAATTTTTAACTTCAATTCTAATTTTAAAACTACATTAAATCTTCAATATTTCTTGGTTCCCTAAATATTACAAATCCTTTGAGAAAAACTATTTCCTTCCAAACATACCCAAAAATCCCATAACATAGATTCATGAGACGGACGGACGACGGATTTTTGGATTGCTTGGAACGTGAACGAGATCATATTTCCATTAAATCCATGTTAAGTAGCTTCAATTGGCGGAAAAATGACATTCAGGTGGACCCCACCTCCGACTATCAACACCGTAAGGTAACAACTTTACTTACTGAGGGTGACACACAACAGTTTTCACTGATGAAACAGTGGCCCTCTACATGCAATATTGTTACATATACAAACTAGCGCTATGTTACTAAAATATGAAAAAATATGTACATGATTTCAAAATAAAATTAAAAACTTATTTTTTTATATGGGGGGGGGGGAGGGGGGGGGAGGGGGGGCTCGTGGGTCGATCGCACTTTGTACCTCAGCCAGTTACCGTAAAATTCCAAAAAAAAAGTCGTTACATTTGTTCGGGCCTTTCTTCGGGGAGCTTGTGTTTGAATGTAATTTGTGATAATCGGTATTGACATAAATTAATATTTTGCCGACACGGAGCAGAGAACCGGGTACTAGTGTAGTGCGCAAGGGGCTCACGGTTCGTGAGTTTGAAAAGTGTTCGTTGATAGATTTGTGTCATTCTACGGTCAGCCTCGCCGCCTCTAGTACTGTTCAAACAAGTTAACTTTCGTCTTAGTTGTTTATTGTAATACCTTAAGATTTGTTATCGGCAGTTTTAGCCGCATCTTTTAGTCGTTTGTTTCTTAGTTAAAAACACCTTAAAACCTTAAAGGTAGCACCACTGCATAGGTCGGGGGTACACGGTTCCTAGTTTTTCCAATAGTTGGTTTTTTTGGGGTTTACGTGTCCGGCTCTGGTGCGCTTAGAGTTTTTGTAATATTATAGTATAGTATATTATAGTAATATTGTAATATGATAGTCCTTTGTCGATAATAAAATGTATCGTGGGCCTGGCTGACCAACGCGCCCATGCCTCAACCTTTGAGTGTGTTCGGTTGTGTAGTGAAGGCAAAATAGGCAATTTTCCGTTTGGAAATGGACTGGGGCAGGCCAGGCCTCCGTGTTCAGGTATTCTATAACCTCGTTCCCAGGGACTCTTCTTCTCGTTCCTTGGAGCACTTTTCAAATAGCAATTGTAAACAGGCCATTTACCGTAGGAAAAGTTTACTTCCTTCGCTTACTTTCAGGATATTACGGTATGACAGGTTAGGCACTGGTTGTTCACAGAGCGGATAACTCTTATCTAGCGGATAAGTCGCTATCCGGCCGATAAAATGGGTCATGTCCGGCGTTTAATAAAAGTTAAAACTTAATGCAAGGCTGATCGGACAGCTATAAAGGGTATGTTATTGCCCAATATTTCGGTTAGACAAAACTAACCTTCATCAAGGGCTACAAAGAGCTAAGTAAAAATGGAATAAAACGGTTACAAGATATAAAATGATTCAAAAGAAAGATTAAATGATTGGTTAACAAAAATAAAAATAAACAGCAGAAACGTTTACAAAGGCTACTATAAAAATAGAAAGTATATTAAGTTTCATCGCGTCTGTTCATAATAAAAGCTTGGGTAGCGCTAACTAGTCAATAAAGTGAATATAAGTGAGTGATCGGTGTGATCCTTATAGTGATCTAATCCATTTATTGAAAAAAAAAAACTGGAAAAAATGATGAAGGTTTAAAACCATGGAACGAATCGTAGATGGAGTCCACGCTTGAAAATTCAGGCTTTATCAGCTCGACTTGCTCAGATGAGCAACCGTGAGACTACAATTAACAAGCTAACATTAGAATCGATGGAGTCTCCAAGTCGGCAGTGAATGCCCACCTACTATTTTGAACTTTATTTTATTTTTGCTAGTTATCACTGCACACATCCCTGTATTCATATAATTTATGTTAATGCATTTCTTCGCACTTTTTTTACCGTCCTGGCAATGATTTTGCAAGTTGTAGATGTAGATGAACAGATGATGATTGAGTGTCTAGTCTGGAAGCATGATGGGTATGACCTGGCACCGCCCTTAATTGCATTCCTTTGGAACAATTCGGTATCTTCAGAACAACAAGCTTTATTTGCATGAGCATAAGTATTATAGTATTTAAAAGCATACAGAAAGTATAGAGAAAATAAACGTACTAAACTGATAACAATTTGTTTCTAAAATCAAAGCAAGGTGATGTTTCAGAAGTTTTTAACGATGGGCTTCTGGTCCCTCTCATTGCCATCCGAGGCTGTGATCAACTGTCCTGATACAATCCCACACACGCCGGAGTGACCCCTTATCTCATTTGAACTGATGAAATGCCGAAGGAAAGAGTCATCGATAACATTACAACACAAGAGCTGGGTGTCGACAGAAGCGGGCGACGAAAAAATAATTTTTCATCAACTGACAACAAAACCTGTTTGTAATGAAGATCACACGTACTCAATTGTCAGCTGCTCAATTCTATTTCCTGCTGTTAATAAGGGTTTTACGTTTTTCCTTCCTTTTTGACTCTTTTAAATGCTATTTTGGGAGCCTAAAAGACCTAGAATGTACGGTGGCCAGCTATCGGAGCAAGAAAGGGACGAAAAATTAAACAAATTGCAGCATTCTCCCGCTTTCTCAACTTTTTGGGTCGAGAAATTGTCCAAGGGTGCCTGCCTGTACGCAAAAACGCGTCTTGCATAATTGTCCGATGTAGTTACGTGATTATCTGTTAATTGTAGAAGCGCTAATTTCTCTATTACTTATCAAGGAAACCACTCAAGGACGTACATTAAATTTCCTTTTATTAAACCTGCAGAATTAAGGTGCTGTTTAATTGTACTTGACTTTGAATGGGCTCTTTTTCTCTCTTGAATAGTCAAGCAAAGCAAAAACCGCGACCGCGCGCGAAAATCTCTTACCCTTACCGCCAGGAGACGCGACCCACAGGCGGGCGATTTTCGCGGGAATTTCATGGAAACGTTCTTCAGCTGTTGTGTTGTGGTGTGGGATTGTATATTGTCTTTTGAATCTTTTGTTTTACATGAATTGACATTCACAACATCCGCCATTTTTGCGCCGGCTCCCGTGTTTCCCTCGCTCGATTACTTGTTTATTCTATTTTATTTTAATCAATATTTTTACAGGGACATCTTTTTAGCTAAGCTACCTCCACTGAAGAAAAAAAAAATAAGGCAACGCGTAGTGTAAAATTGTGCGAAGTTTTATTATTTCGGCACCTTTTAACTTCACCCGTGAAGAAGGAAGTTCGAAAACTCGAACTTCCCGCTAACTCGCACCACATACAGTTCCCCTGCTTCAATTAATGGAAGTTTAATCCTCGATAACTCGAACAGTTTTGTCTTTCCCCTGGTAGTTCGAGTTATCGGAATTCTATTGTAATTTAAAGACCCTAAACAGCCCGATGTGTACTTATTACTCTACACGAACATGTACTAAAATGTTTTATAGCACAGGCTACAAGCTGCGCTCGTTCTGATTGGCTAAAAAGCGTGTTTTATCAGAGTGTAAAGTGTTTTATTGTATTTGAAGTGTGTTCCCGAAAAAAAGCTGAATCTTTAGCGTCTTTTACATTTAGTTTTCAGGATAAATTTTCAGTAAATTACATGAGTGTCAGACAAGTGATTTAGATGACAAACACTATAAACAGACAAAGTTTTCAAAACTTCTAGCAATTCAGTAAAAATCCAGTCACCCAAACATAATATATTTAACAAATAAAGAAGGCCAAATCATGTTTTATATTGTCATAAAAATACGAGGCATGTTATTAGATGAGAACATTGTCCATCTAGTTTTTACTGCCAATTCGCTTTCCTGTACATTTTTATAGCCTCTGATCCTTTAAAGAAAACAGTGTATGATAAATACTAAGTACGGAAATTATTGTATTTCTAATGTTGACAATGTTTTTTTTTTTTTTTGTTCGTTTGTGCGAGTTTGTTCAATGCTGTAATCCGATTTTCGTTTCGCCACCAGTAAAATGGTTCTTTAACCGAAGCCGAGTACATCCCCTGTAGACAGAGCTGGGTCAACAGCTCTGTCTACAGACAGAGTCTCTTGTCTGTTAACAGTTTCATGTACTTTGAAACTGTTAACACTGCTGTATAAAAATTCACTTCATGTAAAATCGCACGAAGAGTCGTCACTTGAGCATCATTTTGTAGGAATAGAGTTCCATAGGGTCCACGTTAAGAGGAGAGCTGGGATCAAGTTCCTGGTACTCGTGCAACATTGTCAGAGAGGTGGACTGGAGCCTATCGATGGATAAGTCCTTGAACAAGTGGTTCAACTTCACCTGTTGAGTAAAGAACACGAGAAGTCCTCTGGTCAATGCTACATTACAAACCCAGTGACAGGGAGGTCGCGGTTAACAAGGATGACTCAAAAGGACCTCATTATATTGACAATAGGCCATTTGCACGATGACGTCATTTGACTACTACTACCAGAATCCTTCAGTTTTTTGTTTTGTAGTGCAAATTAGGGCTATTGTTATTGAAACCGCACTGGGATTACAAAATTTAAATAAGAAAGGAAAAACGAAATGAATTCTGGTAGTAGTAGTCAAATGACGTCATCGTGCAAATGGACTATTCAATATACAACCTAGTTTCAGGGTCGAAGAGCAATACAAGGTTTGACAAAGAGACGACATTTGCGCTAACGTGTTTTGTCCGGCTTACATCGAAACTACCTCGTGAAGTAGTTTCAATCATGCTCAGAATAAACATGTATCGATCATGATTCACGCAATGCGCCGCCTAATTCACAGTGAATCATGCTTCATTCGTGATCAGACTTAATGGGCTGGTTATTTAAACGAAGTTTAGACGGTGTTTAACAAAACCGCGGTCTTACCCCATTTCAATCTGGCCAACCCTAATATATAAATGCTATTTACCACTTATGTCCAGAAATGCACGTAACTCGGACCTTGGGCACTTCATATTACACACAATTATTTGTAATTTCCATATGACTTCATGTTTGACAGAATTGCTTGTGTTTTAATAGGTGAGAATTAGGTCTAGGGGACACTTCATGATGTCTATCATAAAGAGCATGAATCTCATTAGCGTGCATTTCTGGACATACCTCCTATTTACTGTAACCAATGTCAAGTAGGCATATAGCACAGACTAGAAAAACACTTATCTCCTGAAATAACCAACTTATAAACAGATATGGAGGTCCATTAATTTTCTAAAACCGAGGTTTTAAGCTAGACTTTGTTTAAAAAACCCGCCCAATATGTTTCGCCCTAGTGTGAACACAGCATTATACTGCGTTTATAGAGCGCTTTTCAATTGAGTGTCGAAAGTAATCACACAATTGCTTTGGTTTTGCATTGCTACGCTTTGTGATTGGCTAAAAAATCTCGCGCCACTTTCTCTACCAATCAGAAGTAAAACCAAAACCAATCGTGACTTGCTCGCACGCGTTTTCCCACGCTTGGCGCCGCCGACATGTAATTGCTTCGAGCTCTGATTGGGTCATTGGATTGTTTACGACTGCTGTGATTGGTCAGAGTAATTACTTTGGTTTTGGTTTTACGACACTCAATTGAAAACTGCTCTATACACCGAAACATGTTTAGTCTGATCACGAATGAAACACGTTTCATTATGCAAAGTGTTCACATCAGGCGGTGCATTGCGCGAATCATGATCGCCACATGTTTACTCTGAGCATGATTGTAGCTACCTGATGAGGTAGTTTCGAACAGTCAACTAAGCCAGATGAATCGTGTTAGCGCAACACTGCATTGCCCTTCGTTCCCGAAGGACTTTAAAAGCGAGTTAAAACTCCAAAATCACGCAACAGCGAGGTCTATTTTATTTTTCGGTTCATGTGTAATTATAAGGATTTTATGCGAGCTTATGCCTGTTCCGTTAAACAGCATAAATTTTAGAACCAGATCATGAAACGTGTTTTTATACTAGAGCGGCTTCCAGTTGAATGTCGTAAAACTAAAACAATTACTCTACCCAAACAGATCAGGCAGGTAATTCAATGAACCAATCAGAGCTCGAAGCAAAGACACGCCGCGCCAAGCGCGGGAAAACGCGTGCGAGCAAGTCATGATTGGTTTCGGTTTTACTTCTGATTGGTTGATAAAGTGGCGCGAGATGTTTTAGCCAATCACAAAGCGTAGCAATGCAAAGCCAAACCAACCGCGAAATTACTTTCGACACTCAAATGAAAAGCGCTCAACAACTAATGTGAACAATGAAACTGCAAACATGTTTAAGGAAAACGTGTTTCTTTGAAGCATCTACTACCATCTCGTGTCATCACATACTAACCTGGCCTCTGCTTGTCTTTGCAAGACACTTGCATTCAAAATTACAGTCATATCCCTCGCGATGGAGGACCATCAGAGCCTCACCACTGGGTCGAGGTCGCTGTTTATCCGCAACTGAACGTAATGTCACCATGAAGATATCATTGGGTAGATCAGACTGTAGACAGTTGAAATTCGATTGCAGATTCGCGGAGTCTGAAGACTCCGCAGGAGTTAGTAACGTAAACAGCGGGTGATTTAGATGATGTAACATTCGGTGCCCGAGGAGGGAGGGGTACGCTACAGGATTGTCATTCTGTTGAAGAAATAGAAGCATTGTAAGATCTTACCTTTCTAATGGGAAACGTCTTCCGTTTGTTGTATATTTTACAATAAACATTGACATTCAGTTGTTGTATTTAATATACTTCTTATAAAACTTCAGTAAAATACAAAGATTTCGTCCACTGCGGAAAAGTCACATCTCGACACATGTGGAGATTATGAATTCAATCTTCACTGTGAATGAAGATATGAATATCTTCAAGTTAGCTGCCATGTTTCAGGGGTCGAACTTAAGTTTTTAGTCCACTAGCAAAGTTTTGCTAGTAAGATTTTTTTCTACTAGCAAAACTAGTAAGGTCACCAGCTATTTTTTTGCAGTCATTTTTTCTTTGATGACTTTGAAAATAAGGTAAAAATACCTAAATAGGATACTGTTAATTTTGAGGTCTTCTTTGCCGTTGTCCTGTTGTTTCTTGAGGTTGTCGGTCATCGTTGTCATGTTACCGGTAGTCTTAGATGGAGGGCCTCTTGAAAAAAGCGGTTATGGACATTAACAACAAAAAGTGACTCACAAAGCGTGAAATTCATTCTCTTCTGTCACGTTGCTGATTCCAACAAAATGTGTTATGCGTGGATAAAGTGTGCTCAGGTTCTGTGTAAAACCACGCTTATTTTTTCCCGACTGGAAGACGACAATCAATGATGTCTGAATTTTTGCCACAAAATTCTCCAAGAACATTCAATTTTTCCCTCCAACTTTTATGAGAGAAATGCTTACTCGCAAAAGTTTGCTAGTGTTAATTTTGAGCCCTGAATTGTTTGTAGTTTGATTAGAGAATGACGCGCATGTGCTAATGAGGCAATAATTGTTAACAAAGATTCGCCTATTGATATTACAATGCGACGCGCCTTACCAGTAGCCACGCAGCTCTTTACAACCTCTAATTTCATTGGACCCGGGTATCACGCAATCCTGTCGTTTTCAGGGCAAGGGTCCATTGTTGTGTTGTTTTTTTAAATTGTTTTCTCAGGCAATCAGAGAAGACCTTATAAGAGGTGCGTACCGCAACCCTTGTTTTACAAGTTAGCCAATCAGAGAGCGTGAATTTAATTGACGTGCACGCCTCCTCGCATAGCTGAGCACGATGGAATGTAATCTTGACGCTTCGTGTTTATCACAGGAGTGTAAAGTTTGATAGTTACAAAATACCAAGATTTTATTCATGTTTTATTCAGTTATGAAAATAATGATTAAAAGAATTAGCTGGTATTATCGTGGAAACTTGGGGTGTTTCTTGGTGTTGCGGAAGCCATTGTTGGTTAGCTTTTGTGTTGTGGTGTGGATATTGTTCAGTGTCTTTTGAATCTTTTGTTTTACGTCATTTGGTGATCACACCATCCGCAACACCAAGAAACTACCGAAACTTGTAAAAAGGTTGGTTGGATGCTCACGGGAAGGGCGTCGCACTGTAAACAAACTGAAAACTATCTGCAATTAATTCAGGATTTCATTCAAATAAACCACTTTCATCTTTTGTCTTAAGCTCCTTTTTTAGGGATACCAGCCATACACCCTTTGTATGTATGGAAATGGACCGAAATGAGATTCCAAATACATTATCAAATAAAACTTATGCCAAAATACTTCATTTTACACTGAAGTCCTGTACTTACAGGTTCATTGGGAGTCTTGAATCGTTCCACAAGGAGTCTGAAGTTAGCTGGCGTGATCTTGTTATCTGTCACGCCCTGCCCCAGGCCTCTGTTGTCATCCTGGTATAGACGACGATCAAGAACCACTTGAAATTCACCTATGATGTCAAAAACGTCTTCATATTACCGTTATCGCATCAAGCGTAGTTCCCACTTGTGAAAAAAGCCCAAACATAAGCAACATACAAACACGTGGTGTTGCTAATATGCTACTATACTACCCTACACGACTTAGTTTTGCTCGTGTTTGTGCTAATCGCAAAAAGTGTGTAATGTGTGGGTACTTTACAAGCAAATATCAAATTTTGTCGTTACTTTCATCGGAAACCTACGACGTCACCTATTTCCTTTATCTCACGCGTGAAGCAAAGAAAATACGAGACGTCTGGGCGCAGGCTAGAGCAGTTTTCAATTGAGTGTGAAAAGTAATTTCACAATTACTTTGGTTTGCATTGCTACGCTTTGTGATTGGCTAAAAAATCTCGCGCCACTTTCTCTACCAATCAGAAGTAAAACCAAAATCAATCGTGACTTGCTCGCACGCGTTTTCCCGCGCTTGGCGCCGCCGACATGTAATTGCTTCGAGCTCTGATTGGTTCATTGGATTGTTTACGACTGCTGTGATTGGTGAGAGTAATTACTTTGGTTTTGGTTTTACGACACTCAATTGAAAACTGTTCTATTTCGTTGGTAGTCATGCCAGTTACCTTTATGAAGACCAGCCACACCATTGGACTGGGCTGACAGGAGTGTCAAGCGGGTAGACTTATCTTGAAGAAAGGCCATGGACGGAAGAGGGTAGAAATTGGCCTGGATAGGAATTTTATCCATTGTTCTACGTTTTTGCATCTACAAGGAAAGGCAAACATAATAGAGGCTTTAAAAACAATCTTTTACAAAAAGAATTATCGGTAGCAGTCTTTTTACTCCTCTTAGCTAACAAATTAAATTATCCTTTTGTCCATTATGTTTTGTTTTCCTGACACTTTTGCGTAACGCTCCAATTTCCCCACTGAAATGTTCGTATGTTCCCTAAAAAGCTAACTTAATTGCTTGGAATAAAGTAATTTCGCGATTGCTTTGTTGTTGCATTGTTACGCTTTGTGATTGGTTTAAAAAATTCGCGCCATTTGCTCAACCAATCAAACGTAAAACCAAAACCAATCGTGACCCGCTCGCACGTGTTTTCCCGCGCTTGGCTCTAGCTACATGTATTTGCTTCAAGTTCTGATCGGTTTATTGGATCGTCTGTGTCTGTTGTGATTGGCCAGAGTGAATACTTGGGTTTCGGTTAATTGAAAACAGCTCTAATAATTTGCTACTTACCTGAAATCCATTCAAGTCGGTGTAAAACTCTCTGTTAATGTTCTGTATATTGCTCTTGATTCTCATTACCAATTCCTACAGCAAAAGATGGACAAATTCCTCTTAGTTTGAAGTGCTAACTAATTGCTCTTGTTTTTGTTTTTGTTCAGGAGATCATGCCACGGTTGTTCAAAAGGTGGATAGCGCTCTCCACCGGATAAATCACTGTCCAGTGGATAAGCATTAACAAAACCAATTGTGTTATCCACTGGATAGTGATTTATCCGATGGACAGCGCTATCCACCTTTTTGAGCAACCGCGGCCAGGACTGTAACTGGTGATGTACTTATAGTAACTTTGTTTTCACTGATGGTACAATCTTAGTGCAATCTTCGTGCAACTTCGTTGCTAGACATGTTAGATAGATGTACAGTCTGTTAGCCCACGGACACTGCTAGACCATGAGCAATAGGGCGTGAGAATTGAACTACAACTAACTACTACTTTGTTTTGGTATCCAAACCCGCAAGTAAGAACCTGCATTTTCCCAAGTTAGCCTAAACAGGTTCTTACATAAATGGTAATTAGCACAAATTTAGGCTATTTAGGTTCTTAAATAGGTTCTTATTTTCTGAAGGAAAAAAATATATTGTATAGCTAATAGAATTTAGTGGTATTCAGCCTATTCCTTATATAAAATCTGCATACCAAGTATTTATATAAAAATGACTTTAATAAGAAAAATTGAAGCACTGATCACAGAACGTAACATTACATACATGTACTCTTATTTGCCCAAGCGTACTGTACACATTTTTTATATGGATTTTAGAAAATAAGAACCTGTTTCAAATTTTAGGCTAAACAGGTTCTTGTATAGAGGGGGTCTAACTGGCAAATTTTAGCCTAACAGGTTCTTAAAAACTAGGTTCTTACTTGCGGGCTTTTACTGTACTCGACTGTTTTGTAACCCTTTTCAAGACTACCTAAAACTCGCCGATAAGTAAAGCTCTATTTCCCCGCACCCTCCAAAACAACTTTGAAGTCTGTGAACTCAGTGTAGTAATAGTGTTTTTTATCCCTGGCTCTCAACATTGTACGGGGGGAGGGGAGGGCGTAACCAGATTTGAACCAAAGTATGCTTTAGTGTCCCAGATGTTTCGACCAAAGTTATAAAAAGACTACAAGCACATCGTGGACTCTGAAACAAATCATTGTAAGCCTTTTATTTACAAGGCTGCGGACCAATAAAATCCGTCAGATCGAGATCGAAAGGCAGGCTAATTTCGCAGTTTTTCTGTCTAAATGAACTGGAATATTCTCAGATAAGATTAGAAATTTATATCAAAATTTTATCGTAAGTTCTCCTCACTTGTACCTTGTTGACGAGATCTCTGATGTCCACTTTGTTTTGAATATCCAGAGCTCGTCCTTCAGGCCCTGTGATCAACAAAACGACAGCAAATTTACCGTTTTGGTCCCTAGTCTGCATGCAAATATGATTTCCTTTGAACGATATTATATGGTTTCCATATAATCGCAACGATCGCAACGATCGCTGCGATCGTTACGATCGACGATCGCTGCGATTCTTGCGACCCTTGCGATCATATGGAAACCAAGACGTTGCGATCGTTGCGATTGCGATCGCAGAGATAGAAAAATTTCTATCTCTGCGATCGCAATCGCAACGATCGCAACGTTTTGGTTTCCATATGATCGCAAGGGTCGCACAACACTTTTTTCTGCGATCGCTGCGATTATATGGAAACCAGGCTTAAGAGGCAAAAACAATTCGCGTTTGCCTGGGTTTTGCATTAATACGCTTTATGATTCGCTAAAAAATCTCGCGTCAGTTTCTCAACTAATCACCAACTAATCCCGACCAAAACTTGTTCGCACGCGATTTCCCGCACTTAGCGCCGGCTACAAGAATGTGGTTTGTCTTCTGACTGGCTCAATGGATTTACTGTGTTTGGTGTGATTGGCTAAAAAAGTGACTACTTTGCAGTCGTATAAACTAAGAAACACTTACCAGTTGTGGAATACAGTCTAACGACATGAACAACATTAGGAAGGGCGACTCGAACTTCTTGCATCTGCAGACAGACGAAAGAGCATAAAAAAATCATTTTGTAATTGGTCTTGGGCAGTGTCAACGCGTATCTAGCTTATGAAATTTATTTCACGATTACCTAATGATTAACATTATTTTGAAATACAGAATGAGTTTTTAACCTTCAACTTAAGCACTTTTGGAAGTAAAAAATTCCAACTATGAAAATTGCCTCTTATTCAGACTAAAAATGTAATCCAATTTTAACCCCAAAAAACAAAAAGAAAACTAAGCGCTCCAATATAACTATTCCCAACATATTTTCAAAATCTTTCTGCTTTTTGATTGTATGGTTTTGTTAATTTACGATCAAAAGTAATTAGGAAGTTGTTCTTCGTTTGTGTTTGCAACGCCCTATATACAGTATTTTTTTTTAACATAAATAAACTCATCCCCCATTTATTCCACAAAATATGGTAATCGCTTTTAAAAACAAACATGCACTGGGTTCTAACTGGTAAGTTTCTTCAACCAGCCAACCAGAATCATAGCTGCATTTTCCTGTGTTTGGCACCGATTGCATGTTTTAGGTTCAAGAGAACTCCTTACCAGTTTTCCTCTGCTCACATAAACTGACGGCTGCTCTTGTAAGCCGTGAGCCTGCAGATCAATGGGCGACAGCAGAAAAATATCAAACATAGTCAAGTAAGGCAAGACCAAGTATTTATTGTGTCTTCAAAAGAGCGGTTTTCAATTGAGTGTCGAAGTAATTTCGTGACTGCTTTGGTTTTTATTGCTACGCTTTGTGATTGGCTAAAAAATCTCGTGCCACTTTCTCAACCAATCAGAAGTAAAACCAAACCAATCGTGACTTGCCTGCACGCATTTTCCCGCGCTTGGCGGCGGCTGCATGTATTTGCCACGAGTTCTGATTGGTTCATTGGATTGTCTGTGTCTGTTGCGATTGATCACAGTAATTACTATGGTTTTGGTTTTACAACACTCAATTTAAAAACGCTCTAACCGTAACGATCCCTAAAAAACAAAACTATGACAGGTCAAGAATTTAATATATACTGTACGGGAAGCACGGGTGGGAGGGATGGCGAACGGTTATTTTGAAATTTTTTAGAAGATTTAACGATTGTAAGATCTTTAGAATATATTTTTTGAAACACTTGTAATATTTTATAATAGTTGTAGTAGTAGTAGTATTTTTAGCAATAGCAGTATTTTTCTCTTTTATTTTAATGCACGACCCCATAAGCTTGTAGCTTTAATTACCACCGTGGATAAATAAAGTTTATTGTATTGTATCGTATTGTAGAACACACACCTCAGCAGGACCATCTGGGAGGAACAGATACGCCCCACTCCTGTCCCCAGAGGGTTTTGTACCATACGTGACAAAATCAATGGCGGCTTCTGTCACAGCTCCGTCCGTCTTATGCATGATGCTCTAAAATACAAATAGAAATAAAAATATTATTACACGATCTTGCTTCAGATTAGATAATAAAATGCAATTGCATCTACAGCAAAAAGCAATTCCCATGGGTAAATTGTTTCTGTCCACAGGAATGTTGGTAATGGTGATAGTGATGGCGATGGTTATGGTGATAACGATGATGATGATAATGGTGAAAGGAATACACAGTGCATTATGCAGCAAACTTACATTCAGAAGGCCTCTATGACTGTCAAATTCAACTTTGATGACATCATTTTCTAAAATAATATTTTCTGCTCCAGATTGCTTCTCATCCAATTTAAATCCCTCCCTGAGAAGACAAAACAATTGTTTTAATTAAGTTACTGAACAAAAAAAAAACAAAGGCCTGGATTCACGAAGCACTCCTAAGTCAAGGTGGATGCTAAGAACTTTTTCTTAAAAATAGCCTATTTTTGGAATAATATTATGGGTATTGTAAAGAAAAAATACTTAGGAAACATTTTAACTTTTAAGACCAACTATAAATAATACGTTTTTAATGCCAACTTCATTAAAAACACTAAGTTTGCAACAAATTTCCATCTGGCCTTGTAGCTCAGTGGTAGAGCGTTTGCACCAGAATCGCAAAGGTCACGGATTTGAAACATGTTGAGGCCTGAAAATTTTTTCAGGTTGTAATAGCAACTCCTTCAGTTGATCTATAACTGTGATGATCATCTTCTCTTCAAAAATTTCTAGCAGTTCATGTTGTCTTACAATCTTGGAACAACAGGTCCACAGGTTGTCCAACTGAGAGTCATAAACATGAAGTAGTGATTTGGTTTAGAAATTTTAAAGTGCACCTAAACCCCATTTTTTTTTCTTTTAATCAACACAATGTACGTTGAAAAGTCGAATAGTGAAATATTTCTTGTTTTTAACGTCGCGTTAGTGAGTTATAGAGATTTGAATTTACAAAATGTTACTTAGATGACGTCAAATGAAGACTTTACCATTATTTCTACTTCAATTTACAATACGCAGTTCACAGCTTTAGGATAATCAATTTAAGAAATACTAATAAAAACTGTTAATAGTCAATTGATTTGTAAAAAATGTTACTTGGAGGTGGAAACAAGTAGTTGTATAATAAACGAGTCTTGATTTGACGTCATCTTATTAATATTTTGTAAATTCAAACCTCTATAATTCACTAATGTAACGTTAAAAACAAGAAATATTTAACTAATTCAACTTTTCAACGTACATAGAGTTGATTAAGCGAAAAAAACAATTTTGGGGTTAGGTGCACTTTAAACACGAAGTTCCGGTATAAAAGGAGCCTGGCCTGCCATTCTCACCTCCAGTCGTCAATCAATGAACCAACCACTGAAGCATGAACAACTGACAACAAACATGCGTCATTTATACTAAAGACCATTGCTAACACAATTTGGAAGAACTTTATGAAAGTTATATCAGAAGTCTTTATGAACTTCTATTTCTTTTTTTGCTTAGGTAAAATCTTAGTTTAATTAGATTTTTAAAGCAAATTTTATTTAAAGGATGCACAAGTTAACCACGTTTTGTGACTGAAAGACGCCTTAATTTGCATTCCGCACCCAAAAGGTGTGAAATGGGGGAGGAGCTAAGCCTTTTATACCGGAACTTCGTGTTTAAATAGCGGGATGTTCAACTGTGTTTTTATAGCCGGAGTAATTCCAGAACAACATTTCTCACCCTAAGTTTTGAGAAGCATCACCAGGGTTATACGCTGTGATAGAAGAATGCTCACTGAGTTTTGACCCCAGGCCTGATGACACAAAATATGTGGTCAAAGCCAACGGGGGAACTTTAGCTAGAAAAACAACCTGAAGAAAAAAGGAACAACACCAAGAATATACTTAGTGGACAAGAAACATTTCCTAGTTTTTTTAAAATATGTGAATGTTCCTGAGAAATCTGCATTGCACACTAACAACAATTAAGTATACAGCTATTTCAATTTAGGTTGTCGGATGATAGCTTCAAGCGTACGCAACGAGACTGCAAGGTACTTTGGGATTTTCATGAATACAATCAATTGACGAAAGCAAATTAAAATGCCTAGTCCATACAGCGAAGGCAAACATTTATGGTGCTAGCATCCACCTCATTCATCGCACTAACAAACGCAAAAACCGCGAACTTAAGCTAAGACCAATTTACAACTACCCATAGTAACTTGCGGTCTCGCTGCGTACGCTTGAAGCTTTCATCCGACAACTTAAATTGAATTAGCTGTATACAACATTTGCTTATGACTGACACTGCATGCCACTTGTTTGACATCATTCCTCAGTGAGTATTCCAATTCGAGAATAGTTCTAGTTCTTGTAGAATGTGTCCATAGAGCTGACACACCCTAGGCTTGACCCAATTGTGCACAATTAAGGGTATTCCCAACCTTTGTGGGTGTCCTTCGGAACAAAATGTGTACACAGGCCAATTTGAAGAGTAATATATCAAGCAAGCTCAATAGAAAGTACAATAAATGTAGTTTTCGATGGAAATATAATGTTAGTGACGGCCAGGAGACATGTTGACATGTTAGGTAAATGGTTGCTGCGGGAAAAACATCTTAAATATCAAAATTTCCTGACATGGTTTTATTGATTGATCCCTTGTGAATAACACTCTGCAACTATTTTGCTCCTGCCGCGGCATTCAATGATAAATTGCACCAGTTTAGTACAAGTTTCATCACTGCTTACTTCATATTTGGCAGTTGATATTCTGTTCCTGTGATCCCACCACACGTTCACTTGACTTGGAACTTCATTTCCATCACTATCACTCACCTGAAAAGATGAAAAACCACAAACAAGTTGGAAAATCATTGCTGCCGTGGCTTAACCACACCTAGTGCCTTTACAAAAGAGTTTGAGCAAGGGGATAAATCGCATTAATTTTAACGCAAAATAAAATCTGATCAAGAATGGTCTAGAGCGATAAAAAGATTATTAATAAGTGTTTCCCAAATTCTGCATTCTTGTATGCTGTGATATGCCCTTTGTTCTGTGTATTAACAAGTAACAAAAGTTGGTTTAAATGGTAAGAAGTTTGTAAGATCCATTAATGCAAAGAGACTATTGAAGAAAACTGATCATCCATACCATTACTGCTGGATCTGAGATGTGGAGACTAACAACTTGTTCTCTTGCTGTCGTCAATGAATTGTACAACACTACTGCCCTGTTACAAGATAAAGTACATTTATGATTGTGTTAAATCATACTCAACTTCCAACAAAATCAACATTTATCTCTAAGAGCTCAGGGACCGACACATACTGGCCTTTCAAATTGTCACAGCCTTGAAAGCAATTTCAAAAGAATGATATCTCACATAAAGTTGTCCAGTACTTTACATTTCAAGAGCAGCTGTAATGTTTCATGTAATAGTGCTTGCATTATGCACCTGTAATTCAATACATGCAGTTCATGTAGCTGTGATAATTCATGCATTGGTGGTTGCAATAATTTATGCGTTCCCATGATTCATTGGAGTATCAAGGGCGGTTTGGTTTGATTCTCACTCACTCCAAAGTTGACATTCCCAACAGTGTCACTATCTTGGTTGATTGATCACTGTGCACAACTTTGGTGTGCTGCCCTGCAATACAGCTTGTACCTTAGACTTGCCCACAAGTCAACTTATGAGAACGACACTCGAACAAAATGGACTTTGAGAAAGCCTACTTGCACCTGGACTCATAATAATTATTTTTTACCTTTCCATCCAGTATACCATCACTACAAAGAACAACTGTTACACAAGAATACTCAAGTACCTTGGTGTGTCAGACAATGCTATGACGTCTTTTGTAGGTAATGAATCTTGAGCAAGTCTGTTTTCTCCCTAGGTGAGAGTGTAGGAAAATGATAAGATAAGTTGAACAATAAATTCAGCTTGTTCTAAAAATAATCAAATTACTTGAAAATACACTGCCGGACAAAATTTCCTGACCATTGTGAGGTGCTTTAATCAGAGAGTTTGAGTTTATGTATTAGCAGTAAGGACAAGAAAATGTGTCCATTGTAAAGTGGTGGCTGGAATAGGCCATTTGCACAATGACGTCATTTGACTACTACTACCAGAATTCATTTCGTTTTTCCTTTCTTATTTAAATTTTGTAATCCCAGTGCGGTTTAAATAACAATAGCCCTAATTTGCACTACAAAATGAAAAACTGAAGGATTCTGGTAGTAGTAGTCAAATGACGTCATCGTGCAAATGGCCTATTCCAAGGAGCATTGACTGTATGCATGCATTCTAAGAAGCAAAAGCCATATTGTGAAATATTGTAAAGACAGTATTAAGTAGAAGTTGCACACGGTGCAACTTTTCTTGCAATGTTGTGCGCAACAAACTGCATTGTGTGACACCCTCAAAAAAATCTTGTTGCACACAACATTGCAAAAGTTGCACCTTGTGCCTGGGACTTTGGGGCACTGCACATAAAAATAAGCTAACAGACAGAAATTGAAAACAAGCCATCGTGGTGGTATGATCCCCCTCATCTAAATTTTTTTATTATTATTGTAACGGCATAATTATATATTATGTGTATTGTCCATGATTAAGAAATACAATAATAACTGGCCATCCATAGGATACTCAGACACCCGGGGGGGGTGGGGGGTGGGGGGTTACTCCCGACAATTTAGGATAGGTGTGTGCCACCAAGGTTCTCAAATCCTGACCCTTTTAAGGGTAGAAAATGGAGATTTGATACCCTTTTTAAGTCCCAGTTTTAACAGACCATATCTTTTTTGTTTTGCGTGTTGGGGTGGATACTGCAATTTAGTGACCCTATCTAAGGAATATCTTAGGATCACAATACCAAAAATACCAAAAAGGATACCCTATTTAAGGACTGCGCACCTCAAAAACCCTACCCTATTGGGTGGCACATACCTAAATAGCGTATATAATGGAGTACCCCCCGGGTCAGACACCCTTCTGGCTAAAAGTTGAGTTAATCTCATACTAGAGTTAATTAATGAGTAATATCGCAGCAGGAATTATGGGTACATACAAACTTAAGTGGAGGTAGGACTGGGTCTGGTGCCTTGTGCTGTGACTTGTCAGATGTCAACAAGAAATGGGCGGAGTCCTGTATCACTCGCTGCATGTCATTCAAAGAACGTAGCATTCTGTTGATTGCAACTTAGCTTGTAAGTAATACAGTTGAGTTATCCTAAACTATAAATAAACTACATCCAATCTGAAAAGGGGATCAAGAGAACAATTCTGGAGATATGTGTTTTGTACATGTATGTGTTAGTTGGCAGTTGATTGATTGACGGACTGACATCATTGACAGATTGGTCGGTACCGATTTGATTGATTGATTGATTGGCAGCTTCTTTGACAGATTTATTAACTATTTAATAGGGCACATACATGTCATTGTATAAAGACACAAAACTTCAGCCTGACTCACAACAATACTACCAATTTCCACAACACAAACATAATGTGCATAGTTGCAAACTAAGTTACACATGATAAGAATCAGTGACGAGCAACAAATGTCACAAATTGCCAGAAGTTAACACACACCTTGTGGCATAATCAATCACCACAAAATCCTTGGCTGTTCCAGTAATGCCATCATGATGTTGAAACAAGCCCAAATTCTGGCGTGAATTTGTCAGCAGGTCATACAGTTGCTCCACAGCAAAGCTTGAACTTCCATGATGCCGAGCATGGGATTCAGCCAAGGAAAAAATTATTTCAGCAGCTCTTCAAAATGGACACAATAATAATCACAATTAATAACTTATGAACTGTTGTTAAAATATTGTTAAATGAACACTAATTAAATCCATGGCTCTAAGAAGACTGTGCACGAACTTATTACTAGAACAGGTACATACATGTAATTCACAAACATATCACGTTTATTTTTGCTTGACTTCCCCAAAAATGTGTTCAACACTACAGTCGACAGTAAACCACTATTAAGCTGACACTCATTCGTGGTCCCAGCTACATACTATGTGGCGACACCTCCCCATACTATCAACGTCTTCCCAGAAGTAGGCACTATACACTGTATACCTAGCAACTTTTTCTGAGTCAAATGTGCAAGATTTTCATCTTCATAATACCCAGATTTCGAAGATGTTCTGAAAACTTCAAAACATTGCCTGAAGTTTACTGAAGATGTTCCGTCAACTTCCAAACATTGCCAAACAACGACTTTCAAACATTGCCGAAGACAAGTAGTCCGGATTTGTATAAAGTTAGTCAGGTATGATGGCCTGTGTGCATCATTAAGATATATGTTTTGGATCCACACGTATGAGACTGGCATATACTACATGAGAGATTGCAAGTATAAGACACAGTTTCTTTTAAGTGGATACTTTAATATGGTACCAAGAGTGTTCTTTTATAATGTGAGGTTTGACTATATAACTTTGGTACAGCAATGGCATTTTTTTACATTGCTAATAAAACTACATCTTCCAAAGCTGCTGTGATGTGAATCACAATCAGACAAACATCATTCAGTTACATTTATAATACCTGTGGTGTGACTCCAACACTCTGTCCATGTTTTTGTAAAATGGTCTTGATGTGTAGTAACCACTCCAATAATGATCATCCCTGTGTATAAGGAGTTAATATTTTTTAGCTCTTTGAAAAATTGTGATTGCAGGTTCATGTATTGTAGTTATATATATGTACAAGCATCGAGCATCTCTCCATGGTTGAAAATGAATACAGCTGTGCTTAGAAAAAATACTCAAGTGTACAATGTAAATGCGGCCTCAAATTTATTTCCTGAAAGCTATCCCCAAATTCTAGATAGCTGAACTTCATAAAAAGTAAGCATAAAAATATTTGTTCACCTGTCAGCATAAGTGTAGAAATCTCCACTAAGAGCAGGAAAATCTTTTGGTTGACTTCCAGGCTCCGTTCCTAACAAAAAAAATGGTATTCAGTTTTGTTAGCTATGCTAATTGTTAATCTCATGATAAATCATGGCCAAAGAGAAGGGGATCTGCCTTAGGTGATATCTGTATAATACATGTATGTACAGTCAAACCCACTTAATACAGACTTCCTGTTTTAACGAACAGTTGTATTGGTCCCAGCTGAACACCCATACATTTTCTATAAAATTTACCCACTTTATATGGACACCCATTAATACAGACAATGGACAGTTTTCCTATCCCGATCAAAACAATCTCATACAAAGTCAGCCTCCTTAATATGGTTTTCGACAATCTGGCTAATTCTAAGCAAATAAAAAATGTTATCAAATGTTATCAAAATGTTATCAGTTTGGTTGAAAGAAAATTATGAACGTTTGTCTAATTATGTATATTTTTTAGCATCTTAGTGAGGACATTCAATGCAGTAATTTAGTACTGTATTTTTCCTTAAACAACAATAAAACACTTAAATTATGTCATCCATGTGAACCCACTTAATAAAGACACCCCATTAATACGGACAGTTTTCGTGGTCCATTCATTATACATATCAACTGGGTTTGACTGTATGTGTGATGTGTTTATTGCTAATTAAATAAATTTGATCTGTATGGTGGAAGCCTGGAAGCCTGAGGTCAATTTAATAAAACTTTTACACTTGTAATTTACTAGTAAGTGTAGCTATTGTTTTCAACCTCTAAAACAATGGCTACACTTGTAAATTACACTTGTAAACGTTTTATTAAATTGACCCGTGGAAGCCCATGTCAATCAGCCAGATGTCTCATCAAGTTTGGTCATTAGCTCCAGTTTATGCAGCACTAAGCAAATAGGAGTGTTATTACGCAGCCCCAGATAGGATGCTAGATTGTAGCAGGATTACTCCCAGCATTTTGTTGTTTCCCTAAGAGCTGGGACAGACAACACACTTTCTAGACAATGTGAAGCAAAGTTTTATTGTCTGAGAAAACAATGATGACAGCCGCCAAGTTGAAACCAGAAATTTGGTCCAGTTACAGTCCAAAGGGCAATTATAATAAGCATGCCTCCATTACTATGGTCTATACAAAACAGTTTTATTATAATAGCATAAAAATTGAAAATTGAAGCACTGGTACTCATAATAATTGATCAATTATTCAGCTAGAGGATATACATTTACCGTTAGGTCTTTAATAGATCAGATGAAAACAATGCTCTGATTTTCAAGAACTTAAAAGTGAATGTGCATAATTGACTATTATTTTTGTGTAACAGTTATTATATATCAGGGTTCTCACTAAGTTTTAGAGTAGACGGTCAAGATGTAGTGGCAGGCGACTTCATTCAGGTTTGTTTGACACATATTAAGCCTTTTCACTGAAAAGTAGGTGGCTCAAAATTCGAAGTAGCCGGTTTTTTAGCCGGTTGCCGGCACTTAATGAGAACCCTGTATGTATCTAAGTATACTTTATTAAGTGAGTTCACCTGTTTAATAGCTTTTTAGCTAAGTGTGAACTCATGTTAATAAACTATATACATGTATGAATGAATATATTTGTGGATATGTACATGAAAAAAATCATGAATTCATACATACCTGTGGTTTTATACAGAGCACTAAAATAGTCACTTAGAGTCCCAAATTGCACCTATGAAAAAACACAATTTTTACTTCAAAAACTCATTAATAATTCATAAGCATATAAGCCAATCACACAACGCAAATCGATCACATGTATGAACCTTTATACCTGGTAATCTACGGTCATTATGAAAAGCCTTGTGGCGGCTTTGATTTCAGTCACAGGGGAGTTCGGGGCTGAATGGGCAAACAATGCAATTATCGCTGAATTTTTAATGAGAATGATTTTAAAATGACCGTGATATTTATATTAAGATCACACATAATCTTTATATAAAGATTACTGATATGGGTAGTAATTGTTCAGGATTCTTAGTGCAACAAATGGTGACTTTAATATTTTTGTGCAGTACTGTTTTACGAAATCTGGTATTTCGCCATTCTATTTGGAATCTTCCCATCAAAATAAATAACCAACAACAGTTTAACAAGTGAGCCGTTATTTGAATGACACCAGCGCCCTCGTGTAAATTGCCAGGTAAGCGACTGGTTCGCAGATGCAAGCTGCTTATTTCTACTCGTTCTCTACTTCTGAAAAAAAAATTGTCAGCCGTTTTATTTACTGTACCTGACAACTTTAGTATAGCATTTTTCAGTAGATGTTTTCCTTATAAAATCCCAAAACTTTCGACAGGAGCCGGGAAGCAATGGTCACTTCGTCGAAGACGTGGCACATGTGTTGTATGCTAATCAGTCTAGTCTACTTGTTTTTCTCGTATGCTAATTTCCTCTTTGCACAAAAGCGCAATTGTTTTAATTCCGAAGGGACACGCTTTTGAAAGGATGTTTTTGAAGCCGTTCAAAAAACTCGCAGCACGTGTATTATCAGGTGTAAAAACTCTCGGCTTCGCCTCGAGTTTTTAAACCTGATAATACACTACTGCTCGTTTTTTAAACTATACATAACTTTTACTTGGCATTAATTAACAACATTCATTATTTTGCAGTATAATTTATGTACAATTAATTTTGTAATACAGGCCTCAATTGTTCAGCACTATCAACCAGATAAATCACCAAGCAGTGGAGAAGTGTGACATATTTATTACTTTACCAATGAATAGAGATTTATCCAGTGGGTAGTGCTATCCAACAACTGGGGCCTTATAAATACCATAATTCTGAACTATAAGTCCAGTTACCTTTGCCTTCAGCTCTGGATGAGAATTTATATGGTCCATAAGTCTCTGTGAAACAAGATTACAACAAACAATAAACTTTGTAGGTCAGAACTGCATGATTAACCTCTTATTTTTCTTGACTAACACTATCATGGGTGTACAGGAGGTTAAAGGACCAGGTTTAACTCTGTGAATGAAAGGGTTAATAAAGCTAAAACAATTATTGTATACCAATAGTCCAATTTCGATATATTAAAATTCAACTTGAAACAAAAGACATCACTACGAGGCTTAGGGGAATAATAGTAGGGATTTATATGGTATATTCCCCTAAGCCGTGTAGTGATGTCTTTTGTTTAAAGTTGAACTTTAATATATCGAAATTGGGCTATTAGAGGTACTAACAGTCATTTTAGAGGATCAGTGATGGAGATGGTTGTTGTACAAATTATTATAGCCTGAATATTAATTTACTCTTACGTTATTCTTATTCATCATGTCTGAGGTGCAGATTTTCATTTCATACCTGATAATTAGTGAATTGCTCATTAGTTTCAAATGTAGTTTCATAACGAAAGTCATCTCCCAAGGGAACAAACAAGACATTAGTCTTGTAAAGTTGTGCTTTCTTTTTGTACTGATCCAGTATCATTCTAGACCTGTCAAACAAAAAAAATATTAATGTAAAATCAACAGTTAATGAGATGTTTATACTACTTGTAGTTAACAACTATTCACCTCAGTGTAGGTGGGTAGTGGTGGATATTTACCGAGCCGCAAAGCTCACCGAAACAGTGAGATAATATAATAAAAATGATGCTTTTAACTCATTCATTCCTGTCAACGATTACAATTTTCGCACGCAAATTGCTGGGAGGTGAATAGCACTTGCTATTCTGAGTTTCAGTAGCCAATCAGAGTGTGCCAACAATGCTATCCACTGTTTCAGTATATACTAATTTATACTATTTATAACCAGATACCTTTAGGACTAGCTCAATGGTTAAGTGAAATTTGACCATCCCCAGGTGTCTTCCAAGTTGAGAGAGTTGACTGTAAATTCTCCCAAACTCCCTATTGCATTTGAATCAGGATATGCAAGATGCATGCCATTTTCAGTTTCTCAGCCAAGGGACATGCATTCATTTCATTTGGACCTATCCTTATTATTTTCATTCTGGTTAAGGAATTGTAATAGAAATACTGGTCAATGCACGTACATTCATTAATTGGATAATCCTTAGAGCTGATCAGAAATACTTCAAGCCATTATTTCTAGGTGTTTAAAGGACACTGGTCAACTATTGGGGAAGTAGAGCACAATTTACCTTTCTGCAACATTGTTGTTGTCAATTCTTTCAGGTGGAACTCTCCAAGGACATGTGATGCCACCACCAGGTAAGCGACGGAAATCAAACTGGCAGCAAATCTAGTAAAAAATAAATAAATAAACAAGCACTCTTGACATTTCTTAAAGGGCAAATTTAAAAATAAAAAACTAGTGTATCCAAAAGATAGTAATTGCTGCGGTAAATTTGTTGTAACAATGCTGTTTTATCGTCTCGCTGGTATTACAGAATTTTCTCTTTCGTTTTTTGAGGGGAAGCAAAGCAAATGTAACCGGGATGAATCGACAAAAATTCCAGCTAATAAGACTAATTTTGTTTTGTAATTCACGCATCAAGTTCCTGCAATGTCTGTAGAATATTGTTGAGTAAAGGACGCGTTCACCACGAGGAAGGTGTGAAAATTTAGGTTAACTACTGGGTGTTCGCGTCTCCCAAGCTCAGCTCAGGTTTCGCGTCCCAAGCGCTCAGCTCAGCTCAGTCTCATCGACCCCTGTCGGAGTGATTTCAAAATAAATGTCTTTTGTTCCGTACAATCTTCGAAAATCTTTGCCATTCAACGGTCCTATCACCATGCCTCGCAGTCCCCGCTCAACTCGTAGTAGTCTTCAACACTTCAGTTCCGATTTCGACTGGGACATGTTGGACCAAAATACTGTATTACAAATCTCACAGCCAACACTGAGCTTGAAGCAGCAAGCGAGGCTATTGTTCGTGGCACAGTGCATTCTGGCCCAAAATGTGTTCGTGGCGCAGTGAATTCTGGTAAAAAGCGATCAAATCGAGATTTTTCCTAGCTTATATTTTTTTCTCATATATTTCTCTTAAATCCTGATTATGTTGCTGCTCACTCGCTACGCTCGTTCCGCAGCAATAACTTGAAATTCTTAGAACTATATTATTGCAGAAGCTCCTTTTGTGACCTCTGATTAGTGACCAACTCCTTTCAGTGACTACCCTGACAAAACACCATTTCCACTTACTCTGTAAGTAAGCTCTTGTACATGTACAAGCAACAACTCTTAGGTAAAAATTATTTTGTTTACCTTTTAACAGCACTTGGTTGAAAGACAGTAGGTTTACAATACTATCATACCTTTGGTTCAGGACCGCATGTGTGGGGAACATCATAGCTGTAAAATGGCATCATGTGGCAAAACATATCTGTTGATGATCCATGATCTGAAATTCAAAAAACATAAAGTTATCATAACTCAGGCCCAAGGATTTTATAGATTAGGATTTAGGATTTCAGATTGTTATAATTCAGATATTGTTCATTTATTTAAGGTGGCTCCAAGTACATGTAATTTTTTTCAGTCACACTTCCCTTTTTGAATGCGTTTATACATAATCTTACTTTAGCTCAATGAACCCGAATTTGATACCAGATGTTAGGCTTGGATGAAAGTTTTGGATGATGCTCTTTTTATGCTAATCAGCATTTCCATAGCAATGGTAAACAAATATGGCGAAAAACAGTTTTTTCTAAATATCTTTCGATTTTGGGGCTATCCATGAGAAACGAATAAATGCGCTATAATCTACACTGTGTATCACACTTAATGGGAAAATTTCAAACATATTAAACTGTTCCATTTTAAATAAATCACTAATTTAAAAAAAACATTTTTAACACATGTTTTTCATGTTTGAAATATAAGCGGTCAAAACATTTCACAGGTCTCACAAATTATCATTAAATTACCACAGAAAGTTTCCTCAGACTTAAATTATTACTCCCTGCAATTAGCAGCTATTTGAAGCTGCTAATACATGTATAAAACCACAAAACAACTTAACCCCTCAAGCCGGCTTTTAATAGACCTGTAAGACAATCAGCTCTGGAGTACTTTTCTAGGAGCAGAATAAACCCTTGCCCTGGCCTGGCCTCACGTTCTGCCACACTACACTGTATATAAATGCGACGCAAATGTTTTTATACGTAATAATTATGGCATCATGCATAGCTTACCAAGAAGGAAAAGATAAGTATACTAAATGGCACAAGACTTACCCCAATTTTGTCTCCACATGAATTCCAGATTTTTATCTTTAGCAAGATGTTTCTTCACTTGATAATGAGTTCTCTGGATCAACATTGAGTGGAAACCCATGCGTCGCAGAAGGTATGCCATGGTGGGCGTGTGTCCAAATGGATCAATGGCCCACCCAGACATTGGTTTTATTCCTAGTAATATAATCAACATTTATTTTAATACATTGTCTCTTCAGCCAAGCTCAATTGTTACTGGTAACATTTTTTCCTTTTCCATTTTACAGTAGGGCTGTCATAGGGCTATAACACCTTTTACAGGTGAGCACAATTACATGTAGGTACTGTACTTCAGGAGAATTTGTTGACCGGAACCTGAAGTTACATGTAATGTATGTTGTAGCTTAAATTTGCTAACAAAGCAAGGTTTGTAATTGCTATGCGACTGTGTAAATCAAAGCAACATCCCCAGACTTAATGACAGCTTGGTACAATGTTGTGTTCATAATGTTGCCACTTGACAAAATTGATTAATTAAATTATTAAGTATTTCTAATCACAACTTTTTAACATCTTTCCTTTCTCGGTGGCCCCTGTTTTAATGGGCCGAACAAATTTATTCAATAAATAGAGAGTTTTATCTGGGGCAAAGGTTTTCCATGTTTGCATCCCAATAATTGACAGCCCCCAGCCCCTTCCTTGGTGCAGAATAAAAGGCCATGAGATCAACTGACCTGAGCCCAGATTTTTTGCAATCCACTGATGGCCTTCAATCATCTGATCCAGCATGGCATAGTAATGAGTGTTGGCCTCGTCATTCATGACCCACCCACCAGTAACAAACTCCAACTGACCATTATTTAGCTGCCTAATGAACAAAATCAACAATGGTGATTGATAAATAGTTTTAAAGAAAGATAGTAAATTCTAAGCTCGGTAATGAAATGAGAAAGATGTACTGGTAATGTTTATTATGTCATGACTGTGGGACAAAGAAAAATTCACCATCTTTCTTTATTTATCACCTCACGTGACGCTTTCGACATTGCTGATCCCAGCAGTATCCTTGGGTCTCTTGTAACTCAGTGGTTAGAGCATCTGATTGGAGTACAGAAGGCCACAGGTTTGATTCTTGTTGGATTTTTTTTTTTTTACCCTAGCACACTTGTGACACGATGAACATTACATACATGTATTGTCATTTTTCACAATAATGGTGATTACATAACAATGAGCAGCAAATTGAAGTAAGAACTATTTCACCTGCAATTGCTGCTGTTAATAATCATGGTACTTACTCTAGAGCAAGCTTTTTCCTTCGGTCATCAGCATCTCCCCACCACATTGAGAAATAGGATATTTCTGCCCAAATAAACTTTCTTCTTTTGTCAATTTGCAGGGCATCAACTACATTGTCAAGAATATGTTTGGTCTGCTGGTTGTAATACTGATCTAGTGTCTTGATCCACCCTACCATCAGAGAGAATTTCAAATTAATTATCAACAATAGAATGCTTTGAATTGTTTGACTTGCCCAAGGTTAAGGTAATACCCAGTCCAAAAGACTGAACTTGTAAGCCACGTTACTAGCAGGGCTGGTGCTGGACCCCAAATTCTGGCATTGTTTTATTTAATGCTTCCTTCACCCATCCCCTGGAGAGGATCAAAGGGTTACTCCTAAGCAGTTTTGTACGGGGATGCTCCGCCCGAGGTCCAAACCCTTACCCTTTTATATGCTGTTTTTGACAGAAAAGGTACCCCTTTCATATAATAATACCTTTCATTATAAATGGTACCCCTTTCATATACCTTTCATTGAAAATGGTACCCCTTTCATGTAGCCTTTACGTGCGTCTGTTTGATATATTTTGAAAGGCGCTTTTTATAATACTTAAATCACAGTTTTCCCGACGTTTTTTATACTTCAACTCGTGTTTTCGCTACCGTTTTCTATTCTTCGTGAAATTCCTACCCTTTCATATACTTCAACTCATGAAATCCCGACCCTTTCATATACCTCCAGCCTCAAAAAGGTACCCCTTTCGGGCGGAGCATCCCCATATAGCCCATTATAGGGAGTACCCCCCCCCTGGGATTAGATTTCCCTAGTACCCATTTATACAGAAGTCATATGCTTGGGTAACCTAATCTAGGCATTTAGAGAGTCAAGAGCAATTTTTAATTGAGTGTTGTAATCCAAAACCAAAAGTGATCATTATGATATGGCCGATCTCGACAGATGCAGACAATCCAATGAACCAATCAGAACCCATAGCAAATAGATGTAGTCATGCTGCCAGTGCAGTAAGATGCGTGCAGGCAAGCCACTATTGGTTTAGGTTTCACTTCTGAATGGTTGAAAAAGTGAGTGGCGTGAGAGGTTTTTTTTCACAAAACATAGCCCAGCAAAACCAAAGCATTCATGAAATTACTTTTGATACTCAATTAAAATTACGCTCTAATTAAGGGGGGGGGGGGGGGGGTGATTCCATTGTAGTTTACAATAATTATGAAAAAATGAAATAAATTTACCAGGATCATTGTGTGAATGAGGCACCACAAACACATTTAGTGGTTCCTTATCAAATTCACTATCATCATATCGCACATCCCAACCCTGCTTCCATGCACCACCATCAACATTGTCAAATGGCATCACATCAAACATGTCCAACATCTACAATAGATAAAATTAAAACTTATTTGATAATGTCTTTCCATAAACTCACACTGTCAAATCAAAAGGCTTAGGATATATGATGCTTGATCATCAGAATGTTTCCCAAAAGTGTTGCTTAGTGAGTACCCTAACACACTTTACAATTGAATTCATTAAAGGCCCAGTATTGTCCATTATGCTTAACGCGCCTCGACTGTTATTGTTTTGGTTTGCACAGGAGTGAGGCTTCTATTGTTAAGAAGTGCATGAAGCATAATGGACAATACTGGGTCTTTAAACCTGTCTTGCAGCAGTTAAACAAATCTGCACAAAGACATTGTTATTATCTAACGTAATACTGCCTTTTATCAACTATAGCTATACACTGTAGAACTTTGTTGTGGTTTAATTTTAGTTTTGGTTCAAAAATTTTTAAAGCAGTTTATTATTTTTCAAACCAGTTTAATTTTTTTAAACTGGTTCACTTTATATAATATTGTTTTTTTTACACTACTTTTTTAATTATGTGGGGAAATGAAGAAAGCAGCTGGAGGGAAACTGGTTTCAGCTAGTGTTGTTAGTGTTTTATTTTTCTATCAAAGTAACCAGGGCTTAAACACACATAACAGCCAGCCAAAATTACTGGGCCCCAACCCTTACTGCTAGCCCTGACCGTTGGCTCGGCGATTCTGCTGTGCCTGCAAAGACCCATACTGACAGTATACGCTGTATATGAACCCTATTTTAAGTTCCTGAACCTTGGGGAGGGAGCACCCTTCATAATTTCAAGAGCATTACTAACAGCAGTTACCATTAATATGCGACCCATCGCTCTTCATCCCCGAAAGTCAAACTTGAGTTTGGTGGACGTCAATCAAAGAAAAGCCGTTTGATTGTTTTTTAAAATTCTGACTGGATTCAGAACAATTTTTCCAAAAAGAAATAATAAACATTTTAAAACAACAAATTTCAAAGTCAATTATAGTTTTAAAGAGAAGATTACATTCAACATGATATAAAAACTGGCGATTCGTGCAGCCACGACTTCATGAGTTGTGATCCACCTACAATTCATCATGCATCACTGAGTTGTAAATTATCATGTGCAGTGAAAATTTAAAAGTTTTATTCTAAAAATATGGTTTCTACAAACATCAGCTTTTCTTTTTGTTTAAACTGGCTTGGAAATCAAGTTTGATTAAGTTTTACCTTCTCTCAGTGGGTAAAATTGTCGATTTTTTAGCTCTGTTTGCTTGAAATAATGTTAGAGTCTAAAATAATTTTAACAGCTTTTCTTTGATTGACGTCCACTAAAACTCAACCTTATCTGACTGTTTTGAAGGTGGTGGGTCGCGTATTAATGGTAACCGCTATAAAGCTATGACAATGAAACTTGCAAGGTATATAGTATGACCAAAACTTTTTCCTTTGAGGTCCGCAGAATGAGACAATAATGTCAAATGATGCGGGAATTACATCATTAGTTCTGTATAGACACCATCTTGGATCCGCCATCTTGCATTTTTTTTATTTCTCCAAAACCTCAGAAAACCATCCAACAATCAAAACCAACAAAGAAATGCTAAAATGGTATAAAATTGAAACGTTACGATGATTAACTGAATTTTTTTTTTTCATTAAAAGGTAAAAAATCCAAATTTAGGTATTAAAAGATGGATGTCAAAATCTTGTTACCATGGAAACATCAAGTCACACGAACAAATAATTGTTGCTAGATAAATTTTAAGAACTTTCATGTTGATTGCTTTAATACAGTAAAAACCCATATAAAAGAACATGTGTTTTGGAGGTTCAGGCAGGGGCTGATTTTGTTCTTATACATGTATATCGGGTGTTTTCTGCAAAATCAGCCTGAAAATGTTCTTACATGTAGTTCTTAAAATTGTTTCTAAAAATTAAATACTGCATAGACTACCAACAGATGAAATCAATGTGCAAACACAACACTTTAATTAATGGATGGAAGTAACATTAACTGCATTAATCAAGGCAATACGTAATACAGTATTACATTGGGGGAGGGGTAGCAGTTCTGGTGATAAACAACACGAAACTCAGCATACCTGCTGTAAAACTCGTGTGCAATGGTCTAGCACATATATTGATCTACTTAGTACTGTACCCTAGTAGGTTATTCTAATCTAACTGGCAGCCAATTTTTTTATATAAGAACAATTTTCATTTTTCATGTTCCTATGTATATGGTACTTTTTTGACCAAATTTCAGCCTGAGCATTCTCAATCCACTTGTTCTTTTATGTGGGTTTTTACTGTATTAAAAAAGTTATGAATGTTGAAGTCAGCACAGGTACTTTGTGCCCCCCCTCCAGGCTAAATAGGGTTCAAGAATTTTATTTCATAATTAGCAAAAAAGAGAATATTCAAAACTAAAAAGGTTCACCTTTACATTAGCAGATTTTCCTGACACTGTTCCTGAGAACACACAGCCATCATCAACATCTCCAGTTTGTGCTTCAGGTCTTCTTAGTAAGGAGTCTTTACCTTGTTTTTTGTCAGTTGGTTTGCCGCCAACAAATTTGATTTTCTCCACAGTTTGTTGCATACTGTTCATAATTTTGCCAGATCTTGCAATGTTTCCCTCTAGTTTACCCATGTCCCTCTCAAGTGCATTCAGGGGATCCTCAATTTTCTGTTTCATCTAAAGCACAAAAAGTATAATGTAACATATTGAGAGCACAGGCACAGATCCAGGAAAAAACTTAAACGGTTTCCTAGACTCTACGCTCTAATATAGATTTTAGATTTTCACTCTCTAAAATTGGTACATTGTATGTCCCTAAATTTTGAGTCATTTTTTAACAATGTGACCGATTTCCATAAAACGGTGAAACCGGTCTGGATCTGCGCCTGGAGCATATCTTTGGGAAAATCCAAATCCAGATTAATGCTGAAAATCAGACAGATTCCACAAGAACAAATCAAAGGCTCCTATGAGACAACTTGCGAATACAAAACACTTGGACCCCCCCCCACCCTCCCCTCCCTCCAATGCTGTCCCCATGGGAAAGGCAGGTGACCATCAATGTTCACCGACCCGACCCTCTCCCAGGCATTTTGCTCCCCGACCCCCACTCTCCCCTCCCTCCAACACTGTCATGTTGAGTAACGCAGGTGACTATTACAAAGTCATATTGCGAACTCAATGTTAACAGCTGATCGAGCGATCAAGTAAAAGTTTGTCCCATGGGATGTAACTCGTTCTATGCTTCGCATTCACAAGTTAATATCAATGGCGCCGATGAGTCAACTCGTGAATATAAAATGCTCTAAATAAAAGATTTTGCACACCCTGGGACCCTCCCCACTCCTAGATGTTTTGCTCCACCAAGCCTCACCCCCTGCGTCTGACTTTCCACCCCCCCCCCCCCCCCCCCCCTCCTCCTCCATAGACGAGGCAGGTGACCATCACATATTGCGGGGTCAATGTTTACAGCCGATCGAGCAAGCGATCAAGTGAAATTTTTGTATATTCACAAGTTAATAAAGGTTGAATTCGAAAACAGAATTGTCTGACATACATTGTAGAAACCACAGCATGCAGATCCATGTGCACCTGCCACTGATCACAAACACAACTTTTCAAATCCCTCCCAAAAATGCCAAAAATCCTGAATCCTCAAAATCTGGATTCAGATTCATCCATTGAATGCATCCTGAGGACTATTTTTGGATTCATAATTCATATTTCGATATAGCTTCTTAGCTTTTCAGAGAGGTTTCAAAATTGCTGTGGTTACACTGTTTATTAAATGCAAAACACAGGACATTTGACTAATAGAGACACTAACCAAGGTTATCACAGGAAAAACTGTGGGTAGTTAAATTTTAAACAATATTTTCTTGAACTCCTCACAATCTCAAACAGAAATCTGTTTCTTTTGGATACTAAATACAGTTATTTACTTCAACAACTGCTACTTCTCAAATTTTCATTTCTCCTACCGTGTACGAGGAAATTTTTGCGGGAGGAAAATTTTGCGGATTACCGACTGAATTTGTTTTGCGGGAGGAAATTTTTGCGGATCGAGACGGCTAAAATTTTTGCTGGCAGGAAATGTTTGTGGATTTCTGATCAAGTATAAATAAAATTCAAGCAGTGTCGGTATTAAGGTTACAGAGTACCTTCAGATCGAAAATTTATTGAAATTTTTTTTTGGCGTTAAAATAAAGTTTACAGAATGGACTTTCATCCAAAAAAAAATTATCAAAAAATAGTGAAAATTGACGGAGAAATGACGGTATAACTTTTGTGGGCCGAGTTTGTTTATGAAGCGATATGTTTTTTTTAAGCCCTGTTTTCTCAAAGTTAATTTTTCGCTTGTTGGGGACACTTTAAAGAGCTACAACTCAAAGGGAATTTCTTCAATTTTCCTCAAATTTGGACAGAAGCTAGGCTAACATATAATCAACAAAAACATGTCGGCGAATTTCTTATTTCCGAAAACTTTTTCGTCAAGAGCCATTTCTGTGCGATCATTCCAATTTTTTTTTTCCCATTTTCGAAAATATCCTGTAACTTTTCACTGCAACTGAATATGGGAAATTGCAGACACAATTTTATAGCGCTTCGTGTTTGGAAACCCGAGAACAAATCAAATTAGCAAAACACAATAATCACTTTGAGTTATAGCATTTTAAAGCTGATTTGGACGTTCGAATTTAGACGTCGTAAAAGATTCGACAATTCATTTTATTACCAAATGGTTTCCATATTTAGATAGCCAGCTCTATAAGCTTTAACTTGATATCTGGGTTTAGGTATATTAAGTGTAATCTTAAGACGCTAGAGCTGTTATACTGGAGACACCCCCGAAGGTACACTGTAACCTTAAATTGCAAGTTTACTTTCTGACCGGAGGTTTCTATAGTTCCCATAGTTATGGTTGCTGTTCTAGCGCCAACATGAACATAAACAATGAGAAAACCTGAGTGAATTATTGTATGTATTAGTTGATTATGATAACAGTCTCTGGTTCTTTTGAGGATGTGTCTGGAGTTGAATCGAGAATACAGATGACTGTTGTGCCAGTCGCCTAGGAGTTATGAGAGCAATATGTTCACTGTTAAGTTCCCGTTAAGCTGATATACACCATTAAAACAAGATTTACTATTTTTTCTGCGGAAGTATTATTTCTGTGGCGGAAAATATTGCGGGAGTTTTTTTCTGCAGGAGTTTTAATTTGTGGATCAAAGGAAATCCACAAAAATTAACTCCCACAAAATTAAACTCCTACACGGTAATCAGAAACTCTAATGCAGTAATTCAGCTCTTAAAGGTTTTATTTGCCTTATTCTTTCTCTTTTTAAGGTAGAACTTCACAGTTACGGTATCCCTAACACAGAGTTTCCCATTGGGAAAAATTCAGTTGTTGTGCCTGATAAATTGTTATTTATTCAGCTGCTTCCTAACAGGTGTGGTTGTAACAATAAATTAGACTGACTTTAAAGAAATTAGTACGGGTAGTCTTCTTCCTGAATCAATATACAGTGGAATATAAAAACATCCAACAAACATAATTATTATGTCTCTGCAGAAATCAGTGACTGATTAAATTTGTTCAACATGTGTAAAGTCTTAAATAAAAGACTTCTGGCAGTTGTGAAATTTAATACATCCCACAAAACCACCACCAAACTAAAGCCACTTGCATTAATTTCTTTTGAAAAGGTTGAACGTTTTATATTTTAATTTTAGCAATCTTTGTATAAACTGTTGTGCACGACTTTTGAAATCCTCAACTGTTAAAGGCTTCAATATGCTTTAAATTTTAATATATTTTAATTTCTGTCGTCTTATTTACAAGCTTACAGTGATGTACATTATACACCTGTATATGACTCAGTGACGTTGATGAATATTTAGTGAAGTTAGACTCGAAGCCTTGAAGTAAGTAAGAAACTGTGTGTGCAAAAACAATTCACAGCTACTACCCTCTGATATATTGATAAGCTGAAATTATTTCTTTCTCTGATATTTGAAATAAAATCCATTTTACATGCGTTTCACAACCTTGCAGCCTTCAAACTTTTATTGACACACAGCAACGTAAATATCTTCCACGTGGCTAACAGAAGTTCAGTTACCTCACAAATGTATAAACAACAGGCTTCGATTAAAATTATGCATGCAAAGCCTGCAAATTAACAAAAAAAGCTTATAAGAAATCCAACATAATATAAGTTAATTTTCATTCAAGAAATCTGTATCAGATAACATGCACAATTTGCACACAAGTATGCGAAGATCTATCGTAAAATCCAATAGCATAGATCTCTATGGAGTATTATTCATAAAAGTGCAGCTTATTCGAAACAACGTAAAGTAGTGTTAGCTAAGAAAAAGAAGTCACGCGCAAAGAAAACCTGGAGATTCACAGAATACCAGTTATCACAACTTTACCTCAACTTTGAAGATTTCTTGCGAGGTCGGGAGCCGCCCTAACTGATCCACTACCAAATACATTGAAAGAAACAGGACACAGAACATGGCTCCGCCAAGAAGGACTATCCATTTTTTCATTGTCAGGCAACAAAACGTATAAAAACAAAACTAAACAATCTGTGGGACAAATGGAACAAGGGACAATGTCTTCATTCTCGATACACCGGGTATACAGGAGACTGGACTCTAGTAACAAGACTCCCTCGGCCAATTTTTGCTACATATGACGCAAGCTCACATGGAGTAAGCATTCGAACTTCTTTGAAGATAATTTGACGTCTTTCACACTTTGGAAACTATATCATCAATAATATGGAGAAAGTTCAAGAGTTAAAGGAGACAAAAGACGAAATTCAAAGTCTTCTTTCATCTGCTACTCGACCTCGGGTTAAAAAACTCCTACAAGATGAGCTTGATCGTGTAGAACGCGAGATCAATTCCGAGGAGAAACGAATCGAAAATGGCTCTGCGGAAGAGGTGAAGAAAACGGCACCGAAGAAACCACAAGTTTCCTTAACTAAAATCACATCTTACGCCTGGGATCAATCACCCAAGTTCGTAAAAATTTACTTAACTTTACCCGAGGTAGAAGCTCTCCCCGAGGAGAAAGTCTCTTCAAAGTTCACCAAAAGTTCTTTGGAGCTGCGAGTGCTGGGGCTAAAAGGCAAAAACTATCAGTTTCATATGGTCCATTTGTTACATCATATTATTCCAGAGTCAAGCTACGTCAAAGTAAAAACAGGAAAACTCAGTATTTTTCTGAAGAAGGAAAAAGAAGAAAATTGGTCTTGTCTGACAGTAACCGAAAACTTGAAGAGTACAAAACAGCAACCGAAATTTGATGAAGGCAAGGATCCAGGAGAGGGAATAATGGATTTGATGAAAAAGATGTACGATGAAGGTGATGACGAGATGAAGAGAACCATTGCCAAGGCCTGGACTGAGTCAAGAGATAAACAGAACACAACTATGGACTTGGAATTGTAAAGAATTGGAAGTGAAAGCAAGTGATCAAACAGACTATTGACTGTTCAGATACATGTAAACCAAGTGTGATTATAAATAATATCGTTTATATGTTTTTTGTATGTTTCCTGTTAGGTTTAAAATTAGACTATGAACAGCTGTTGATCTTATCTCTTGTTGGTCACAGTGGTGGACATAGGGGAAGGGCCAAGGGATCCCCCCTATCTTGCAAAAAATGAAACCCAAAGGGCCTAACTTCCCCCCCCCCCCTCCTCCCCTCCCTCCTCCCCTATGATATGGAGTCTTGAACCGCCACTGGGTCATACAGTGAGAAGTCGAATGCAAGTGCAATGTGAAAAATTTTGTGCAGTAACTCAAAGCAAAAGAGGATCTCCTGCCTTTATGGTTTTCTTGCAACATGTCTTTTAACAAATCTGTGACACAGGTTTCATAAAAAAAAATAAAAAGTGTGGGAATTGCACACTGGCAATTTTTTCATGTAACTTTTCTCACAGTTTTGCTGCGAGACAAGTGCCACAAAATTTAGCCTCGTGTAAAACCGCCTTTAGCATTGCGGTCATTTATGAGGTAAATTGAAAGGGGGATTGCTCAATAGGTGCAGACTGGAACTGTAATATTATTATCCTGGGTACAAGTGTCAGCTTGACAAGTGTGAAGTTACATTATAAGCAGTTGTTTATAGATGTTTGACCAGCACCCAAAAATATGTGCACACAGTACGTTAAATGCCTGCACAGATTCTCGTTTACATGTAAGAAGGAACAGGAATATATTTTCATCAGGAATACGGCAGGAGCTGCCATAAGCTGGTCTAAGGAACCTTCAGTCAACCTCGGTCTCATTTTACACTTTCCAAAATGCTTGTAGTGGTAGAATAAGGTTAATCAGGTGCAGTACAATCTTTTCTTTTTTGCAAAAGCAGCATGAAATTTATAATTTGCTGAATGTTGTGTTACAGTTCATAAAGATGTTAACTAACTGTACTAGTACAACTGATAGGTATAAAAATAAATCAGATTACCCGTAATGCTATAATGCAACAATGTTATTCTTCCTTGTAGTCCAGGGTTAAATACATTTTGCAGTGTTTTTATTTGCTGCCTGAAAGAACCATAATCTATGATTTTTAAAGAATGGGATCTCATTTCATTCAGAATTTAATTATAATGGCTGGATTGATGTACAGTGGACATGGAAACATGAAAGTGGCCTTAATGGAATCTAGAGCAGATTCTAGGTCAGATCTTGGAAGAGGGATAAAAAATAAATGAAGTTGTGAACATCCCACTCATAATCCAAAAGTAATCAAACTTCAAGTTGTCAGGGATTAATATTTTATAAGAAAAGAGTTAGATACTGCTGTGGAAATTACTTATGTGAACGGCTTAAGTTAGTGAAAAGTTAAACTGTGGTTCAGGTTTAAATAACAATAATTATTATTTCTATTATAATTTTAATATCCTGCTCTGTATATAACCTGTGACATGACAGGAGCTCAAAGGACCCATAAATTAAAGAGGCATTGTCATGGTGTTTTGCTGTGTTTTGTCAAAATATTTGACAATTTACCTTTGTTCGCACATAATAGAGAATATTAAGTGATTTCTTGAAAAGCCATAAAACATAATCAGTTTTTTGCAATTTTTCTAAGACGCAAGGAAAGAACTTGAAAAAACTGGCCATTTTTTTTAGAACAAGGGGACCAGTTCTAGAAAGCAACTTCCATTTCTGATCTTTGTTAATGACTTCCGGTTGATACTCAACTTCCGGCTATGTAACCCTCATTCCCAGGGTCTTTCTTGTCTCACGGTTGGTTTAACCAAGCGCACGAAGAATTGTGGGAAATAAAGTGGCCGCCATCTTGAACACTCATATGTGAAGTGTATACAGTGTATTTTGATTTTTATTCTCCCTATTTTGAAATGATCAAGGCGATCCTTGTTTTCAATAACCATGGAAAGCCACGGATGAGCAAATTCTTCACTCATTATGTAAGTATTCTATCCTGTTTTCCAAGAGCAACAAATTAAACTATAGATCGATAAAAGCTTTCGGATTCAGTAAGCTTAAGTTTATGTTTCCATTCTGTGGAAACAGAAAACTGCCGATTTATCTTTTTTTTTTTAAAATTCGCCTTATCCTGATAATTGAAACTGAGTTTAAGATGGTAGATGTATTGGCTAAATGCAGAACTCAAAAGTGCATGACAGGCTGGGGTAAACCTGCTATTTCTTTTACTGAGAATTGAAATGCAAAAGTTTTATATCCCTTTTCAAGTACTTTCTACATTGTATACCTTATTGTTAAAGATTAACTTAAGAAAACTAAATCACATAATGTGTGAGTTAAATACAGTGGAACCACCATTAAATTAACATCATCGGGACCAGGAGAGGTATCCCTTTAATAGAGGCAATAATTACAAAGATTATATGAGCATTTTGCTAGCCAGGACCAGGAGAAGTGTCCCCTTAATGGAGGTATCCCTTTACAGCCATGCTCCGTCACGCGTGACCAGTATTTTTGAATATTTGAATGGATTTTTCAAGTTTACGTGTCGGTTTTGTAAATTCATTCCGAGATTCGGAATGCTTGTGAGAATTTTACCGCATTTTCGGAAAAACAAAGAGCAACAAAATATCAATGATTTTATTTGAAATATTACATATCCGAACAATATTTGTTTTATTTTATGCGTGTAGCGAAATTATTTTTCCGTTAACTTGTGACATTCAAAGTGTTTTCCAGAGAGATCTTCAAGGTTTCATTCAAATCTCTGATGTTGCAAAGAAAATGTTCATTTCAGTCTTGTGGATTACTGGTCACGCATGACAGAGAATGGCTGTAATAGAGGTGATAATTACAAAGATTATATTAGCATTTTGCTAGCCAGGACCAAGATAAGTGTCCCTTTAATAGAGGTGATAATTACAAAGATTATATGAGTGTTTTGCCGGCCGGGACCAGGTGAAGTGCCCCCTTAATAGAGGTGTCCCTTTAATAGAGGTGATAATTACAAAGATTATATGAGTGTTTTGCCGACCGGGACCAGGTGAAGTGTACATACATTCATTCATACATAGATACTTTATTTGATGTGGACCTGCTAAAAATGATTAAAACCTAACTATATATATAATAAATAAACATTTGACAATAATGGAGAAATTTGACAATAATAACCCCATAATGGAGGTGTCCCCTTAATAGAGGTGATAATTACAAAGATTGAATGTTTTGCTAGCCAGGACCAGGAGAAGTGTCACCTTAATGGAGGTGCTGCAGCTCCAAAGCAGAGGTTCCACTGTAATCATTATGTTTTCTGTATAGAAGGGTATTAATAGACAAGTGTTATTTTATTTTCAGTCAGAGGACATGCAGCACCAGATCATAAGAGAGACATTTCATATAGTCTCTAGAAGAGATGACAATGTGTGTAATTTCTTGGAAGGAGGAACGTAAGTTATAATTTTCATCTTCTGTTCTCTATCTTGGATGACCAGGGCTTGGGCATAGTCATTGCAAGCTTTTAGCCAGAAGAGTGTCTGATCATCCTATAGACACCCATGCTTTGAAGAAATTTATGAAAGATTCACCTGAGCTTTAGTAAATGTTGTGACAGACATGCCTCTGGAATGCCCCGTTTTCAATTTCAGGCTAAAAGCCTGGTTCATTGAGTTCCTGAGCAAGATGTAAAAAGCTTGCACTATACCCACTTGCACAATACCCTGTAATAGCAAGTTTTCAAGGTAAACTCCCCAGTAGGAGTGTAATAATAAATTGAACTATCGATGCATTGCGATTTGGTGTGTTCCGATAGCAATGCCTCAATAAGTTTTGCCTCACTGCAGTCTTTTCAGGTATAACCTCCTTCCATCTACTGCAGCTTTGTCCTCTTCCATTAAAATAAATATAATATTCTCTTTTCCTTACCTCTGTTGCTCTGAGAACAACTACATTTTACCTCCTCATTTCACTGACCAGCCAGGCAAGTTTGCTTGCATGGATTAATGTCTTTACAGAATAAACATATTCCTTTTTTTTTTTCATTTTTTTAAGCTACTGTAGATTAAAAATTAATTTATCAGCTTTGGGTAGCCATCTAGGTTTCACCCAAAGGTTTCTTATCCATAGCTTACCCAACAAAATCCTTGTCTGCAATACTGGTTAAAACCTTGCCGGGAGAACAAACCCCAGACAGAATAACTCTAGGGTTGTGGAAACACACAAAACACTCCACCACCGCAAGATGGATGTGATTCTTTCAAATTGTAATCTGTACATGTAACTAGGTTGACTTTCAGGTTTTTTATTTTTCATTTTAAATTCTTTATCTCAGGCTAATTGGTGGTTCTGACTTCAAGATAATTTACAGACACTATGCCACTCTTTACTTTGTCTTCTGTGTGGATTCTTCAGAAAGTGAGCTAGGAATTCTAGATCTTATCCAGGTGAGTTGATGCAAAGAGCTTAAACTTTTAAAACATTGCAAACAAGTATGCTACATGTAGCATGGCCAATAAAAATAAAATAAAGTATTGTTATAGTAACTCTTCTATTAATCATGCAGTTACATGCATGTTACATGTAATGTATCTTCAGAAAGTCTAAGTCAGTTGAACATTATCATTAATCCAGCAACACTTGTATGTGTTTTCATTTCTAGGTTTTTGTGGAAACATTAGACAAGTGTTTTGAAAATGTTTGTGAACTGGATCTCATATTTCATATGGACAAGGTATATTGCTAATTATATTGACTAAGAAAAAGATCTGTGATGGCATCATTTTACTGATTATTCTTGTTATCTGATATTCAAGGTTACAGATCTGATAATTTGCCTCTAAAATTTGATATCCTTATTGTCCATTTTTTCTCTTTGAACCCTGACTACTAGCAAATGAATGGGAAAACCTAGCAGAAGGCAGAAGGGTAGCCTTACCTACAGTGCAGGGGTAGTAGCAGCCCTCCCTATTGTAATTTCTCATAAACTAGAGATAAGAACGTGGTAGTGACCACTAGGCTTGCTCAAGATGTGGATTGATAAAGATTTAGAAGCAACTGTAGCTTAAGCTTACATTGAGCTCCAGTCACTTGAATATTTTTATCATTTACTTTTTGATAATGGTATTGGAATAAAACCAAAACATACATGTAAATGCTAAGTTTAACAAAATATGCTGTTTCATTCTTTATTTTACCCAAGTTTCCATAGCAATGTACATGTTTGCCACTGGGAGAATTTCCTCCCCTTATGAAGGCGCCTCAGGCAGCCGCTATCGATCCATTGTTTATCTCATCTCCCCCTCAATGTGTGGCAATGTATGGCAATGAGGGTGGTCACAGCCAGGGTTTTGTTACCTCCTCAGTGGTTCTTTTACATCCCAATCGGAGATGGGACCACCATTTCTATGTGGTCATACAAGCCATGCGAAGGTCTAACCATTTGCAGATGTCATAGCAAAGGCAGCACCTTCCTCCTCAGTTATTGTAAGAGCCCGAGTGTTGGTCCAGCCGGGATCCAAACCCGCGACCTCCCGCTTTGCAGAGTAGCACTCTATCAACTGAGCTAACCAGGTGGCAGTAACAAACTAGAGTTAAGAACTTGTGGTAGTGACCACTAGGCTTGCTCGAGATGTAAATTGATAAAGATTTACAAGCAACTGTAGTTTAGTGTGAGCCTCCCTGTAATCATACTTTGTTTTTTTGTACAGGTTCACAATATTTTACAAGAGATAGTGATGGGTGGCATGGTGTTAGAAACTAACATGTCAGAGATTTTAACCCACATTGAAGCACAGAATAAACTAGAAAAATCAGAGGTTAGTCCTCAGGTGGATTATTTTATAGTTAGAATACTTTGTTCCCATACACAATATAGTATGTCAGTAAGCAAAAAGCAAGCAATATATATTGACTGTGGCATATTTGGCTTTTAAAATGTTTCCAAAAATTTGACTGATCAACATCTCCTCAAACATTCTCATGGACTTCAAATTTGTTCAAATAAAATGTTGGAAAATTGTCTTTAACCGTCTAACTCCCAAGTGTGCCAAACATCAATTTTCAAGAAAAATCCTAAATTTAATTTTGTAAAAATAACATTGAAAAACAAGTGGTACCATGCAAAAGTACTGCCAAAGAGGTTTCATTTGAATGATCACACCATAGAATTTCATTGACAGACATCGACAGTTGGCCGACAGTCTGTCAAACAGATTACGGACAGATACTTGTCAACAGACCAAACTCATACAAGTAACCAGCCGAGGGTTAAATGTACAAACACTTGTCTTACCTTGTTTAGCCGTTTGTTGGGCAACTGTTGGTCATTTGTCGGCCAACAGATATTTTGGGAAGCTATAAGTCAATTTTACCCATTTTTCACCACCAGCAGCACAGGAGACCAAGTGTATTGTTTGCATATTAAGGATATTCAAAAATATAAGACATTGTATGGAATTTCGAATTCAAAATCAAAATTGCTGATTAAAATCGTTGAAACTTTTATTGGTGTTGTGTTCTATCTTTATACAGTGTTTCTATGCTATTTGAGCGATTTTTATTCCGTTTATCTTACCTTGTATAATATAACTGAAAGGAAGGAGAGTTCGGTAGCTTTCGGCGTTCTACACATGTCCACAAATGGCTCATTTTTCGCACAAAAATAGGACCGTGCTGCTCCTATTCTGACTGGTTGTCATTACAGCAGAATAACGTTAAATTACATTTCTTCAAACAAATTGAACATCCCTTGTTATTATGACAAATAAGCTGCTACACAAAATCACATAGCACTGCAGAATAGACCTCGGATGCGCGGTTTTGAAATTCCATACAATGTCTTATATTTTCAAATATCATTAATATGCAAACATTACGCTTGGGTTTCCTGTGCTAGCAGTGCCAACCTCCATGATTTCCAGATGCCGGTACCAATAAAATTTGTCGTTGTTATGTGAAACATTACATATAATTTTTTTTTGTAGGCTGGAATCAGTGCTGCACCTCAGAGGGCCATGTCTGCTGTCAGAAATATTAGTCCAAACCTACACAATCTACCAAAACCCAATATAAATCTACCTTCTATGCCATCACTACCACATATTAACTTGCCGTCGTTCAAATAGACTTAGAATTATATTTTTATAATCAAATATTGCCAATATTATATATCAGTAAAATTGTAATGATAGAGTTTTCTCCAGTGAAAATTTTTTTTGTTGGTGTACAGGTTATAATATTCTAAATTCAATTTTGTTGTTAAAAAAGTGGTCATGTGTACAGTTTCATTTTTGTGTAGGTACCATTTTAAATTAGTGATAAAGGAATATTTAGGGTTAAGCAAGGATTTCCTATTTGGAATTAAGCGACTAAAATTGATGTTTTATGTTTTTGATGGATCAAAACCTGAAAAGGTTACTGTTTCGTGCTTTGGACTCTATGATCAACTGTCATCTGCTGTTTGTAGTTGTCACACATCTTTTAAGGACGTTCGCCCTAACTGTTTATGCGCATCCTTACTGCGCATGCAATTCATGTTGCAATGCCATTCTACGTCATGCATGAGCGATTCTTGATAGATAATGTTCTTTGCCAATAGACCTCTTTAGCTTGTACATTTTGTTTTCCCATTGTAGGTCATGTGATGTTCTCAAGGGAATTCGTTCTTTGTCTTTTCATAAATTATGGATACATATGCACGTGAAGAAAACAAAATTTAAAAGAAACAGTTCTCTAGGGTAACATCACATGACCTACATTGGGAAAACAAAATGTACAAGCTAAAGAGGTCTATTCTCAACAGATTGTGAAAAAAAAATCACAAAAATCAAATCTTGGAAGTTTAAATTTTTCCCATTTTTCTAGCCACGGGACATAGAATCCTGCCATCTTGTGGCTGTCAGAGTTTGCAAATGCTGTCGTTTAAAGATTAGATTTCCTTTGAGGGACATCACCAGCTGAATGAATTTGCGTAACAGACTTACTTGCATAAAATTTGGGAAAGAAAGTTGCATTTTAGAGATTCATTTGCAATATTTTTAGACTACACTGTAACAGACATTGTGGTCATATTCAGTAAGGAAGACTAATTTTTCAAAATTAGGGTCGCCTTTCAGACTGATATCTTATCTTGGAAACGAAGTTGGTGACCCCCATTTTTTTTGCATATCTGACACGAATAACTCGTAACCTAGCTGTAGCAAAAGTCAATGTTGGAAGATTTTTGTGCAAACGTCCTTAAGACGATACAATATTTTAAAACTACAAGTGCCTGTTGAAAGACTTCACCAAGTTTGCCAATGAAACAGTGGTTTAATTAATCAAATTTTCTTGAGGCAGTGACTTTTTTGACGATGTTGCACGGTAAAGTGACTTACCACTTATCATAAATTTCTCGCTGTTTGGTTGGTTGTGTACCCCTTTTGCACTAGGCTATTTTAACACAACCATAACACTCTGCTTATGTACAAATGTTGATTCAAACATGGTAGGGACTAAGCTTCACATTTGGTAAATGGGTTCATATAATCTTTTGAATGCTTTGGGACCCACTTCCTCTCATGTTTTCCCTAAGCTAGTAATTATATGTAAGCATGCACCATTTTTTTTTGTTTCCTAGTACCAGTGACAAACGTACGGAGGGCCCTTGCATCAATAAAAGTTTTATTTCACCATGTTATGTGTCCTTACTTAAACAGAATGAAAAAACTGTCAAAGAAATTGTCTTTTGTACATTACTTAAGCTATAAATGAAAGTTTGATTTTCTGTAATGAATAAAATCATAGTCGATAATAATAATAATCATTGATGCACCTGACAACAGTATGCTACAAAACAATACCTTTGAAAATACATTAAAATAATTTAATCTAAGGGCTGTTCAATGAAATATATTATTAATTAAATTAATAAGTTAACAAAATCTACCACACATTGTAAATTTAGAAATTCTAAAAACAATATTACATTTAGTTAACAAAATTTACTTTTCCCCACACAAAAGTGGAAGTAATACCATACAAAATTAGTTATACAATATAATTATGTAACATGCCTGATATCCGGATTATTTCTACAAAGTAATGCCATGCTAATGAATAATGTGTTTTGATTTGCAAAATAAAAAAATAACTAAATTGGCTTAAGCATGTAAGTGACAGATAACTGATATTATAAAGCACATGTTGATTTCTTTATTTTCCAAAACAACCAAGTACTTTTAATTTTATGAAACTATACTTCCACTGAGTTATGCTACAGAATACCAACTGACTCGTGTACCTTCACGCGACTTTAAACCAATTATTATGTACAACAGACACTTGGAATGTTTTTGGGAAAAAAGTTCCGTATATTTACAATCGGTTTCAGTTAATATTTTAATGTGACTAAGGCCCGGTTCAAACGTCGAACTTCACATGTGCCGAATCTAATGCAAATGAGCAAGAACAATAGATTTTGCTCATTTGCATTAGATTCGGCACATGTGAAGTTCGACGTTTGAACTGGGCCTAATAACAATGCATTGTTCTGAATAAAAGAAACATGATCCAAAAAACCTGAAAATGAGATCCTCATATAAATTATATTGTGAGCTACCTTCTGCAAAGATCACCTTTCATTCTTTAACAATGGCTCACATAACGCAATGTAAGGTTTTCGATAAAGAAAAATTTAGAGTGAATTTTAGTCCACAACTGCTTTATGGACATCTCCCTCAATAACGGACAGTATAAATCCCGGCAAATACAATTTACTAAAATTCACTTCCACTGATAAAGACACTCCACTACCGACATCAAATTGTGGTCCATTATATTTTTGCAAACCACCAACAAACGATTGTCTTGGTCAATTACTAAATTCTCAAAACAAACCTTACAAGAAACAGGTGAACTTGAATTTTTAACTGGCTTGAGCTCATTTTAACTGCACTAAGCTGATGATAAAAACATTTTTTCTTTGAGTTCAGATGTGTTTTAATTACTAATTTGCATTCTCTGCAGCGTGATTCCCACTCTCGTTTTGAGCCTAAATTTTGGTAACAATCTTCATGGGCCATGCACTTGTCTGTAAGCTGGATCCGCTCTGCAAAAGGAAAAACTATGTTGGAACTAAAATACACCAAGACTTCATAAACCAGTTAACAGAATTGACCCTAAGCACTGTCTAGGCAGTTCTCTATTGCCGCAAAGATGACAGCAATCAATCGCTGTCCATTTTCCATCAAAACTACCCAGAACTAGTTTTCTTAAAAAAATTATGGCAAGTGCCCCTATAAGTCAAGATGTGATTTAAACATTCAGGTCGTCAGTGATTGCAAGTTCTCAAACTCATTAATAATTCATGACGAGAACACAAAGGAAATCACTACCGTGAAGGAGGTTTTGAAATCGTTTCTTAATTTGCATAGATTTTGGCGATTTTATTCCTTCGTTTTCTCCGCATTTAACGATCAGTTTGAGAAGCTATATCAAACACTCGAAACAGTGTTTCATCAGATTTCCAAACACCTTGAAGTGGTTTAAAAAAACTCGGCTGCGCCTCGTTTTTCCAATCCACTTCTCGGTGTTTGGAAATCTGATGAAACACTGTTCCTCGTGTTTGATATATTACTTCAAGTTTGCATAATACTGTAGGAAGGGGTGAGGGAAATATGAGAAAGTAACCTTGGCTAAGAACATAAAAAAATTCAGACCTTTTTGAGAGGGCTTATTTTCTTTAATTGATAAAAAGTAGGACCTGTTAGATCTGCAGAATTAGTTTTGCACCCCTTGAATTAGACCCACCACATCACATTGTAATGAAATTTAACAAGCCAGATAAGTTAGCTGTTTACCTCATGACTTCATCAGGAATGTAGATGTAGTCCACAGGGACATGGCTTGATAGACTACTGAGTGAGTGAACAAAACTAAGTTTCCGCCAAAAGCTAGCACTGAAAATCAGGAAAAAAGGAACATAATTTTATGTAATGTTTTTGTCATTTGTATTTGTGGAAAGGTTGCGAAGCTTTGGAGTTGCCTCCTTCAGACATCCTTTAGTCTCATCACAGGGGGAAGGAAGAAATGTTAAGGGTGTTTGTCGGAAATTTCAAAAAACACTGTAAAAGGTACCAGAATCTTGTTTGATGGGTGTGGTTCAAATGGATTTCACCCCTAAGAGGTACCAAATGAAAACAAAACATCATATTCTGTCTGTCTGTATTTTTTTTTTCAGGTCAATATACTGAAATAATTCTAGCGGTGTTAATTTAAGATTTTAGCACCCTAAGTAGCCTAAGAAAACAGACTACTTTTCGCCATGATGCCACTACCGTTCCCTCCTCGAAAAGGCATCCGAGAAACGAGAGAAAAAATACCATAATGATGATGTAATGCTAGTCCCAGATCAGGTGAAGGTTTTCCTTCTGATTAGTTGAAACAATCTCTCAACCAATTAGAAGGACTGCCTAGTAGTAGGTATTTTTACGCTTGTTTCTCAGATGCCTTTTTGTGAGGGAACTGTAGTGGCTTCACCACAAAAAGTCATCTGTTTTCTCAGGCTACACCCTAAGCGGTACCAATCTACAAATTTTGACCGTTAAAAGGTGCAACGAGCATCCGGGGTTAGTGGAGGATGAGCCCAATTTACAATGTGCTTGTCAATAATTTTAACCTTGAAACGACCATCTGGGTGGAAGGCTAGCTTTGGAGCAGAGAAATTAAACATTATATACCACACCGAAATAGGATATCAGAGTAAACAGAAGGACTCTTACCATGCTTTTTTTCAGTTCTGCCAAGACCTTGGACCAATATTTTGGGTACAGTTAATAAGATATTCAAAAACCACTGTCAGTTAATATTCTATTTCATAAAATTTGATTTTAACTTTAAAACACTTACGCGAGGAATGGCTTTGCAAGTGTAATTACTGCCTTGAGTCTAAAACTAGGATGTACAATGAACATCTCCTTCATTCTTTTTTTCAACCTAAAAACAAAATATCAGGTTTAGAGTAGACATATTTTTATGCATAAGTTAAATCCTGGAAAACCCAATGAAAACAATTTGTACAGGACTGCAGTAAATAATATGCAACTGTCTCACAAGAATATTGGTTTTGATGATATTTATAGGATCTGCTCGTGGCAGGTTTATGTTATTGTGGATCAGCTATATATTATAGTGGCCACCAAGAAAGGAGACTGCATCCCATTACAAATTGCCTGTTACACATAAATGGTTTCTCAATGAGGCCCTGCCAGGGTAAATTCCTCCGACAGGCGACATGACCCAAAAAGTAGCAACAGCACGTAAAATGAAATTGCGACAAAAGGCAAATGTTCATTCAATTTCTGACAGCAACGTGAAAGGTTGATAAAACCCCGACATGAGACATTTTAAAATTCAGACAAGCGACACGGGACCCCCCCCCCCCTGGCAGGGCCTCCTCAATGACCAGGAGTGAGTGTACATGTAGTTAACAAATGTATGACTTTCAAATTTTCCAGCAAGCTCCTCAGTCTCTTAAATTGCTGATCATGAACAGTTGTAGAGAGAAAGAGGTTATGGGAATGACATTGCAGTGAAAAATTTTAACATTAATCTCAAGCATGCACACTTAGTTTGAAAAGTTGTACTAAATCTCATGTTTGCACTTCAGAACTACAGGTACATGATGTAGACCAATTAAGTCTTTTCTAACAGGTGTTTTAATTGCCTGTTACAAATAATTTTATTAGCACTTTCACAGCCAAGACTACCCACATGCAAAAGCAAAAATTATTATGTGTACATTCAAATTTTATAATTACCGGTTTTGAAAAAGAGTAAAGATTTAGAAAAACAACTTATAATAAAAATAAGCGAAAAGAAACTGGGTTCATTTTCAAGTCAAAAGGTCACTGTTCAAGTGGAGTTAATTTATACTATTGTATTCAAAGTGTCAAAACTTGTTATAGAATTCATAATTAGGTCAAAGGTGACAATGATTGGACATACATGTGCTGAAGAGCCAGGACAACAGGAAAGCACTGAGCACTAAGTTCAATGAATACAAAGGAGGATCTCAAAAGTCTAAAATTAGTGGTTGACAGGTTTGGTTTCTTACCCTCCTTCAATGTACTGGTAGAACCTTTTCATCCATGTAACAGAAGGTGTATTTTGTTGTCTTGTGCCACCATTCAGATACACTAAATAGTAGTCCTCATGGATGGCCAGAAGCTCAAGTGTACTTATAACATAACTACAATAAAAAATAAACAATATTCATGTAACTGTCAACAATCAATCAATAACTAATAATAATAAACAAAATAAAATAATAAATAGGAATTTCAGTGGAATTCACGAGGTGGCTCTTACTTCCACTGTTTCTTGATCAAATTGGAATTTGGAAATGTTGTTTTTTTGTGAAGGTAGGAAAACCGGAGTTACCCGGAGAAAAACCCTCGGGGCAAGGATGAGAAGCAACAACAAACTCAACCCACATATGGCTTCGGGAATCAAATCCAGGCCACATTAAACAGTGAGAGGTGAGCACTCTCACCACTGCGCCATCCCTACTTCCCACACAACAACATTACTCTTAACAACCAAACAAAACAATATTATAGCTATCAACCATCGAAGCTTTGCATGGTAGCAGACTATGATGACCAGTAATTGAAACACATCATTTGTCATTGTTGTTTTCAACAACTCAGTACAACAACTTTACTTAGGACAAAGAAACAATACAGTGTATCACTAAGTAAACAATAATATTACTTTGCCACCCACATTAACTAGCTAAAAAAGTTATTTGGGGGCCGGGGGGGGGGGGGGGGGGGGAGGGCAATTAAATGCTTTCCAGTAATTAGTGTTCAATGGGCTATTCCAGAAAATATCCATACCAAACCATGGGCGGCAGCTTGGAAATTCCAAGGGCAGGGGGGGGGGGGGGTTCTTTGGACTGGAATCCTGAAGGCACGGGGGGTGTTTAGGCCGGGAATTCCAAAGGCAAGGGGTGTGATAAGTTCTGGATTACCAGAGTGGAAAAACAGGTTGAAATTTACACTAATCTTGACTATTGGCTTTTCTAGTTTGTAAATCTAGCATGAACTGAGGACGGCGGATAAAGATTGATCATGCAAGTGTTTATGCAAGTGTTGCTTTTCACCGTTTCACTTTGTCTTGAGTTCTTTGAAACCAAAAACGTGCGTAGAAAGTCGTATCAATGGTTCGCATACCATTTACCATCCACCATCTTTGTTTGCTATGCTCCTTTAGACTTACACGAAGTAGTAACCTACTAAATATGGCAGCAAACAGTGTTGTGAACATTTGCAGACGATACTTTGGACTTCCACTGGCATCGATATCGTGATCTCTCCCAAAAATATAAAGCTACAAAAACTTTGATTGGTGGTATGCAAAATAAATCGGAAATTATGTTACAAGAAAAGGTACAATTTACCATAACTTAATCTGCTAGACTGAAAACTGGGTGCCAAATTTTGCAAGAAGTACAAAAAGCATAAATTCCATTATTTTGTTGGAGCTATAATAGGGAGTCAAACAGTGAATTCAAACAGAAATTCCGAAGGCGAGGTGGGTTAATGATAATGGAATTCCGAGGGCATGGGGGGAAGAGCATTTTGAAGTTTACGAAGGCAAGGGGTGGAGGGGGGTGGGTGGGTAAAGTGTCGATGCCGCCCATGGTAGGGTATGGATATTTTCTGGAATTGCCCAATGTCAGTAATGGCAGGGATCTTTTTGAAATGGGAGCTGGCTTTTGGAACAAATGGGCTGCCATAAAAGCAATATTAGGCCACCAGGGCCTCAATTTGTTAGACTGTGGAGGGGTGGGGGCGGGGTAATTGGATAAATTAAAGCAGAGAAAAACTACACTACGCATATCAACTCACAAGAAAAGCTGCTCCATTAGGAAATCATAATTCTTCATACTTCTGTCTGGTAGGTAGCAGGCAGCAATCACAACAATAGTTGCTTTAGTGTCACTGAAATAACCTGGATTTAAGACATGAACAAAGTTAGATGACATGCACCAAAGGTTAATTAAAATTTATCCTCAAAACAGTTGTAACTGACTGAGGCATTGGTAAAAGTGAAGAACAGCTCACCTCCACCGACTGTCGGCCTACTGTCGGCCGACAGTCAGCCTACTGTTGGCCGACTGTCGGCCAACAGTTATCTGTCGGCCGACAGTTGGCTGACAGTCGGTGGAGGTGAGCTGTTCTTCACTTTTACCAAGGCATTATAGCTGCATGTGGGTTGTCATTGATGAATAAATTACCACCTGAGAAAAGTCTTGTTTTGTCACCTACTGACATTATAGCCAATGGTACCTAAAGGAAATTTATTTTACCATTTATTGACTGGCAGACTAAGATTTCTTACTCCATCTTCTTAAAGCTGTGACTATGCTACGCATACTTGCTCGGGCAATGGATCTTTTAAATACTTTGTTCTGAAGTCACCCTTACAAGTCATGCAAAGAAGGGTTTAAAAGTTGAAAAATTCAACCATTTACACATCACAAAAAATACAGGCTTGTCAGTCATTATGCCTGTGCAAGAAAGCTAATTCATACAGTAGCCAACCTTGCCCTTAAATTTTTCTCAGGATGGTCCTATAGGCAAACATCTTACTCGCAAGAGGCATCCACCTAGATACAGTAAAATCCATAGCATTGCTTGAACCTTCACTGAATTTCTGGCTCCAAGCATGTACTATTGCAGACACTGTAGCCACTGATTACTAGTCATGTACTGTACATCCCACCACAATCCCATTTCCTAGCGAGGGGAGGGGAACAGCCAAATTAAGTGAAGTTATGCCATACCTCCATGAGAGATGACTTTCATGTAAGGCTCCAGAAGCTTCAAATCCAATATCTTGTCCCTTCCATTAACACTCACAGTGTGCCAACGAAACCTTCCACTATCTGAACTCACTTCAGTTTTGACATGTTCTTGTCCATCTTGCCCTAATTTTTCATCCTGCCCTTCATGATCTTGTTCTTCTTCATCTTGTGCATATCCATTTTGTTCTTCCTCCTTTTCCTCATCTTCTTCATCTTTGTCACCATCCCATTCTTCCTCATCTACAATCTCATTTTCGAAGTCATCCTCTTCATACTGCTTGTCGTTGGGTTTCATCTCACCATTGTCCTGTTCTGGATTAACAAAGTGAGTCTGTGCAGATTGATGCAATGGTTTGAATCTTTTAGGAGCTGAGTAACTTCTTTGTCTGTACCTTTCATCAACTAATTAGCAAATTAAATAAAATTAATTTAACTTTGTAAATAAGAAATAAAATTTATTTATGTTATATACAGTTAAAGGGGCTATGGCGGGTGAGTACTGGGTATTAACAACTTGAAAAACGTCCGGTGGCTTTTTATCAAGTTGGCGGCCATTGCTGTCAAATTCACTGCAATCCGTTCCATCCCGTCGTATTGCATGGAAGGATAGATCTCAAGTTTACAAATTAGAGTATTTACTTGGCTAGATTTTTGGTAAATTATTTCTGCGATTTGTTAGTCGTACCTTCAAAAAAATTCAATGTCTTCCAGTAGTGGTGGAAGTTGGGGAAGAATTTAAAAGTGAAATCGATCGTGTGTTTGTTTACCTCGCGTGGTTCGACACGAGTGCAAGTGCGATAAAACTAACCGCGATCCAGGAGGGAACATTAGAAATTTGACGTGTGTGACGTCAGGTGACGTCACATGACAGTAACTGATTGCACAGACTCGCCTTGCGACATAGCCCCATTAATGTATTGATTATATAATATATCATATCTCTGTGTATAATCATATTCAAGGAGTGAATAAAGATAGAAAATGGTTGGTTGATTGATTGATCATTGATCAATCTATCTAATTTGATTGACTGATTTATTGATTGAGGGTCTACTGTAACTTACCGTGCTCATCAATGATGCCGCACAAGTTCTCAATGGACTGTGCCTTTTTTCTCATCCCTTGGAACTCAGTGTCATCATCATTCTCTTCCGCAATTGCGAGGAAGACTGGTGCCAGCAATTCTGTCCCAGCAACATCTGCGTGCTCATCAAATGACAGTTCTCGCAGTACTATCTTCTGTTTTCTTTCTAAAATCACATTTAGTAAACCATTCAAAAGGGCTTATCTTTTAGAAACTAAGGTGTTTACTTCAAAGAAAAATAAAATAAACAAGAGGCTCCGCATAGCCCAAGCTCATGCACATGCGTAAGGAAGTTTTATGATCATATATTTTAAGCAAGATAAGATGTCTGACATGGAGAAGAGCTATTCCTTTCATTCAGTCATCCTTCTTGCAAAACCACATCTATTTAGTTATTATTAAATATGTACCACAAGGAAGCTAGTGATTCTTCTGTGTGTTATATATACCTAACATGAACATTAGTAATGTTAAGTAGGGCTGTAGGAGATGCTGTCGTGACACTTCAGTAACGTTGATTTGCCGGAAGTGAGAGTTGCTGGAAGTCACTAAACTAGAAGTGTATATGGCATAGCTATGAACCAGAAGTGCACAATTTAAAATATGCGTGCATAAATTTGCATGCACTAATTGACAAAAATAAATAAAAAAAAAAACAGAGCCCAAATCTTAACTCACGCCACTCTGTGCATGAGTAATAAATACAGTTTCAATGTTGCTACATTTTCATGTTTTTGAGTCTAGCATCAAAACATTCAAGTCCTTGTGCGGGGGGGGGGGGACTAAGTACCCAGGGCAAGGAGGAATTTGGCAAGTGAACTGAGTGAAGGAAACCACTTGGCTGTCGTTGCCTGCAGTTTGTCTCTCACCTTATAATGTCAACTAGGGAAATATGCAACTCCAGGGTTCTCCCTAAATTTCAGCTCAGCAGGTAAGGGATTTTTGCTAAGCGGTAAAAGGAAAACTGTGTGTCTTAAAAATTTTCCGGGAGCAAGCAGTTACAAGCGGTAATAAGTACTGCTTCAAGCGGTAAATTTTACTGGTTACCGCCTGATAAGGAGAACCCTGCAACTCATTCAATTGATCGACATCACCTAACTGCTTCTGTCAGTAAATTTAATATTTAATGATATGTAGTGCAAATTTATAGAAGGCATTAACATGCACGCAATTCTTTATTATTTAGATTTCTTAAGTTTTGAAAAATTCCCAAATATCCTTTTGCAACTTTAATTTGAATTGGTTGTACCTTAGAATTTCATTGAAAGTCATTATAATTTTTACTCAAAAGTCACAACCAACACAGTGTCAGGCCCTGTAGGAAAAGGATTAAAAAAAAAAACATTTGCAGTTATATAGACAAGTAATCCTGGCTTATTGTCAAGAATATAATATTCTTTGAAATATGCTGCATTTAGTGTTTACAATTAACTAAATAAAACTGTACATTGGTTTAATGTATCAAAGTTGTAATCTAGAAATATTCACTAACCTGCATCCAAAGTATTCAAGTCTTCCAACAGTCCTCCACCTTCCCAACAATCTCCAATATCAAACTCCAGTGAAGTTTCCAGAGCACCATTTAAACAACTAGACAACATATGTTCATCATCAGAAAGTCTTTCTGTGTCCCTCGCATACTGTCCCTCAAAATCTTCATCACTACTCAATGAAGATCTCTTGATTCTTTTTGCTTCATTTCTTAAGCCATCACTTTCAGATTTCCTCATGTCATTATCAGGGATTTGATCCAGCTGGGTTTGTTTCTCTTGTTCAGAGGGGGAAAGTATTCTTTCTGTGCCTGTTTTGTCATCTGAGGTGTTATTTTTATTCATCATCATGTGGTCATTCTTATCACCATTTTTGGTTGCTATGGCAGTTGATAAATTTGCTAATGCTGATTTTATAACGTCAGCAGCAAGAAATCCAATATAATCCTGAATTGCTTCTGATTCTTTAAACAAAGGAAGAAGAATCTCAACGCTGTTTTGGTCTAAAGCAACATTTGGTATTTGCTTGTTTAATTCTGTATTACTTTCTGGTGATTTTGCAGACTTGCTCTGAAATCTAAAACACGAATCATGCAAAGATTCTGTGATGACACTATGAACAAATCTATCACAATTAGATTTCAGTGTCTCTAAACCAAGCTCGCTCAGCTTTTGTGCCACTTTAGCTTTGTCTTCAAGTGGCTTTGACTTGCTTGTCTCTTCACTAATACGCTCAGACCAGTGCCCATCTAAAAGCTGAGAAATTAAATTATCAATGAACTGTTCACAGTACTGCTCCAATGCCAAAATTTCACTTTCATTAAGTGACAGTCTCCCCTCTCGTAACCCAGCTCGCACTCCTGGGTTTAAGGAACAGATCAAAGCCTCCTTAATTGTCATGTTAGTCGCCTCTTCACAGATCTCGTTCAGTAAGTCTAAATCAGGAGGCACCTCAACTGAGATAATGTCTCTGTCTGTCTCTATTTTGACATCTTCTGTATCACTATTTTGAATGTCCTGAGCATCCTGAACCCCTTCAACAGCAGAATCCACATCTTTGTGAGTTGATTCACCATTATCCTTACAGTTTGAATCATCTACATTTGATGACAAATTGCTGTGACTAAGCTCTTGTTTCATTGTAATGTCTTTTAAATCAGAATCATCTTGTAAAGATCCACAAGCAGTTGCCCATGTGTTGTCTTGAGAAGAAAACTCACCCAAACTTTCCTGACACAAAGTATCCTCAGGCATATTGAACTGTAGTGCACTTGATTCTACAGGCTGGTCCTTGACTGCACTGTAACTATCAGAAGTCAGTGTTGTGTTTACGTTTGATAATGCCGAGGTGTACAGGGACCATGACTCTTCTCCAGAGTTTTCCCAAGTAGAATTTCTGCCAGGAGACAGGGAACTTTGGTCATGTGATGAGCTTTGCTGATCACGAGTGGATGTAGTGTTTTCTGCAGCATCAGACCTCAAGACAGGTGACAAAGCACTTCCTCGGGTTGGATGATCAAGAATCACCCCATCTTCGGCAAAATGAGTGAACGTTTTTGTAGGTGTGCTGGTTCTTTGGTTATCAATAAAATCTTGTGATTGATCATCTTCCAGTAGAAATAACTCATCTCCAGTTGTCATACGGCCCCCCTCTTCTGCATAGCTGTTACTATGTGATGGATCAATTTCCTGTACCTGCTGGTTTATGGGGTCCATTACAGTGTCCATAGGGAAATCCTCTGCATTATTCATAGAAAAGAGTATAGGAAAGTTCCTTTTAGAGAAAAAACAAAATTATATGATCATTTCTATTTAAAGAAAAATTCTCCTTAAAAAATCTATACATCAAGTAACAATTTGGAGAATTTGGGTTTAATTTATTTTTCTCGCAACACTGCAAAGAGAAGTGTTGCGAGGTTAGATCAGTATTCAATCTAGATTACATGTGTACCCAGTATTTAGTTCAGGTAAGCTAACACCCCAGCACAAAGTTAATACTCTAACACAAAGCTGAGCATCACACCACTTGCTACATGTATTTTTGTGCTAGGGGTGATGGTTAGTTTTGTGCTAGGGTTAACCTAGATTGAATACTGGGTACACATTCAACCTAGATTGAATACTGATCTTACCCGAGACCTGATTTTACCTGCAACATGTACGCAGAATATTAATTTAAAAAAAAAAAACAGGAAATCCTTTCAGTGTTTCCATAATTGTAGTTTATGTAATATATCACACACAAGGAAGAGTGTTTCATCATGATATTGAAACACCGAAAGGTGGGTTGAAAAACGAGGTACAGCCAAGATTTTTTTAACTCACTTCAAGGTGTTTGGATACCTGATGAAACACAGCTTTCGAGTGTTTTATTATAGCTTCTCAAAATGACCATTAAATGCAGAGGAAATGAAGGAATGAAATGGCCAAAATCTATGCAAATTAAGACCAGGTATCCAAACCTCCTTAACTGTAGTAATTTATTTTGTGTTCTTGTCATGAATTATTAATGCATTTAGAAGGTTACATGAGAAGAAGTTTGGGAGAAAAAGAAAAGCTGTGGAATCAAACTGAAACATGGAAAAAAAGTTTTCCGTTTCTTAAATTTATAAAATTAATGAAAGCTCAAAATACGTTTTTTTTTAATATTTTCGATGAACTATGACCAGTAGATAGTTCTCAAACAATCAAAGCAAGCTACAATATATTTGTGTCATGTATTATATACAAATACATGCAAATTGAAATCAGGCAAAACAATAAATATTCTTTAAGTTATTGTTCAAACAAAGCTCATTTTCTCTTGTTTTCTAACAATCTCTGCTCTACCTTTAGAAGAAAAAAATATGGAGATTTTATCAGATGCTGCCAGCCTTGTTTTCAACAAGGATCATCACCATTTTAATCCTTATGTCGCCATTAGGCACAACACTTCAGAGCCACTAATTGTAAGAACTTTGAACATTTCTTTGCAAATATTGGTTGGAAGCACTGACCTTTCACATCAAAAGGCAAACACTATCAAGTCAATAAATTAACGTAATGAGTCCATTTTATTCTTTAGAACTTCCTAACATTTGGAATTGAGGCAAAATCAGAAGGGTTTGTATGATTCATCAAAGCAAACAAGTGCCAGTATCTCACCCCCAAAATTTTTATATTACATTCTGATTTTTGGCAAGTGCACATTTTTCGTCATGCTCTTTCCGAATATCTAATCAAATCCCATAATTTCACAAATTTATGTAAGTATTTGAGACATCACACTTTAGGACTCTATTAATAGCATATTATGAATGGTAAACAAAAGTCTGTCTCACCATTGAAGTGCAATGCAAATAACAATTCTAACTGTATATTGTAATATCTAAAACCCAGTCCTACTGTTAACAAAAGTTGGATTACATGTAAATCAGGTAGCAATATGCATGTAGTAGCTGATATTGGCTTTTTCAGAATATACACTGCATATTTTTGTACTCAAATCTAACTGATGAAAATGAGAATCAGTGATGTGAAACTCACAGCTTAATTCTCATCCTAATTAAAGCAAAGATTGCCATTTATAAGTTAACTTCATAGCTGGCTATATAATTATTGCAGCATTACTTAAGCTGTCGGATTAACTTGAACTTTTGACTTGAGCGCCAAAGCAGATGAAAAGCAGCCAATATTTTTTTTCCAAACTTTTCATTTTATGCACGGAATCTAATAAAAGACTGATAAGCTCATTAAATTCTATAGCTGGCTGAAATTGAAAACGATAAAAATGCTACCGGTCATCTCAATTATTTCCACAATCCTCTTATGTTACAACAAGTTGTGACATGGTTAGAACGGCGGTTAGAACAACCTCAAACGAAGTGCACAGTGGTCGACCATTAACAAAAGCTTGTACAGCTTTCATCATTTTGTTTTCAAAGCTTACTGAAAAAATAAATGTTTGTTGGCTCACACTCTAGGACCTCTAGAATTAATAACTTAACAGGCACCGGTAGTGTTTTTGAAAACAACAGTCATTCAAAATAAACATGAACACTCGTGCATTTCCGCGAGTCACTGCTATAAGCCCCCCATTTATCAGAAATAAATCACATCTTGGGCTTGCTATAAGCTTACTAATATTAAAATCTATTAAATATAGGCTGATTTTAGTCTAAATGAAATGAAATGAGAAAGTGAAATGATCGACGAAATGACTCGAAAGTACACAAATATCATGATTGAATTTCCTTGCATGAAAAGAAAAGAATAGCCGAGAATAAGTCAATTTCTTGGTTGATTTGGTTTATCAGTTTGACTCTCAAAGGTATATGCAATTTACTACGAACTCAAAACGTACAAGTTTCCGAAGACAGTTTGAAATGTTCAAGATATACACGAGCTTACCATATTCCTTGTGAAGTAAGAAAGATAACTGAAGATCACTTTCCCCGCCATTTCAGTGGCGAGCCTGAAAGGTAAATAATCAAATATTCAACAACACAACACAACCGGGCCATGAAAGCGTCTTATGGATTCTGGGTAATTTGAAGTGCACTTCCTCACCCTACCCCTGCGGAAAAAAGAAAAAATGGTGAAAGATTGGAAAAGTTACTCTAGATTCCCGGTTCCTTCAGCATGTACAGGAGCACAGATTACGTAAAACAAAAGGAACAAAGAACGATAATAATACAAATGCAAAGCAAGACCAAAAATACAATACCTCACAAACAATAGAAGACCATGGGTACCGGTACATGCAGAAAGACCCAGATTCCCTTAGTAAACTGGGGGTCCATTTTTCTGTCACATAAACGGCGTTTTGTTTAGACTGCGAGCAGTCTCTCTTTTTTCGCTAAGGTCAGTAGGGACGAACGCAAAAAAAATAGTAGCGTGATGAGCAAGTGGTGTTTCCCAATATAAAAGTCATTACAATCCCAACAGCTGGCTTTATAAATGACTTTAGACATAAACGAACGAGAACTTTTTATTGGGAAAACAAAACGCCGTTTATGTGACAGAAAAATGGAACATTTCAGAGCACTTACCACAAACTGTTATTAATCAGCAAAATTGCAAATCACATCTCCTCGACTAACCACAATATGAAATCTGATCATTTTGAAATCCTGGCAAAAGGCCGTGCGAACATACATTGTAAAATTAAGGACACCCCTTTTAATTCGAGATTTAAAGCCTGCCTTAAGCGAAAACATCGGCAGCGAAAAACTTTACCCTTCTAAATAGACCAATTTTCATACTTGGCTCCGAGGCTTGGGGGAATAAAACAAAAGAAATCACATTGCACTTATGCCAACTCTCCCGGATACGGAACGAATCTCCCGGTCTCCCGTACGGGTCACCAAATCTCCCGGATAAACGCGACTTTGGATCTTTTCTCTACAATAGGCTGAGTTTAACCCAAATTTTCCCAAAATCCAAAGAAAATACGGTCTTTCATCATATCTTAACTTCAAAAATGGCACTTTTAGAGGGTAAAGCCGAAAAAATTTCCGGACCCCACATGTTTGTAACCGCTGTTTGCGTTTTGGTTTTGTTAAAACTAAAATAGCCCAAGAAAAAGAATTTTTGTAATACCCTTTTGTATTTACTGAAGACTCAAGGGTGGCTACACCATGCAGATCTCCGGTGGGTACACCCATATAAAGTGTAGATAAATCATTTAAAAAGCAAGGCTAGTACAACGAAAATTAAGGGCAGGTTTGATGGCCAATATTTCGACTAGTAGAACTAGTCTCCACAGAGCCAGCGTTGCACTGAGTAGAATGATATACAACGGCTCTCTAAATTTGAATATAGATATTAAACCAGTACATGATTGGCTAACAAGATATAATGAGGAATATAATATAGGTACAAAACAATGCATGGCTAGTAAATCTGATAACTTCTAAAATAAAGCATATCATAGTTATCGTAAATATCATCTACGGTCATGATCAAGTGGCTAAGTGAAAATCATAAAAACAAGAGATCGTCCTTCGGAGAGCCGTGCGGGAACCTCACGCGATTGAGGTTTACTAAACTTTGCTTCTAATGCCCTCGCTTAACATAGATTTATGGTTCTGTTGTCCGAAATTAGCTAGGGACCAGCCCACTCTGTGATTAGCAAAGCAAGAAAGTCACAGAGAGTTCAAGAGCGGTCAGTCTCTCGCGCGACACTTGAACGACAAGAATCACAATATCACTCACTATTAAATACTTTCGATTCAGGTTAAGATTTCTAAATTTAGCCACGCCTCGAAGAGTCCCTCAGTGAAATTAACTTTACCTTTAACTTTAACTTTAATTAACATAATTGCCTTTAGCAAGCTTATCCGGCAATGGGCGGTCAGAACACTGAAGCTCATGACATTGACAGCGAAAAAAAAAAAAAATCGTCAATACGTGAAATTGTTAAAAATACTTGAATGAAACGCAGCAACAGAGTCAGCACATACAAAAGCTGGGAACAAAGCGTTCCAAGCGGGAACAGTTCTTACAAAAAAAGAAAACTTGTGGGCGTTAACATTAGAGAGGCCCTGTTAGGGTTTTAGGATTATGGATTATTAGGGGTTTTTAGAGAAGGGATACGGATTATTCGCCACTAAATTTAAGGATTACGGATTATTTGCGTCCCCATTTTAAAATTACGGATTATTATCGGTCATTATCACATAGATTGCTTTTTACATAAAAAAGGATAAAAGGTCATAAAGAGAGGTAAAAGTCATACAGAGAATGACAAATATTTATCTCCAGTGGCCCCTCCGGTGCTCCTAGTCAAAATTCCGAGCCCGCGATGCCTCGATGCCAGTCGCTAAGTCTTCTGGGTAATATACTCAAGATGGCGGGTAGTTGAGAACTCACTGTAGGTGATGAAAGGTCAACAAAAGACTCGCTTAAAAAAATGGCATCTCTCACATCGCTGTTGCACCCGCTAAATGAGCCACTCCTCGAAGTTACTGGGGCAATTTATAAGCTTGAAAATTATTCCGAGCAGAATGGTTTAACCGTTCTCAACAAAAATATGTGTTGCTACTGAAAGGTAGCAACTAGCAAATACAACAACCCGGCAACTGATGTGGTTCAAGAGGAGAACCGAAACCATGGTGTTGCCTGAATGAAATAGTGGCATAAACGAAGCAGTCACTAGACTGTTAAAATTGCCAACGGAGGTTTTAGTATAAACAGCGAGCTCCATGCAGCTATAAAGCATAGCAAATGGAAGCTAAAATTACAGCCTTGACTGAGACAAACTTTAACTCTCTACAAGTTGAATAGCTTATTAAGCTACAACTCTCTCTGCAATAAAGCTTGGATCCTGAAATTTAAAATCCTGCAAAGACAAAACTAAAATAGCTGGGCCCAGCGTGACATTAATAGCAGGAAAGACATTCACGGCCAACAGATCATTTCAGATCCTGTCATGTCAGAGAGAATCAGTCAGTTAGAGAAATTCAAACCTTTCCTACATAAAAATCTACATGCCAATATTAATGGCAAAAACAACACACCAACCGCCAGGCAAAAAAAGGATGCTAAAATGAGGTCAAAAAGCTTCAAAATCACGGGAACCACAACCGACAGACTTGACCTCTAATCCGTTGCATGCATGCGGCTTTTGGAAGGTTTTAAAACTCAGTCTACACTAAAACACTCCTTAACAAACGGCTAAATATAGAATAAACTTTTTAAATATAATTTAAAGTGCCAAAATTTTTTAATAAGTTCCAAACGTTTCTTCTTCAGTGGAACTATGTTCGTTGAGAAATACGCCACGACATCTAAAGTTTAAAATGATTGTCTCTTGCATGCGCGCGCGACCTTTAGAAGAAACGAAAGTCAGAATTTAGGCCGCGCGGTTGACAGGTACCAAGTTGGAAAATAAGGCGCATCTCCTGCCGTTTCCTTTGCTTGTTTCCGCCGCAGAGCTTGACGCCGCAAACCTGCACGTCATCCACAGAGTGCCCATTGGAACTGAAGTGCTCTGCGACTGGAAAACCGGGTGCACTCTTGGTAATACTCCTGAGATGTTCGCCAAACCTTTCCCTAAGAGTGCGCCCAGTTTCGCCGATGTAAATGGCAGGCAGCGACGGCAGGAGATGCAGTATATAAGGCCAGATGACAGACAGGTAAAGGACTCTCTGATGGTGAAGGAGCCTTTTGGAGCCAGTAGAGTAGTGTCATTTGAGATGTGGTCACAGGTACGGCAGCGGGGGTGTCGACAAGGAGCAGAACCTACGGGCGAAGTAGTTTGATTTGTGTCGGACGTGTGGACCAAGACGTTTCGCAGGTTTTGATCTCGGCAATAAGCGATCATTGGTGGCTGAGGAAATATTTCCTTGGTTTCAGGGTCGTTCGATATGATGCTGAAGTTGTCGAGCAAAATCCGTTTGATTCTGTTGTTCAGAGGATGGTAAGTAAGAACCAAAGGGATCCTGCTCTCTTTTTCATCGGTCACGGTGTTCCGTTTGAGGGCATCGGTCTGTGTGACATGTCGGATTTCCTCAAGATCATGTTGGAGAGTGTGTGCATTGTAACCACGCCTTTCAAAGAAAGAGGCCATTTCATGTGCTCTTGCTAGAAAGTCGGCGTCGTCAGAGCAGAGGCGTCGAATGCGTATGAGCTGACTGTGAGGTAGGCTTTCTTTGCAGTGTCGAGGATGTGATGACTGGTGGTGAGATAACTGTGGGTATCTGTGGGCTTCAGTAGATGGTAGTAGAGATTCGATTGCCAGAAATGCGTAAATTGATACCAAGGAAAGGCAATTCGGTTTCAGAGATAGAATGTGTGAATTGAAGTGCAGGGTGAAAGTTGGAAATACCCACGGTTATACACGACCCGAAAGTCGTTTTGTAGGTGTCCTTTACTGCCAAGGCGGATGCAAGCATCGCTTTAAGCGCCAGCTCCACACAACACACGTGGTAGCTGTTGGCTAAGGACAGCACGGCCATCCTCCCACAGCATGCGTATGGGGAGGTGGATCAGCATTTTTGCCGATCAGTGTGTCAGTTAATTTTAAGTAAAACACGAAAAAAGCAAGTGACACACTCAAACACCAACCCCACGGTCTGGCCAGTACCTTACGCATGCGCACAGCCATATCACCCTGGCAGTGGCAGCCATGGACAGCTGTTTCGTCCTTATTAGGACTCGTCAACATGGCATAGCTGTCGATGATCTTTTGTGAGACCCCGCCTGGCTATGCCATGCTGACGAGTCCTAACTAGGACGAAACAGCTGTCCATGGCTGCAACTGCCAGGGTGATATGGCTGTGCGCATGCGTGAGGTACTGGCCAGGCCGCGGGGTTGGTGTTCGAGTGTGTCACTTGCTTTTTTCGTATTTATGCTTGATATACAGTACGTAAATCAATTCACGTGACACAAAAGGGTAATTAGGGGTTGCTATAAATTGATTGTTTTAGAATTTTATTTTAGGGATATTTTTTTTTACAATATTGGGATACGGATTATTTCCAAAATTTATCCAGGATTATGGATTATTCAGACCCCCCCTAACAGGGCCTCATTAGATGAATAACGTTGGTATTCAGGAATGGGTGCTGTACACTAGCTCGTGTCAAGTAGGGACAGACCCCCGCGCGAAGATCATCCGGGAAAGATATCCGTACATTTCCTGTCTTGATCTTAAAAAACAATGTCAAATCAATGATCTTCCTTCGTGTCTCAAGATCTTGCCACCCCAAGTTAGATAACATTGTATTAACGCTGCTGGTACGACGGTAGTCGTTACAAACAATGCGCGCCGCCCGACGCTGAACAGATTCAACACACTTGATGTCTTTTTGTGTATATGGACTCCAGGCGTCGGAGCCGTACTCGCATACTGGACGGACCAGGGTCAAATAGGCCCGTTCCTTGACAACAGCGCTACAAGACGCTAAGTTTCTTTGGAGTACGCCAAGAATCTTATTCGCTTTCTTTTTCACCTCCACGGCTTGCTTGGTCCAATGAATGATTTGCCAGTAATCAGATCCCTCTGTTATGCGCAAAGGATTCTGGGATCGGCAGGGGGCAAACATTGCAAGTTGCTTGAAGGGAATGTATGCATGGCGAAAAGTTGTTTTGACGTCCAAAAAGACGATTCTTGAAGGAGTTCGACCCGTTTTCGCCGCTATTTTATCAGAAATGGATTTGGACAATGTTGATACGTGAAAAGTGTAAGTTTTAGTTTGAATAACCGTGAAATATGTGATAAAATCTACTGATAACCTTTCTTGCTTGCGTAAGAAATATTGTGAAATTTCCATCGCGTAATGCTCTTGAAATATAAGCTTCTTATCACAAAGTTAGGTATAAATCAGGAGAAAATAAGTCAATAAACCTTTTTCAGTTGTATCTACGTGTGTACAGAGTGCTTTTTGGTTATCTTTTAACTCAGTGATACAAATAATGCCTGGTGGCGATCATTGTGCTGTGTGGGGTTGTGATAACGATCGAAGGTACCCAGAGAAGCAAAAAATTCTTCCTCACGTTGGAATATTAAGATTCTACTCGCCCAGGAATAAGAAAGATGTTTTGTCGTGGGCCAGAGCTATAAATCGTGATCAATTTAAGGTGACAAAGAGTACAAAGGTCTGCTCAAATCATTTTGTAAGAGGTTATAGAACCCCTGAATGTTCCACACCAACACTGTACATGAGAGGGTACGACTTGACTAAAACTAAAAGACCTGCTCCAAAGGTCAGGCCAACAGAAAACAAAGAAAAAAAATCAAGAAAGCGAAAACACGATGATAGAGCTGATGAAGTTCCAACTAAGAAAATGCCTCTAGTGGACAACGACGAGTCACTATTTGGAGAGAATATTGACTTTGAACATCCAGCCTCATTATCTTCTGCAGATACTGTTACTTTTTCTAAAGTTCATAAAGTTCACGCAGAGACACAAACGGAGTATAAAAGTCCAAAGAAAGAGAAGAGGGACTATTTTTTTGAGCAAGCAACTTGTCCCAAAAACTGCTATCGATATACAGGTGTCACAAGATCTAAGCTAGATTTGCTGTTTGAATTTTTAGAACCAAAGACCCCTGACATCCGTGTCTGGAGGGGTAGTAAAAATACCAAAAAAAGGATCAAAAAAACGAGCAGCTAAAAAAAAGAAGAAGACTAACAATGATGGAGTCTTGACAAAATGGGAACAATTTGTTCTCACTTTAGTGAGAACAAGAAGAGGTTTTGATGTGAAATTCCTTGCTGATACTGTTGGCATTAGCCCTTCTCAAGTGTCCAGAATTTACAATACCTGGATAGCATTTATGTCTCAAGAGCTGTCCTTCTTAGTTCCATGGCCTTCAAGATCAGAACTGAGAAAATCTCTACCAAAAAGGTTTAAACAATTCCAGAATGTAAGAATAATACTTGATTGTCTTGAACTTTTTATACAAAAGCCAAAAGTCCCTATAAGTCAAAAGATCACATGGAGCAATTACAAACATTGGAACACTTTTAAGTTACTGGTAGGAATAACACCAACTGGTGTTGTTTCCTTCATTCCACCACTATGGACAGGATCCATTAGTGACAAAGAAATTGTGAAGCAAAGTGGACTGCTAAACTTGCTTGAGGAGGGGGATGCAGTCATGGCTGACAAAGGTTTTCTTGTTCGGGATCTTCTTACATTTAAAAGACTCTACCTTGTTTCTCCAGCCAACTGTAGAGGAGCTCGCCTGTCAGCAAAAGGGACAACACACACTCGTCGTGTGGCATCATTGCGTACTCATGTTGAAAGGAATATTTTAAAATTGAAACAATTTAAAATTATCTCTGGAGTTATACCTCTTTTGCTAAAACCAATGTTGGATAGAATTGTTTTTGTTTGTGCTGCTTTAACTAACTTATGTAAGAGAAGTATAAAGTAAGGTGCAGAATGCATAAGTTAAAAAAAAACGTTTATTGATTTTCTTGATCTCTATGTGCTTACTGCTTTGTGTGATTACTGTTTACTATGGAAAGCTTCAAGAAGAAAGCAGGGGACTATTTGTTTACAATAAAACTTGAAAACTGTTGCCACAACAGTTTCCCAAAATTTAGCATTAAAATTAATGGTAACTATAAATATGCCTTTACTTGTATATGTAACAAAATCACAGGTTTTTAAACCTGAAACAGCCATGTAAGTCTGAACTTGAAAGTAATGAATGTGATTTTCATCAAGAAAATACTTTCCATCTTGATCTTTTTTACCACCAACACTGGGTAGCAGGAATGCAATTTTTGGGTCAAGGTCTTTCCCTTTAAATGGGCATTTGAACTCTACCACTGAAGGGTCACAACACTGGCATTTTCTCATGCCATCAAGACTTGCCCCTATCCAGGAATATTGTCTACTTATTAGGAGGCCTGGCTCTTCAAGCTCAAATGAAGAGTGCTGTTTTTCACTTAATTTTGAGTAGAAAAATTTTGCATTCTGCTCTTCTTTTATCCCATATTTTATGGCTTCAGGATAGACCTGGTTTTCTTCAAACTCTTTTTTTTCAGTGAAATTTTTTACAGTAAGTGATACATCAGTAAGAGGATTTTTTTCTAAAGTTTTTTGCCTTGTATAAAGTGATTTAATTTTTTTACCAGTAACTAAAAGGTGTCTCATCTCGTGCCAGGTTTTGTTCTTGTGTTGTCCCACAGTAGCTTGATTTATTTCCATTATGTCATTGTCTGAAAATGTCAAGGCTTTCAGAAACTCTTCAGCAAAATTAAACATATTGTTCTCTGAAAGCTTATCACGATTTGCCTTGACATAGTCTTTAGCTTGTGATGATACATACAGATGTGAAATATTGTGTTCAGACTGTGGAGGAGTGTTTTCAATATCATCAAAGTCATTTGAAGTTGGTAAAAAATCAAGAATGCCAGAGCAGGGCTCTATTTTTCTGAGTTTCTTTGCAAAGTCAATTTTTTCTTGAAAAGTTGTTTCCTCTCTATGTTTCAAGGGCCTGGGATCAAACGAATCAATCCAGGAATCATCACAGGGGGTCACTTTTCTTTTCTTCTTCTTTACAGTGCTGTGGGAAATTTTCATTTCTGAAATAGGGACTGGTTTGTGGGCAGGTGCTGGTTTGGGGTTCCAATAAGCAGACACAGAGGTGACAGACTTTGTTCGATTTGACAAAAAATCATCTAATTCAAACAAAGTTGCACCTAAATGTCTGCATCCTTGATCTGCTCCACCCTTGCACCTGCAGAATGCAGAGTACACAGATCCATTTGAATCAAGAACAAACCAGAGCCTGTAAAGCTTTTCACCTTCTTGGGTTTTTTCCTTCTGTGTGGGTATGACCCCAGCTACAAATACAAAAAAACTACTGCCATCAAGGTCTTGTACAGATTTGCATCCAAGGCTCTGAATATGGCCATTTAAGCAAAGATTATACTCTTCAAACGAGCGCCAGGATGACAGCATGCTTTTGTCATAATCAGTTTTACTCATAATTAAATGATTGAAAATGTCCATCAGTCCAAATGGAGGGAGTTGTGAAAAATCATTGGACAATGATGTCATTTGATAAGGATCAGGGAGTTTTTGTCCAGCTGGTAAAGTAAAACGCCTTTGCAAACATGCATCAATGGAATCACTTTCAAAGTCAGGGTCAGTTGGAAGGTTCATACTAGCAATAGCTTTGGCTAACTGAATAAGTTCAGGTTTGCGGTAAGTGGAGACTTGAACACCTCTAGCAGAAATAAATCTTTTAATTTCTTTCACGTCCATTTTATCGAATTCTTGATCAGTAGTAGTAGTGGCCTGTTGTGAACATGGTTGATTCATTGTTGTAGGTTTATCTGTAGATGCGAAGGAACTGGTCATAGTAGAAGATGCAGATGGTTGCTTGGCAGAAGTAGGAGTAGTAGCTGGGGCTGGCTTTTTAACAGGAGACTGTTGCTTGGTGGCAGTAACTTTAGTAGCAGGGGCCGGCTGTTTAACAAAAGCTGAGGCAGACCCCTTGACAGTGGTAGGAGTAGTAGATTTTATCACATATTTCACGGTTATTCAAACTAAAACTTACACTTTTCACGTATCAACATTGTCCAAATCCATTTCTGATAAAATAGCGGCGAAAACGGGTCGAACTCCCTCAAGAATCGTCTTTTTGGACGTCAAAACAACTTTTCGCCATACATTCCCTTCAAGCAACTTGCAATGTTTGCCCCCTGCCGATCCCAGAATCCTTTGCGCATAACAGAGGGATCTGATTACTGGCAAATCATTCATTGAGGGAGTTGGTAATATAAACCCCTAAATATTTCTGAAACGTGACTCCCTCCACGGGAGTGTTACACAGAGTATATGAGAATGACGATGGCTGTCTCTTAAGGGTGATGGACATGATGTAGCATTTACTAGGGGCAAAGTTCATTTGCCACATAGCCGCCCACTCCTCAAGCTGGAACAGGTCCTGCTGAAGCTTATCGTGGTCAGCTGAAGACTCAATATGGCGGTAGAGCACACTGTCATCCGCAAATAACTTGACACTCGATGATACAGCCGAGGGCAGATCGTTAATAAAGAGAAGGAACAAAATCGGCCCCAGAACAGTGCCCTGGGGGACACCGGATAGTACAGGTGACCACTTGGACGATGAACCATTTACCACTACGCGTTGTCTCCTAGCAGTGAGAAAAGCCCGCAGCCAATTATTTAACTTCCCGGATATGCCGTAAAATTTGGCCTTAAGGAGGAGCCTTAAAGGAGCCTTAAGCCTTAATTTAACTTATATAACCATCTCAGAACATTGTCCCTCCTAAACTGCCCTAAACCATTCCAAAGTATGAGATGGGAACAAGAGCCCATAACTCCGGTTTACTGTCTGGGGAAGACAGAGGTGTGGTGCCATGATCGTCGAAACGAACTGTCCTGGCGAGGATTTTGCAAGTCATATATGTTGATGTAGAACGAATAAAAATTACCAGAAAACCTCTAAATTAAAAAGGTACGGCGATAACCCCCGTCACTTTTGTATAAAACGTTTAAAATGAAGAGGAACACTCAACAACCTCCCGCCGCAAAGCAAGAGAAGCCTAATGGCCAAAGCAGACGTGACGCAGCCGTTATTTGTCTCGTCACGCAACGCTCCTTCCGGGAGCGTTGCGTGACGAGACAAATAACAGCTCCGCTGCTCCGTGGGAGACCAGATGAACACTGAAGTGCACACAAACAATAACAAAGATGACGTCAGTGAAGTGACATGAATGGAAGAGTTGTTATAGATTTGTGCGCTATTTTGCTTGTTTTTAGTTCGGCAATTATTGTTGAAGAGTAGTTCATAAACAGCGATTCCCCTCTGCGACGAGACAGGTATCACTGGTGAGTGTCACTAGTGAGTGTCACGAAAACGGAATGGCACGTGCACACGTGCGTGCACGGTTGCACTCACTCGACTCTGGTCAAAACAGAAACCGTCAATCAGCTCCACAAAGTTTACAGTTCAAATGGCGCCTCTGCAACCTAAAAATTTAGTTCTTCTCTTGGACTAACATTGCACGGTAAGTTTTGTTTAATACTCGTCCTAACTGATGCTTTAAAAATAGCTGAAATGAAACATAACAAACTGCAAGGTTGATCTTAAAATAAACAGCAGTTTATCCGTCAAAGAAATGCAAAAAGCACGACAACAAAGGCTTACTGAACTCTATCGAAAACTCTATCTAAAATCTATCTATCGAAAACAACTCATGTTCAGCTTAACCAAAGGGATGTCCTGTTCCGTTTAAACGACCAAGGAGACCTGTATAGAGTCCTTATAAAAATGTTTATCCATCGAGTTGAATTAAAATCGCGCATAGATTTTTCCAAGACGCTTGGCTGTAGCCACATTGGCGGGGTGCTATTCGAGGCAAGTGCATGACTGAACAAATACTCAGAATTATTTGCTTTGCCCGGACTGAGCCCATTTAATACTCAGTGATTCAGACTGGCTTTACGTGACTGAGCCTTGACAGATGTAGAGAATCCATATTTGTGAAGCAAACAAAACAAACTATTATCAACCTTTGTTTGTCACCATTGTTCCTCTAGGCAAAAAAAAAAAAGTTATCACAAGCTAATCTTTCAGATAAAAACAACATGAAATTAAATTAGCAGAACTTGCTTATTTCAGACTGATGGCAGTGTATCTTCGTATTTTTCTTTTTTCTTTTTTGGCCGCACTTGCGAACCGTCCTGGCAAAGATATGGCAAGTTATATATAAAGCCGTAGATGTAGTAGACTTGCCTACAAGTCGAGCTCAGAGCTCAGCACGAAGCGCGAAAGCGAGCGCGAAGAGAAGCGAACGACTTTGAGAAAGTCTATAGATGTAGTAGATGTACATCTACATACAACGCACGGGAATTTAATATTTTACTTGTTTACTTCAATTTCAGTTCAAGTTGGATTCAAATTAAATAGCTTGTGAATGGTAAGTACTACGCGGCTTGTGTACCACTGGATATTTCAAAGTATAAAAAACTTACTTATAAAAAGGTTTCTGGCAAAATCTTTACTGATGGAAAATATATTTCATGACAAATAACGTAAAATTTAACTTTACTAATAAATGAGGGAAAATGGGGCAAAACTGAGAGACAAAACGATTTTTTCACCCGATAAATTTAATAAACAAGTGTATTGCGATCAGTTGTGATTCTATGAATGACATAATTTAAGCGTTCTTTTGTTCTAACGGAAAAATACAATCAATAAACAAGCACATGTTTAGTCACGTTTACGCATTTCAGAAAATTTTAAACCTTAGAATGAGGCCCCGTCCACACTGACCACACTAATCCGTTTTCAAACGAAAACGGAGCTGTTTTGTTCCGGATACGGCTATCGTCTACACTACAACGCCGAAAACGATCACTGAAAACGGAGCGATTTGAAAACGCTCTCCAGAGTGAAGCGATTTGAAAACGATGCTTTTTGAAAACGCCGTTTTCTGGTGTGGAAGGAGAAAACGATGCTATCTGAAAACGGTTTGGAACATATCCAAGATGTCGCCATACTTCGACTGGACTGACTCCCAGTCTACACTCTCGGTGCTTTACTGCACTTTGTATTCGTTTGTGACTTTCAGAAGTAGCTCGACTTCATCATCAGTCCTTGTGAAACAGTCTGTTTTAGGTTTTGGTTGCTTTCCAGCTGTTCTTGGCATCGTTTAGAAGGAAAATATCGAAGAATTCTAAACCAAAACAACACTCAACAATGGCGCCAATTTCGCGGGCCGATATATTGAAATGCGCATGCGTAGAGTTCATTTGAGCATGGCGCACTTAGGGTATCAAAGCATTTTCAAAACAATAGACCAATATCACGCAAGCATGGCATGAAAATATATTTAATTTAATGGGGAAAAGAGTCCAGTATCAAATTCAGCACATCAATATTAGTAAAACTGTAAAGTTTCGTAAAGATTGCTCATACACTGACGGAGATATGAACTTTTGAAACTTAGTACTCTGACCTAATTTTTACAAAGAAATGTATAGGAAAAACACGAAAACGAGGCTGGACGCGCCATACATTTCTTTGTAAAAATGCTCAGTTTCAAAATTTCATATCTTCGTCAGTTTGCAAGCAATCTTTACAAAACTTTATAGTTTTACTGATATCGATATGCTGAATTTGATGCTGGGCTCTTTCCCCCAATAAACTAAATATATTTTTCTGCCATGCTAGCGTGATATTGGTCTATACGGCGTTGTAATGTGGACGGGCGAAACAACGATACGAAAACGATAAGTGTGGACGCAAATCTTTTTGAAAACGGAGCAAAACAGCTCCGTTTTCGTTTGAAAACGGATTAGTGTGGACGGGGCCTTAGCCAAGTTCTCCGTATTAACTTCATATGTTTAGTATGGACGGGAAAAACTGTCTGTTTTCCGTATTAACGGGGTCCGTATTTAGAGGGACAAGAAAAATGTTCGTAATAACGGGGTGTCAGTATTATTAAGCGGGTTTTCGTATAGTGGATTTTGACTGTATAAACGGCGCCTACCTGCCTGCCTGACGAAATATTGGAACAACTGACATAAAAAAAATACAATATACAAATCTATGTCGGTGAACTAGCGTGAGTTCCGTATTGGAAAAATATTATTTTATTATTTTTATTTCCCAATACGGACCGAACAGGCTAATTCAGTTAAGTATATATTATCCCAGTCGTACAGTTAGCCTTGCTTCATTGGTTGTTAATTATATTATTACTAAAAATGTGGTTGTTGTTCATCGTGGTGTGTAAGATAGGTAAACGATTTTTCGTTTGTCTCACGATGGAGTCACTTTAAGATGTTGATCGCGACGTTTCGACTGCTATTACTGCTAGTCTTCATCAGGCGATGAGGTCGATTGGTTACGTGTCGCTTATGTAGCACGTTGGCTTGTTGCTATTGGTGCATTTCGATCCTCATTATTATTCCGAAAAGATGTTGTTCCCTCTCCGGTCCGATTTGATATCGGTCGGCTGTTATGCTTCTTGATTGTAGGCATCCACGCTTCGGGAATTTCAATTCCACTATCTCTGTTGATGTTATTAGGATGAAGTCTTATGTGGATGGCCTCTTTAACTCTACGGGTGTACCAGTGTGGGTCACGGTCAATAAACTTAACCTCGTCCCAAATAGGAAAATGCCCGGTCTTGTTAGCGTGTTCTGAAACCGCGGAGGTTTGAGTACGAGCAAGCCGTATGTCTCTATCGTGTTCCTTTATCCTTTTATGCATAGACCTCCCTGTTTCTCCGATATACACTTTGCCGCATTCGCAAGGAATCTTGTAGACAACACCGTCCTGTTTATTAGAGTCGACGACGTCCTTAGGTCGTACTAAGTGTGATCTGAGAGTTGTGTCAGATTTGAAAACAGTGCGTACGCCTTGTTGTTGTAGGCAGCGGCGAAGAACCTCTGATACACCTTTGATATAGGGCAATACTGCAGTAGATTTAAAATCCTGCGTGGATTCCTTTCGTTGTTGGTCCTTTCGTTTTGCGATCAACATCTTAAAGTGACTCCATCGTGAGACAAACGAAAAATCGTTTACCTAATTATATTATTGTATCTCAATTTTGTTGTTCAGTTTATTTCCTAAATATCGCGTGTTCCTGGTATATTTTTCCCGGACATTTTTTATACCCGTGCTATTTTTGGCACAAGTCCCCGTGTGTGCGCGCATACTCAGACAAAGTAAGAAAATTACGAGATCTTGCAGGTGATCTTGGGCTTACCTTCAATTCAAGAGAGTGCGGGTTGTACTGTTGTGTCGTTAAGGAGTTTTTGGCATTCAAATGCTGCAACGACAGTTTCTTACAATAATCCTGAGTAATACACTTCTCGTATACAGTGTATGTGCACAAGAATCCCGTAGTCACAGTTTCCATTTTCGTTTCCGTGTTCACAATTCCGTTTCCGTGGTCACAGTATCCGTTTCCGTGGTCACAGTTTTTCCGTTTCCGTGGTCACAGTTTCCGTTTCCGTTTAACAGTTTCCGTGGTCCAACGCGGTTTGATTGTACAATAATTTTAACTGAATACAGGATATTCAGGCCCATAATAAATGTGTGAATATAGACTGGGACTGGGAAGAGTCCCGGATGCAGTAAACTAAAATCCAGTTTACCTTCAGGCACTCACGGAAGAACTTCCCGCATGCGCACCTTATGCCTGCAGATGTCCTCTCTTATCAGATGACGTCAGGAAAGGTGTGACTAAATCTTTGTTAACTGATGCGTTCTTTCAAGATATCATTGGATCAAGAGGAACAGTAGTTACTTGGGAGCCTTTTGAAGTAAGTATTAGTGTATCTCTCTCTTGAACTGTAGCGCACGATTCCAAATAGGAAATAGGCCCGAATGCGTACATGCATGTTACCGTCTCCCCAACGCCTGCTTCGTTGGCTACTCTTTTCCGCGCGCTCGTCTCACCCCCAGTTTTCGCGCGGCCATTTCCTCTCGCCAATGTTTTTTCGTTTCTCGCTCGACGGACTAAGATGGGAAAGAGGGACTGCTCGTAGACTAGGGATTGCTCGAAAAGGAATTTAACACCATAGACTATACAACCGATCTTTGACACTATGATTGTTTGCCTTTAATTATAAGAAACCAGAAGTTATGGAAAGTGTACGTTTTTTCCTTTCGGCTTTTACATATTTCGAGCAGAAAATTTCCCGCATCCCCATTTCATCGCTCCCGATCGCTCGCGATTGCGTCAACGCCCCTAGCGGCCGGGAGCGATGAGAGGCGGCTGTGTTTGTAGGCTACCACCCGCTAGGCCTCTCCAGGACAGAAGAAGCCCGTGCGCTTGTGATTTAACAATGTCCTTGATTTTTCTCTTCAGATACCGTTGCAAAAGATTGGCCTAACTGCCACTTGTAAGTTGAAACAAAAAGATGAAAGATTTATCGGTCTCCATGGGTTCGAAATCAAGTACAGACCGAACTATGGTAAGACCTTTTAAGTCCTCCGTTTTTTCGTGTTTTGTATTTATTAATTACCAGTGTGCCCTCGCTCCAAAGTACGCCCCTGAAAGATCTTGAAAGATCCTCGCGTCTTTCCAACAATTTTCCGTCTGCTGTTGACAAGTGATAACGCCGGATTACCACAAACGGTTTTGTGAGGAGGTCTTCTTTATCTTTAAAATTGCAGCGATGATTTTCTGCCCAACCTTAGAGTCAGTATGCTGAAAATGTGTCAAAAAGTATGAGTCAGTTTTTGTTATCATTTTCTAATATTTGCATCGGAGGAGGCAGGGAGGGAGAACGTATGTGTAGGATTGTGTAAAAAGACTGACGGGATGTTTTTCTTTGTTGAAATTTTTGGCAAAAGTGTGATTTAAGCCAGGTGATCTAGAGATCGGTTTTCCTTTCTAATTTTCCAGTTTTCCTCTGCATCTCACCCTGAACAACATAACACGACAACACTAAAAAACCGCCTGTTTGAGGGCCAAGGATTGGGTGTTTTGAGGAAATTAAACTTCATTGTATTTTTATTTATTTGTTTACCAACATGTTACAAGTTTCTGGTTTATCGTAGGCTCGCCATCCTCTGCCGTTTGTGTGGAGTGATGTGCATCTGTAATCGACGTATCGGTTTCAGATCAAACTAGTCTTACTAAAAGTGAAAGGGCTTCGTCAATTGATGAAAACGAAATAAAAACTCTCAATATTACTGCCATGTTTTTCAACTTTGTTTTTTTTTGTGGTTATTTTAGCGATTTGAGGCTCGCGAAAGCGGTATTTTCAAAATAACGCTTCGACTTGTTCAAAAGTAAGAGCCCTAAATTTGGCCCTTAGTAAGGCAGTTTGATAAACCGATTACACGCAAGCAGAGAATGCTATGCCTGTGGTTGTATATATCAGTAAGTCATTTTACAGTTCACCAATACAACAGGAAAAGCTGCAACCATGACGCTTCGCGTGGTCGCGAAGTGTAAGACGCTGGCCGACAGATTTGTGAGCATCTTTGCAGACTGGATTAGGCAAAAACCAGGGGAAGTTAATCAGTATGCAGAGACTTTTCGACATGTCTCATATTTTAGGTTAGTTGCTCACTGATGAATTTTGCTCTCCTTAGCAAGAATGCTGCGCGAATGCCGACGACTCAATGAACGCTTCCTTTTCTCGAGGAGGCTATAAATCATTGTGATTGATTTGACAGTAAAATTATAATTCTACTTTCAGATTATTAACAATTGTCGCTCAAAAATCTGAGATTTTATATGATCAGACAAATTTGCTTCAAATAGCTTAGCGATTGATTTCAAAGAAATTACACCTTTTCTAGCAGGGCCCGTCATACGGATTTTTCCAGCTAGTTAGTGCTAGCGCCTATATATGGGATTTTCTTATCTTCAGTCATGGTCAGAAGGATGTTTTCTTCCTACCATAACCTTTAAGTAACAATCATGTACTCATAAGCATAAGGAATATTCCAGGCGTGGGCGTCTTCTTAGATTTTGAGAAAGCTTTCGATTCGGTGGAATGGAACTACATTCAGAAATGTTTGGAAGCAACTAATTTTGGCCCTCATCTTCGCCAGTGGGTTTATGTTTTTTATCATAATATTTCCAGTTGTGTGTTGAATAATGGTCACGCGTCGGAACCCTTCTTACTTGAAAGATGTGTTCGACAGGGGTGCCCACTATCAGGTATGTTGTTTGTCATAGCTATTGAGGTCCTTGTGCAAAAGATAAGACGCTCCAACACGATCAAAGGAATTGAAATTGTGTACAATGGATCTCAAGAAATAAAATTATCTCAGTATGCGGATGACACGACAGCGCCCTTGAGTGATAGTGAGTCCGTCATGCAGCTATTTGAGTTGTTAGGCCTTTTTGAAAGATGTTCCGGCCTTAAAATAAACGAATCAAAATCGGAATTGTTATGGCTTGGTTCATGGCGCCATAGAAAAGATAAAATTCTAAATCTACAAATTAGTGAGGAGCCTGTCTACGCGCTAGGTGTTCATTTTGCGTACGAACGTGACACAGTTCTACAGCGGAACTTCTGGGATAAGTTAAATTCCTTAAAAAAAAACTATTAAACATATGGTCTCAAAGAGACATCTCTGTTTACGGCAAAATAAATCTAGTGAAATCCCTTGCGCTCTCCAAACTGGTATTTATCTGCAGTGTAATGAAAACTCCAAAATTTTTTGTTGATGAAGTAAACAAAATAGTCTTGGATTTTATTTGGAGCCACAAACCACCCAAGATAAAATACACTACACTCATCAAAACACTGAAGGCAAGAGGGAGGCTTAGAGATGAAAGGCTTTGCTTTATTTAACAAGGCTTTAAAGTTAAATTGGGTTAAGCGACTCTGCTCAAATTCAGACGCTCCGTGGCAGTACATCCCGAAGTCCCTCCTAGTGAATGTTGGGGGTCCAGAGCTTTTCAAGTGTAACTATGACATCAGTCACCTTAATCTGAACAAATGCCTTCCAGCGTTTTATCATGAAATAATCACACTCTGGCAAGACTTAATAGCTTCCAACCCAAAAAGCAAAAATGATGTTCTTGAACAGATAGTTTGGAATAATAAGTTTATTAAGTCTGATAAAAAATCTATGTACTTGCAGCACTGGCGCTATGCAGGAATTCTCAAAATTAACGACCTCTTTGATACACAGCAGAACTGCTTTCTGTCCTTTGACGCTTTTCGTAATAAATTTAACGTAAAATGCAATTTCTTACAGTACTTTAGCCATGTTAACGCCATCCCTCAAAATTGGAAAAAACTCCTTAACTGCTCCCTCGAACAAAGCTTAACACCGCAAATATTAATAGAGGAAATGACTTGCAAAAAAAATTATACTAAGCTGCTGTCTTCTTCGATCAATGCCTCCGCCGACTTGTGAGAAAAGACTCTTAAATCTTGGTTACCAGAAGGATGATTTGAGAATATTATATCTATTACCTTTTGAAGTAACAAAAGAAGTAAAGCTATCAATGTTCCAGTACAACATTATTCACAATATTCTGTGCACTAAGAGCTTATTATTTTAAATGAAAAAAGAAGACTCCCCACGCTGCCCTTTTTGTCCAGCAGATCACACCATCATTCATCTTTTCACTGAGTGCACGCAAGCCACTTTGTTCTGGAAGGAGTTTCTGGATTGGGCTTCACGCATGGTGAACTCAAAATTATCGCTTTCAATAAAAGAAATTATGTTTGGCATTATTAATAATGATTCTAAATTCTGTTTAGCCCTCAATCATTTAGTCATTATAGGAAAGTATTTTCTTTACGTAAAAGCTCTTAACGGTAAACTTTACATCTTTAATGAATTTGTTTTCCTAGCTCGTGATAAAATTTGTCTAGAAAAATATATTTCTTGTATGACTGGTCGTGAAAATGATTTTAGAACAAAATGGTCTGTTTTTTCGTCTCTTTTAAATATGGTATAAAATTCTGTTTACTTGACTGATTGCGCTCCCATTTAATTTTAGTTATTACTAATGTTTTTACTGTGTTATGTTTCCTTTTTGTCAGCTTCAAGTCGTAGTTTTCGTTTTGTTGCAAATTGTCTTTTGTGAATGTTAACTGTACGTGGGTATGTTCAACAAAAAAAAAATAGCGAAAGTACTACTATAATTGCAAGTTGTATAAGTATTGCAGTGTAAGTAGTGTAAGCATCATTTTTGTAAATATTGTACTGGTTCGTAAGTGATGTTATAATAATAATAATAATAATAATAATAATAATAATAATAATAATAATAATAATAATAATAATAATAATAATAATAATAATAATAAAACAATCATGTACTCCGCGCACATCACACGTTCCGATCTCCTCCGAGAAAACGCCAAAGCGGCAGTCATGTGCGCCAAAAAGTGCTTTTTTTTTGCAATAAAACAACCAAACTGATTGCTGAGTAGACTTTCACCATGTACTTCAGAGATCAGTTGAGCATTATCGATTGTTTTACATTGTATACTGATTGCAGGTACTCAGATGTGAGGGAGATAAAAGTGATGAGAACGCATGACCAAAGGTTTACGGACATTGCGCCAAAAGTTTATCATACCATCTGCAACCCAGCCAAGGTGAAGATGTTTATCTTCGTTACTGGTTCTGACATGTACTTTTTTTTTTTATTTGGTGAGATAGCACGAACCGAATATAGCCGGAACTGTGTTTTACTGCTTTTTTTTTCTCTTTTCAGGAGATTTTCGTTATAGTAATGGAAGATATTACAGATCACGTGACACATTTCAATACTGTAAATAACGCACCGGAGGTCTGGGACCAGGAAGATGTAAAGGTTTGAATCATTCGGTTGAGTGTTCAATCCTCACACAAACATGCACTGACATAAAAATTAGTCGCAAAGTCAAGACGTCAAACTCGAAAGGTACGTGTCTCACTCATGTGGAGCAACTAGAAGCGTAACAGACCAAATCACACCCAATGGATTGTTTAATTCCCCATTGTTTTACATGCAAACACTATTTTCTCTCTAATGAACTGAAGAGGTCAAAATCAGGAGATTGCGCTTGCACCTGAAAAAGGAGATTGCGCTTGCACCTGTGCCCAATTGGACTGGTGTTTTTACGGGCAATTTGTAACTGGGATAGATAATCGAGTTCTAACAACCAAACTACAACTTAGTCTCGTAATTTTTCTTCCAATACTGACCATGATTCTGTGTTTACCTTTCACTCCTTAAGGTTGTGCTACGAGATATCGCTCGTTTTCATAGCATCCACCTTGACAACGTAGCCAGCCTCTCATCAGAGCCATGGATGTGTGTGCACAGCGGTAGTGTTATGAAGTCGTTGACCGGGTTTTGGCGAGCTCTTTCACATCAGAATCACGTGTCTTTTCCAGACATTTGGACACAAAACAGGTGACGATTGAAACGAAATGTTTTAATTTTAAAATGGGTTCCCAAAAATGTACCCGGCCGGTTATCTTATCATCGTCAATGAAATGAATTTTATTGCGCGTGTGTGTTGTTAAATTTCATTGACGTTTGTATCAATTTTGTTTTCTTTTTTAGGACGAGACTTGTTAAGAGTTTTATTGACAACCTTGACCGCGTGTGGCAAGTTATCGAATCTTTTCCAAAGACCTTAGTCCACTATGATTTCACTCCCAGAAATGTGTGTATCCGCAAGCAAGAGGTAACCGAGGGCAGCCAAAATTACCGATTAAAAACCAACAACAGAATATGGCGACAGTCTTGCATATACGACTGGGAAATGGCGACAGTTCATGTACCTCAACATGACGTGGTCGAGTTCCTTGCGTTTGTGCTTCCAGCAAAATGTGACGTCAACACTCGAACGGACTTCATCAGGTTTTACCAGGAACAACTAGAAAAATGCAGCGGAAGACTTTTTGACTCGAAACAGTTTATGGAAGTTTTTAAGGCGGCATGCTGTATCTATGCTCTTCATCAGCTTTCGTTGAAGACTATTACCCACTCAGAAACGCGATTACCGTACTTTGAAAGAGCTGTTCAATCACACATGGGATATTTGGAGGATCTGGAAACATGGAACTGTCTCGAGTTCCTTGATAATGAATGCCCTACAATGCAAAAATGAAAACTTACACTCCCCAGATCACTCGCTGAGTTTGACAGTGACAAACTGTTTAGCAGGGCAAGAGTACTCTCCCGCCCAAAAACAAGAGAAAATCATTTTTTCTCGCACCAAATAATTCCTAGACCCTAAGGAAAATTCCCCCTGTGGAATTGCGTCAGTTCACTGATTCATAAAGAACACGAGTAGAATCAAATGGGTATGAGACGAAAATGTGAATTACAACATGTGAATCACAACATGGTATTTAAAAGCTGCAACTGTCTGAAACAATACAACCTGCATTCAATCAATCAATCAATCAATGCAAAGATGAAAATCAATCAGACGTTTAATTCGGAACGGTCAGTGATCGCATTTATTCTGTTCAAGGACAGGGAATTTCATTGCGTTTTATGTTCATGTTCATTATGTTCAATTGTATGACGTTTTATTAAACTGGAACGATGTATGCGAATCAGTGGGGATTCGACTAATTGAAATAAATAAAATTGATATACTTTGTCCGAGGATTGCTTACGGCTTACAAACCTACAAACCTGATACTAGGATTCTAGAAAGAATTTGAATTTGAAAAAATCTTGGTTTTTGAGGAGGGAGAAAAAACCCGAGAACCCGGAGGAAACCGTTTCCTCCGGGCGGCGTCCTCGAAGCAAAAGACTGCAAGCAGTCCCTCGCCTGCCAGCAAGCTCTCGGGCTCGGGCTTGGGGTTTTGGGAGAGGGGTGGGGGGTGGGGGGTTTTGGAGGGAAAGGAGCGAGAGCTCTCGCCCTCCGCTCCCCCACACCCGAAACCCGAAACCCCGAGCGCGAGCCCGAGAGCTTGCCCGCATTGCAATACCGTAAGATTATAAGCATTCCGCTTATAACGGTTATAAGCACACCCGGTTACAGGCCCATCAGATTGGTAACAAAACATTATCCCAGTTGTACCCCCTCCTATATATAAGCACACCACAGCTCCTGAACAGCAATTCTTTAAAACAATTTACACCAAATTAACTAAAACAACGATTCTTTAGAGCAATTTTCAACTGAGTGTTGTAAAACCAAAACCAAATTTATTACTCTGACAAATCACAGCAGTCGTAAACAATCCAATGAACCAATCAGAGCTCCAAGCAATTACATGTCGGCGGCGCCAAGCGCGGGAAAACGCGTGCGAGCAAGTCACGATTGGTTTTGGTTTTACTTCTGATTGGTCGAGAAAGTGGTGCAAGATTTTTTAGCCAATCACAAAGCGTGGCAATGGAAAACCAAAGCAATTTTGTAATTACTTTCGACACTCAATTGAAAACTGCTCTATCAGAAACACGAAAAAAGCAAGTGACACACTCAAACACCAACCCCGCGGTCTGGCCAAGTACCTTACACATGCGCACAGCCATATCACCCGGGCAGTGGCAGCCATGGACAGCTGTTTAAGCAAATTCGGAGTTCTAAAAAACATGTGCGCGCGTCGGGATAAAAACAAGCATTAATCAAAAAATACAATAGAATTCAATTCAACTATTTTAAATAACAAAAGAAGAGAATAATCTCGGGATAAAAACGCATGCCCACTGAACCTATTCTTCAAACTCCGAACTCGCTTTATTTAGGTGCCCTTTACTGCAAAGGCGGATGCAAGCATCCGTTAAAGTGCCTATCACCCCTAGAAAGTTATATTCAGAATCAACTCTATGTACATTGAATAGTTGAAAGGTAAAATATTTCTTGTTTTGAACGTCGCGTTTGTGAGTTAGAGATTTGAATTTACAAAATGCTAATTAGATGACGTCAACTAGCTGGGAATTTGCCATTATGTCTACGCCAATTTACAATGCACAGCTTACAGCTTGAGGATAATTAATTTGATAAATATTAGAGTGATTTTACTTCATCTGTGAAACACTATCTAACAATCAGTGTGTGATAGTCCAAATTAAACAAAAGGAAACAATGGAATTATAGTCTAATAGTGCGTACTCAGATTCTACTAACTATTTCACAGATGAAGTAAAATCACTCTAAAAATAAACTGTGGATAGTCAATTGATTCGTAAAAAATGTTACTTGGAGGTAAAAACAAGTAGTTGTATAATAAATGATTCCCGGGTTGACGTCATCTAATTAGCATTCTGTAAATTCAAATATCTATAACTCACTAACACGACGTTCAAAACAAGAAATATTTTACCATTCAACTATTCAATGTACGTAGAGTTGATTCTGTAAATAACTTTCTATGGGTGATAGGCGCTTTAAGCGCCAGCTCCACACAACACATGTGGTAACACATGTTTTGCTTGCCAGCCAAAAAAAAAAACCTTACGAAGTTGTATAAGCGGCATTTTACGGGTATGCAAATTAAAGGTCTAAATACAATCAATCAATCAATTTTATTTTACTCATAACAATAGATATATACATTTTTACAAGAACACACTGAACAAAAAAAACTACAGATAATAATACTTATAAATCAATATAAATTTAAAACATTAGAGCCTGGAGGCTAAATTAACCAAAGAGTTTTGAAATTAGCCTCCAGCCATTTTTATTTTCTTTGATTTCCTTTAGCCTTTATTCACGTATTAAAATACGTGAATAAAGGCTAAAGGAAATCAAAGAAAGAGTATTGAGAAATTTGAAACAAAATATAAGCAACTCAGTTATTTTATACATTGTTGTGACAGTAAATAATGCTTTAACTTTTCGGGAGAAGGAAAATACATTTAGTTCCTATTCGACTTAAAAGTTGATCAGGGAAATTTTTCCAAAGATCAATTGCCATGAAAGAGATCATTTGTTTACCGGTATTTGTTCGCACTGGCGCGCGGGCGCGCGATGCTGGAGTTTTTGATCAATTTGTTTGATTTTATTTGGTGGAAGTTACTTTCCCTTCGTTTGCATACAGCTGTTTCGAGAAATGTTGTCGGAAAAAAGCGTAAAAGTGCGCGCGGCAATCCAGAAAGGTATTGTGGGTAGTCATCCACACTGTCTCCTAAAAACTCATCTTAGATGGCCCGCCATCTAAGATCATCCCTGTACGGACGTACCCTGGGTGCCAGAGGTTTTTATTTTTTAGTGAAAACGGCGAGTTTGAGCGGCGAAGCCGCGACTACGAGGAGCAACGCGCCGAGAAAAAATAAAAACCTCTGGGCACTCGAGTACACAACCTCATTTCCATGCGATTTGTGGATCGGATATCCTACCAAACCGGTTTTGAACCTTGGGGACCAACGCGTGTCTGTTTGTTTACATTAAATCTGGTGACAATATTCCGCGGTCGAGACAGAAATATTAAATCAAATCCACTCCAGTGGAAAAGATACATCGATGACATTTTTTCACTGTAGAGTGTTGAGAAAAAGGAGATAGAAGATTTTATTGTCCTTGCAAACAAAAATTAATCTCAGCACAGGCTTCCCAAGCTACATACGTGGTGTGTGCGACAGCTTGTGTATACAGTCGAAGCTCTCTTAACGGACACTCTCGTAAGCGGACAGCTCTACTTACGGCCGCCTTGTTTGAAACCCCGTTTTAACTCCCATACAAACTCTGTATTTTTACATTCTCGTAAGCGGACATTCCCGTAAGTGGCCGCGGACACTTTCAGAGATTACGACTTAGACTTTTTCTTTGTTTTTAAGCTCCGGTAAGCGGACACCCCAAAGAAAATCCTATTAACAACCTCTGTATCTTGTTTTTATCAATCAACTTCACATCGCCGTTCGTCACAATTCTTCTTAATTCTATTTCTATAAATGTAATTAGTTCTTGTATTTCGAATATTTTTGTCAATTATTGTTGTAATTAACTTTTATATGGAGGTCCCTCATGAAAACCACCCATGGGTGATGTGGTTTCCTCCTTAAATAAATTACTTACTTACTTACACAATCATTTACAGTAATTACAGTGTGTACCATATTTCAGTGTTTGTTTTGTCGTCATTCACGTCCGGTTACATTTCGAAACACCACTTACATGCATATGCCCTGGAATTACAACGTTGTCAGCACAACACTAACACACTAACCAGACTAATATAAACTGAAGCCTCACTGAAAGACACACAGGTCGTAAACATTTTAAACTGTATCACTACTTTTTGTTGAGGCTGTTAATGTTGAATATGTCGATGTTGGTTGCAATTATAATTTGTTGTTTTTAAAAATCACTAAGGGAAAGTCCTAGTACTGCAGTATACACTGTAATACTGTTCAGTTATCGTCATTATATCGTAGGGTTGTACAGTATAGGGCGCAATAAAACAAAAATGTCATTTAATACGGCGGTATTTTTTTGTATTTCCAATACAGTACTGTATTTATTGTTAGCTGGGCAAGCTCCCGTAAGCGGCCATCTATCCCCTACACCTCTAGTGGCCGCTTACAAGAACCATTCTCGTAAGCGGCCAGCTCCAGTTACGGACACTTTTTTTGCGTTCCGAGGGTGTCCGCTTACGAGAGCTTCCACTGTACAGAGAAATGTATGGGAAAATCACGGATTCTCTAAAATTGGGTAAATAACTATCTATTTTGAAATAAAGTTTACCTACCTCAAATGTGTCGTTTACTTGTGTCTTGTACCGAATTTGAAGCCATTCCGACGCCATTTAGCGAAGTTATTCGAAGTCGTTGTCTCCCCTTCTAAAAAGAAGGAAAGGCAGACCACTGCGGTCGATCGCTGGCCAGAGGTCACTCCACAAATCGCTCTCTCCTCAAAAGGAAAAGTCCCGAATCGCAATAAAACCAACAATTCCATAGAGCCCAATAAATTTCACTCCACATACGTGCGCTTTGGCGGTCGAAAGACTCGTAACGAACGAGATATTTTGCTTTAAATTCGCCTATTCGGCTTTCCAGATATGCTTGTGACCGACCTGGCGGCAACGGTCGTTGCGCAACGACACGTATCTGGTTTCATCCTCAACTCTGATTGGTCCATTTGAACCAAGTCACGCGCTGACAACACGACCCTCCACCGGAGGGAAAGGTACATTTTGTCACGAATCAATTGTCACGCTAGGGCTCCCAAGGGATGTTTTCTGAAAGCTGTATTGTTCGCAATAGCCGGGGAAAAACCGCGTAAAGATAAATCTGACACCTCCACGCGCAGAAGAAAGCAAGATATTCGCGAGCATTCAAGAGTTTCACTCGACTTTATTCGAAAAATTTCCTTCAATTATCACAATAAGTTCGCTCCATCGTATTAGTTCTCTGCACGCATTTTCTTTTTTCATTCATACAAAATGTAGTTTTTGATCCGGTGATCGAGCAAAATTTCCTGCGACTTCGGGATATTCTCCCGGCAGCAGCTATCTTCGTCGAAACATCCCTTGGGAGCCCTAGTGTGACACTTGATTCGTGACAAAATGTACCTTTCCCTCCGGTGGAGGGTCGTGTTGTCAGCGCGTGACTTGAAACCAGGTACGTGTCGTTGCGCAACGACCGTTGCCGCCAGGTAGGTCACAAGCATATCTGGAAAGCCGAATAGGCGAATTTAAAGCAAAATATCTCGTTCTTTACGAGTCTTTCGACCGCCAAAGCGCACGTATGTGGAGTGAAATTTATTGGGCTCTATGGAATTGTTGGTTTTATTGCGATTCGGGACTTTTCCTTTTGAGGAGAGAGCGATTTGTGGAGTGACCTCTGGCCAGCGATCGACCGCAGTGGTCTGCCTTTCCTTCTTTTTAGAAGGGGAGACAACGACTTCGAATAACTTCGCTAAATGGCGTCGGAATGGCTTCAAATTCGGTACAAGACACAAGTAAACGACAAATTTGAGGTAGGTAAACTTTATTTCAAAATAGATAGTTATTTACCCAATTTTAGAGAATCCGTGATTTTCCCATACATTTCTCGGTATACACAAGCTGTCGCACACACCACGTATGTAGCTTGGGGAGCCTGTGATCTCAGACAAAGAAGTAAACTTTCTGGATACAACCGTTTTTAATGGCGATAGATTTAACAAACAAAGAATCCTTGATATCCGCACGCAATTAATCCAGTACACCTATTTCTCTTCCTGTCACCTACCAGTGGTCAGCGAAATCGTTCAGCGAGAATACCTGCAGCTCCAAAGCACGCCACCGTGCTAGAGATAAAAATTTTCCTCGTTCAAACAAAACTCTAAAGGTCACACTCCACGATAACACGAATTAATAAGTCGTGTCTGGCCTGTCAACACCTCTTTTCAAGACATCCTTGCGCTGAATAAATTTCAACAGCGCTTCTTTCTGAACTGGCTTTAGTTCTCTGATATTTTGAAAATTTGGATACTAAAGAGTAATCCACAGCGTTTCTTAAAGATCGCAAAAAGCCGCAATCTCTATCTACGTTCGCCATTGTTGTTTGCGTGGCTTCACTTTGGGAAACCGGTTTTTCACGCGCCCGTGGCGAATTGTTTTGGTCCAGCCAATCGAAGTTGCTGTTGCATCATTAACTCCCGGTAGAGTCTGGAAACAAGTAGGAGTAACCAATCAGCGACCTAGTTCAGATTCTGAACTGGATCCTCGCATGGAAATGAGGTTGTATATTCGAGTGACCAGAGGTCCGTCTCGCGAGCTTCTTCTAACCGTTTATGCGGTTAATTTCACTCATGATATTCAGAGAACGGACCTCTGGATCCAGGGTGGTACGGACGAGGCATCGCGGGTATCATGTATTTATTTTTGATCATATCCCATATTATTTTCCGGGATTGTCGCGTGCACTTTTGCGCTTTTTTCTGACAAACTTTCTCGAAACAGCTGTATAAAACTCCAATCCATTTGATTCCCGACCAACCTGATCGCCTACGTGCGTGTGCAGGCGTAAATGGGGAGGGGGGAGAGGTCGCTTAAAAGCTAGCCTGCGTAGCAAACGTTCCCGTACGAACGAATTTTTCCGCATTCTGGCCGCGCGAAAATTTGGGGTCCCACCCCCGTCCTTTTTTTTTTTTTGCTCTCGCCTGAAGAATGCGGAAAAATTCGTTCGTACGGGAACGCAGGCAGGCTACGAAAAAGCCAACCTCGACTCGCCGTGCATAAGAAGTAGTAATGACGTCATGCTTTTCTTGGCGGTTGATTCAAATCAAGTTTTGCCGGCGGCAAGAAAATGTTGTAACTTTAGCTACAATGATTATCTGATCTTTGTCTAATGAGGTGACTTCGAGCCCTAAAATCACATGTGCACATTATGAATGAACGTAGCAATGATGATAATCTGAGTCGAGAACCATTCAAGGCAACAAAAATCTGGAACGAACTTATTGAACATCTGCGAACGAACGTAGAACAGCGTAAAAGAAGGTGGAAATTTCAGTATTATGAAAACTGTTTTCGTGGTGGCGATGTAGTTGAAGTTCTTCATGCTTACGTCCAAAGCAATCCTCATTTAACCAAAGATGCAACTCGCAGCCAAGTGCGATGTCTGTGTCAGATTTTGTTGGAGAAAAGAGTGATCGAATGTGTAAATTTGGACAGCACCAAGCTGAAGAAAGATAGCTTTGAGGAGAGCAACAGATTGTATAGATTCTCGTCCGAAGATGGCCCATTTCAACATGCTTTTTCTTCTCCCTCTCAAGTTGAGAGGAAGATAAGTAGGAGAAGAAGTCTGCTTGGTAAAAGCGACAAAAGAACAAGCAGAAGAAAGTCGTTAAGTTTTACTCCCAGGGCGCAGAAGAGATTTGCTGATCTGTTACTAATACCTGCATCCACACAGTCGCCTGAAGTTCCTTGTACGAGGCCACTAGAAATACCGAAGAAGAAAAGGCGACTCAGTTTGGATTCCGGGCTTGGTTTAAGGTAATCAAGAATTGATTTTATACGCGAGCTGAGGTTCCTGAACTCAGTGATAGTGGTGGTTTCATGTTTGTTTATTTTGATTCACTTTGTCGCTTTTAAAACTAATCGATTTGGAGTAAGCTTATACATTATGTACGTACGTAAGCTTATAATGCCCTTCTAGTCTGCGAGACCAGATACCTTTTCCGGTTATTGTTTCGGGTAAAACAAGAGACGAAAAAAAAGTCTGTTCTCACGGGCCATTTGATGTTATTTCTGCAGCTCAGTGACAAAAGTAATTACTAAACTGACCCATAAAACATAATATGAATAAAGGCCAGGGGTGAGTTTCTTAAGAAACTGCGGTGTTGAAATACGAAAATTTGGCTTTGCCATGGACTACCCCGATGGACTACCCCGATGGACTACCCAAATGGACTACCCAAATGGACTACCCTAATCCTAACCCTACCCCTAGTACTAGTACTCATTTGAAATAGTATTTTTAGGGGGTAGGGTTAGGATTAGGGTAGTCCATTTGGGTAGTCCATCGGGGTAGTCCATCGGGGTAGTCCATGGACTGGGGGTCAGTGTTTTGTCCACCGCCGTAGTTGGGTGCCACCAACATGCCTATGACATGGCTGCCAGTTCTACCTGGGGTGTTTTTCAGTATATGGGAGCATCTGCTGCCAGCATGCTACCCTGTGAGCAGTGGATTCTCCTACGCTGAGCTATGCCGCATGCTACCCTGCGAGCAGTGGATTCTCCTACGCCGTAGCTCGGCGTAGGATAATCTACTGCTCGCAGGGTACCAGCATGCCTGCTAAGTTGACTAAGTTCAGTTTCACAGGCATATCAGGAGTTCTTTTTGGGTGCAACAAAATTATCTTATAAGAACATTGCCAGCAGAACACCTGCGACACAAACTTGTAAATATTAGCTGCTTGATCTATCCCACAGTTCATTAGAATTGTAAATAACATGTTAGTTTACCCTTCTTCTTAGTCGTGACAGTGATACATTAACCACCAAATGCTTTCGATACACCTGAGATAAATTGGCCGAAATAATGGGATGTTATGCTTTTAGTTTTAGTGTCCAATGACCTATGCCAATTTTCTGTACTCACACTGTAAAAAGGACTTCTGGACATCTTATGTAAGGCAAATTTCCTCATGAACTAGCTGGAACATATTTACATTTGCTTGAATTCTGTGGGAGCAGGGGGGGGGGGGGAGAGGCTTAAAAGTGCTGTTTCAGTATAAAGGTTGATGCAGTCTGAACTCTAAATTCAGTGATTTATTTTTGTTCATGCAGAAAGAATAAGTTTGCCATGCTGTCTGTCTCAACTGATCATGGAGATATCTTCAGTGAGGTTTGGTTTGAAGTTGCCTTATCTAAACTCCTTCAGCTCACAGACATTCCATTTCTGGAGGACATACTGACCCCTCCATTAACAGATGACGGTGTTGGAGTGATAGTCATCTCAAATAGCAACCCAGAACCTTGCGTCCAGAATTCACAGAGAAATGACAACAAAGAAAACATTTACAGCTTAGAATCAAGCAATGTTTGGGTCAAAGCTGGGATGGAATGCTTTCAGTTGCAGAGAGACCTCCCTTTGCCGCAGCGGGATGATACAAGCTATTTAAATATGATAAACATTGAAGAGGTAGGGATCGAACAGATTCTGTTAGGGTATTATGGATCACTCCTTGATTCACTCATCCCCTCAAACCTAACAGACTTAGTAGATGGAATGATTTGTGCACTGGCTAATGACTGCTCAAAGGTTGTCACATTTCTGCCACTGTTGACGTTGATGCTTCCAACAAGCCAAAAAAAGCACCTCAAAAAATTGTTGAACTTTATTGGGAGGTCTGTGGACACAAGCAGCGGACGATTCATTGTCAAGAAGTTCATGGGAGCTATCTTACCAAAGCACATACAAAATAAGGTCAGTACTCTCCTTTTTCTGTATTCATTTGATGGGTGTGCTGTAAACTAGTCTGACATAGTATGTATGCAATGACTCGCTTAACTGGGTCCAGTGAGAGCTCTTAGTGAGAGCTCTTAGAAGATTATAGAGTCCCCTTGTCTGTTTATACACCCACCAGTTTGTTTGTCATTCATACTCATTCTAACTATTACCTACAGACATGTACCACCCTCCCCTCCTCGCAACAGAAAAGGCTTTTCTCTCTCCCATTCCCTACAAAGTGGAAAAAGTTGTATTCCCTTTTTTGCCTTAGGGCAACCATGAAATACAAACTTAACACACTGACCATTCCTGTACCTACCATAACTCAAAACTTGATTGCTGAATAAAATCTCCATGAGCAATGCACAGGGATGTCATTAAGGCTGTCATTTATAGTAGCTGGCAGCCTGCTATTATGGCCGGCAACTGCAGTGAAGATAACCAGCAACTCAAAGTTTGAAAATGACTAAAGACAACAACCATGGGGGGCTATCTTGAGTTAATGACTGCCTTTTATCATTGTGCAGCTGGCAACCTAAATGCTATAAATAATGACAGCCCTGAATGCAGGTATGATTGATGTAGTGAAGTTTGGAAGGTGAGAGAGGGCCACACTAGCCCCCACCCAACGCCCCTCCCCCCCAACACCCTGTCGAACCCGTGCAGTAAATCAAGATGAGGGGAGACAACTCCTGACCTGACTATTACCTATTATTAATACCAACTATAGGCATAACTTACAACAGTTATTTTCATATCTAGGATGCTGGCCAACATCTGGTTTCTTCTATGATAAGACATCAGCGGCAGATGTTCACAACACCAGCACATCTCAAGGAGCATTTCAAGAGCAACATGTCTTATGCACAGAGGGAAATGTGTCCACCACTGTTGTCCAAAGTTTGTCAACAAATATCAGTAGCAGAGTACACACATCAAAGACACTTAAAAACCAACCAATCTCTGCATGAGCTCATGACTTTCATTGTTGACAACCTACAGATGTCACTAAAAGAGAAAGAAGAAAGGCTAAAACATTTCCAGAAACACCATCATGATGTGTTTATACAGCAGTTCCCAACTAACCAGCTGTAAACAAATTATTCTTAGTTAGTGAAGTTGAAAAGAGGGCTAGGCACAGGTACCCCTCTCATAATCTCTGTGTAACAGATTTTCTTAACTTTGATGCCAAAACAAGGCTATTGCCTAACAGGAGCTCTGTAGCCTGAGACACCAAAGGAACTGTTCTGAGGGTCTAATGTTTGGCTAGGGCACCAATACAGTAACATTTCACAACCTGGGTACATAACTTCTGAGCTTTGGACTATGTTATATATTGTGGGCTTCTCAGAATTTTTCTTTGTTAGGCAACCCTTGCAAAAGAACTGTCTCTTTCTGCAAAGTTGAACTCAACTTGACTGCAAAGAATAGAATAGGTGGAAACAATGAAATATCAATTCCAGCTTTATAACAGTTTACGTGAACATCGGAGCAAAATCCATTTTCTTCATGGCTTCCCCGGTATTTGTGCTTGATTCAAAGGCATTTTTAAAAAGTACCTTCTAAATTTATGATGTAGTAGGTTTGTACTAATTTGCTGTTAGCTTTTTGGCCACAATTTTTATATTTTTCAATATTTTGGACTAATCAACTTTCATATAGGTCTTGAAGTTGGCAATTCTTGAATTGTTTTAGTTTCTTTATCTCTACAATGTAATAATTCATGCTTTGATCATAATTTACACAACACGTACCAATGCTTATTCTACAGAAGATCAATTTTCTTAGAAGTAAATATTGTTAATATAATTGTGATGGATATTCACTTGTAAATATAAACGGGGGTATTTATTATTTGCTATTAATGTGTGCATTTTTATTTCCTTATTATACTGGTAGCCAATAAGTAGGAATAAGTTATTGACCAAGTGTACAATTATTTTTCATGTTGTATCAAATCCACATAACTGTATGTGACAATATCTCGCGTATCCTTTTAAAGTGGCTTGAAATTAAGTCCTTCATCCCAGGTATGTCCTGTTGGCTTCATTCTGTGTTTTCTTGTACACAACCACATTACTTGTAAATATCACGACGTTTTGATACACATGATCAGTAAAGTTGCACTTTAATATGATGAATACAATTTTGCATTCACATCAAGTCAATCATTAAAAGTAAACATAAAAATATGCCAAACATTGCCTTTCGTGTCTTATATAATGCTTTTTTTGCAGAGTATCACTGGCTGTATATCCTGCTAACAGAGTCCACTACGATCTTCCTAAAAAAAAATTGGGAAGCAGAAAATCGAAGGGGACTCTGCTGGCAGGTTCATGGGTACTGGTTGTAGTACAGTACAAACGATTCTTCAATTTAAGTCAATATGGAAATATGAAAGACAGTATAATGAACACTTGAAGCAACAAAACTGATGTCTCATAGCATCACCCTATGAAACTGTTTTGTATAAAATTGAGGGAGTGATCTTCGGATTGAAAGGAATCCCTAAAAGCAAAGTCACTTCAACAAAGGTACCAGAAACCTGGGAGTGGTTCTCATTAATTTTTACCCCCAAAAGCTGGTACCAATTCTTTCTCAAAAGTTGTTCCTGTTAGCATTATTTTCAGGCTTTATAATACCCTAAAAGGTATTAGTCGAGAATATCTCCAACAGTGGTCATTTTCAATTCAAACACAGTGGTACCAAACCACAAATTTTAATTCCTGAAAGGTACAACAATCACTTTTACCCGTCACTTTTATATCGGAAATCCCCCCCCCCCCCCCCCCCCCCCAATGGGGGTAAAAACGGGTGACTCCTTGCAGTCCAGGGAAATTGGGTCAGGGCTTGTTAAACAAAGGTGCAGACCAAGGTGTACGAAGTATTTTTGGCCCAGACAAGCTGTGTTTTTTGGTGACAATCTGTAGCGTAAATACACCTGCATGGATTTGGACACTAAAGTTGTTACCAAAAAAACAATGTTGTTCCAATGATGTTGTCAAAGTCAATCCAAATTAAGAATACAAGACCGTACAATGCACACAACTACATGTAAAAATTCTTGGTTTTCACATGACGTCATAAAAATTCAAAAATCTAAAGTATACATCCTACAAAGCTGTTTCTAACATGGTATGTGGATACCAGTGTTGTAATCTTTCACAAAAAGTTTCAGGTTTTAACGATGCTTTGCTTCCAATTTATAAAGGTTTTAAATGTGTCACGTAATTTATCACGCTATTTCAGATAAGCCGTGAAAATAAAAAAAAAATTAAAGCAGTTGAAAGTTATTTTTGCATTATAGATGTTTATAAACCAATTAAATGGCACTTATAGTGAATACAATATTTTGTGATGAGATTTTTGGCCGCCATGTGTCCCAAGATCAGGCTGCTCCATACATTATTTTGTTACTAAAAATGTCTAATACTCGTTCGTCTATAACCCTGGGGAGGGGGGGGGGGGGTGCTTGACCAATAATTGGGTATAGGGGTACTGCTGAGGGTCTAAGACCCTGACCCTGTTTAGGACAAAAAAGAAACGAAAATACCTACACCCTCTATTTTAGGACCCTGTCTAGGACACGACTGAGTCGTGCATGGTTATTAATCTGAGCTTTAAAAAAATAGATGGATCTGAAAGGAAAATGACTTCACCTTCGCATGAATATGTTAATCACAACAAGGAAAGTCACAACAAGCGCAACGTTAACTGGAACCATACCCTGTTTAGGACAGACTCGCATTAAATTATATACCCTGTTCAGGACAAAAATGCCTAAAACCATACCCTGTCCAGCGGCACGTCCCTGTATAGGTTATATAAAGGAGTACCCCCGGCCTATAACTCTTGAATGAGATGCTTTTGCGCTTCAAAATTTGGCCATGATGTGTAGTTTTAAACTCTCTACAATTCATTTCAGACATTTTGGAATCAAAATCTATTGTTTAATGCTTCTGAATTTTGATATGATGTAAGTGAAAGCCAAGAATATAAATACAATGCACACAGTACATCTACAAATTCTTTTTTTTTTTATTTTTTGTCATTATGATGGATCTATTAATTTATCGATCATTATTAAGATGGTTATTTCTGTCACTAGTAAGTAAAAAAGGCGAGGGCTGAATAACAGTTAATGGATTCCAAAGTAAAGGATCATAAACTGACTTGACCACTACTGACATATCTTGTACCAAAGGTTCTCAAATATATGAGATAAGGGATTGAACTGAAGTCACCCTCATAATCTACATTAATTTTATATCTCAGGTAATTTTTATTTTTCCATTGTTTTTGGGTATGGTAATATATGCTAATGAATTTGAAACAAAGGAAAAACAAAAATTCCCTGAAATAAAAAAATAACTGCAACATATATATCATATATAATTATTAGTAGTATCTAGTTTATTTTAGCAGTACTAGTTTTCAAGAAAATTTTGTATAAAGTTTTACAAGAACGTTTTTGCACCTTAAAACGGTTTATACCAAGATTCTGCTTTACGACCAACTTGAAATATGTGACCTCTTGAAAAACATGGAAGTTGAAGGTCTTTCAGGGTGGAAGTCAACAAAAGGAGCCACATAGTGATTACATGTACTATGTTGTAATGAATGGACCCTTTGTCAAAATGGTGCCAGTGGTTTTTAACAGCAATTATTCATTTATTTTTTATTTCTCCATCCAAACCTTAGCAGATGATATATACATGTCACCATATGGTATCCAGGACAAAATTGTCCATTCTCAAGTGCGCAGTACTTCATCTTGAAAAATGTCTGTCACCATTTAAGAATTCGTTTCCTTGCAATTAGTACCAAATATAATTATGCAGTTGGATTCAAATTTGAAGTTGCCATATTTGTGCAAAAGGGTCCATTAATTGGGGGGGGGGGGGGGGGCTTTCAATAACATGCGGAATTTGAAATTCAAATTTCCAGCAACAGTTGCGTTTTACACTGCCGTCATTAGCCATTAGCCTCATTTGAAATAACTAAATAAATGCTGATTGGCTTGTTACATCGACATTGCTTATTTCGAATGAGGTTACCATTGGAAGTTTCCAATAATCAATTAAAAACCTGAATTTTGATTTCAATAATGCAATCCATTCCCGATGCAATTAATTAAAGTCATTCCCAAATAATAGGCAGAACACGCCGAGTATTTTGACTGTAATGCAACTCATTATGATATCCCACTTTAAAATTCCTTCTTACACCCATCCATTGATCTGTCTTGTTCTACTTGCATCAAGTTTCCAAACATTTTCAACTTTGCCACAGAATTACACTTGCAACGCTCAACAGCAGTGACCATTACATTTCTTGGCTAATGGCAGGTGACTTTCCACAATGAAAAAACCGAATAAACACAGTACTGGCAGTCCCAGCTGCTAAAACTATTGAAATCTTTGGAACGTAGGTTTCCACCAGGGTATATACACAAAGAAGGTAAACAATTTGATGAAGAGGGTCTGAGGGCACAAATTTTGAATTTATGGTGGGGACTCCTATTACAATAGTGCTGACATAGAATCTTCACTGGAAATTTGGAAAGGAAGCCACAACAAGTAGTGAAATCTTGTTCTGAGGGCATGCATGGATCCATTTTATTTTCAAAACTATGTAGTACCAAAACAAAACATTAATCAAGTCCTATTTATTATAAGTAGCAAGCTCTGAGATTAAGAAAGCAAATCTCAAATGATAAGATTTTAAAACTCTACTCCATGAGTAAGCACCCCTGTTGCTTTGATATGCAGAAGTCCTCTTTGGGGTTTGAAAAAATACAATGAATATGGAATGGTTTTAGAAAAAACTGTTGCACAGCACTTGAGGGCAACAGAGCACTTGATTTATTATTAACATGACCCAGACAAGGCAGACTTATTTAGTCTCTGATGTTAATAATGGACTTGAAATTCCAAATGTTTTGGGGGTTAGCTCTTTGTCTACAGAATTGTCAAATGCTAACAACTTTGAGTTGATAATAAACCAAGTATTTAAAGTAATACAAAAGTTTCTTTAGCAGGGTTCACAGAAAAAATCAGATGTGCGGAAGTGGGTGCAGTGAAAAAAAAAGAAGAGAAAAAAGCTAAGATGGATGTGAAGAAAACAGTGAATTTTGGGTGTATTTTTTAAAAGTTCATTGCAATGGTGTTTCCATTGCATTTTTTTTATGAAAAACAACAGTCACCATGTGAAAAAACCACATTATGCGTGACATTATTCTACAGACAATTCCACAAAATATTTGACTATCGTCAGCATTCAGGAGACCACTTTACAATGCATCTGGTCTAGCTACCCAGTAGGTTAGGTCCAACCTAGTCGTTTAAATTAATTTTGTTTCACTTTGCATCAACCATTGTCCTGTTTCAATTGCTAGGTCTATCATCGTCTGTATAAATTTTAAGAGCTCTTTCTTTGTGTAAAAATCTGCCAACCCTTGTGCTTGAACTGTTGGTTCTAGAAACACAAACAAAGATAAAGGGATGAGTCTATAAGAAATATTTTTTTATCCTCCTGGGTCCCCCATTGCTCAGAAACTTATTACTTATTTCTTTTTTATAAATGTACAGTGTATATTATTACTGACAATAAAATGCTTTTATTACCCCTCTTTGCTTTGTTTATTTCATTCCTTAAAAAAATATGCGTGTGATGTTTGTAATTCTTGCAATATACAGCTGTTTCGAGAAAGGTTGTCGGAAAAAGTGTAAAAGTACACGCGACAATCCAGAAAGGTATTGTGGGTAGTCATCCACGCTATATCCTAAAAAGTCATATATCCCAATGGCCCGCCATCTAAGATCGTCCGTGTACGGACGAGGCATCGCGGGTTTCATGAATTTATTTGACCTGTTAAAATTCATTGATCATATCCCATGTTATTTTTCGAGAGTCGCGTGCACTTTTGCGCTTTTTTCCGACAACCTTTCTCGAAACAGCTGTATATAAGCTACACTTGTTTTGTAAATTTGTCTATCGTTTGAAAATGGTTTTGAATTAAACCGAAATGTTACCTTTCTATCAATCTACACCTCGTTGTTGACTCAAATATTGAGTACTGCAGGATGTTTTTCAGAGTTATTTTCATACTTTAATTGTTACCCCTTTCACTAGCTACCAGTCAATTATGGAAACATGTAGTGTAAAACTAATTTTTGGTCTGTGGATGAAATCCTTGGTGTGACAATTCAAATGAAACCTCTTCAGCAGTACTTTTGCATGGTACTATTTGTTTTCCAATATTTTACAAAATGAAAATTGCGATTTTTCTTAAATTTTAATATCTGGCACTCTTGGGTCTTAAAGGGTTAATTTGCTCTATTCAAGTTTATTGATCAGAAATGTAGAAACTGTAACTGTTATACAGGATGAAGGAGCTTATGGTAACATAAATATAATTATGCATATATTACACTCATACATTAAAAATTATTATTTATTTATTTATTAATTAATTCTGTCAATGGTAGCTGTGATCAAAGATGGGGCAAGTTGAAAATAAATTTAGAGTGAAAATTAATGTGGTATAAAGCAAATAATATGTACAAAACTGTTCAGTGAATAGTGGAATTAAAACAGAGGATTTGTTGCACAGTAAAATGGCATTAATTTTAGTACATAATATACTCTTTTACATTATAAAAGTGTTATCATAAACATTAACTCACTTAGCATTTTCTTTTTTCATGATTTCCTGTTTCTTTTCTTCTGTTATTTCCATAAGTTGTTCCTTTTTATCTCTGGAAAAACAATAATAAAATTAATAGGTGCTTCAAACAAAATTATGACTGTTGATATAATTGTTTTTGTGAGATAAAAATTAAAGTGAAATTGTTTCTCTTAGGGAAATTCCACCAGGAAAATTGCCATGACAACAACAAAATAAAATAAGAAAAATTTGCACACCTGTAATATACTACAGCTCCATCATCGTTAATCAATAAAGGACTAGTACCAAGCGATATCACGTCAGCTGACCAGCCAAAATCATTTCCATGAATCTCAAGGATTGATGCATCACAGGGGAACTGTCCACGACCCTGTATGCACAAACCAGAGCATTATAATTATATTAAATATGATTGGCAGCATAATAATTTATACTTTCAGATATCCTGTACATGGAAATTAATGTTATTTCAAAGAAAGAGGCATATAACCAGGGGCCTAAGCATTGCACTCTGGAACTAAAGCTAGCCACTAGTTAAATTATTGTTTCTTTTAACATCGCTGGTTTATGAATGGATAGTGATTGATTGTTTCTATCTAGTATAGCATCCCATTAAGCCTGAGCAGTACTCGTAATGTAATATTACAGGTCTTTTATTCAGAGGATATTGCAATTTGAACTCACCATGTACATAGAATCCAATCACATTCAAATGTGTTGTTTCAAAAAATATCCATACATCCCCCACAAAAAGGCTTTTTGTTTGGTTTAAATGGTATCAATTTTGTGAATGTGAGCCATTAAAAGGCCTTTTTTGTTTTTAGAAAACATAGCTGCTCTTTTCAACAGTTTTTGGATGATAAATCATTTTGTACTTGGCACATAAGACACACAATAGTGTGCTATTAAAGTAAATATTAATCTGTACCTTGCAAAGCTCTAAATTCTCCACTGGAATGCCACTGAGTTTATTCATCTGATAAAAAAGGAATACATTAACTTGTGAAAGATTCAACCCCAGTTACAATTTAGTCTTCATGATAGTCAGAACCTATATTTCCAACACAAGAATATGGAAATGTCAAATGCCCCACATGTATTATAAGCCCGGCCTTCCTCAGGCTAAACACTGACAGGTGTACAAGCCCATAAAGGGGCAAGAGTTTACTTTCACTTTTTTGTTAGCCTTTTTTCCTATCCTACCAAATGTTATAACAACACTGCAGTGAATGGACCATACATGTACATTGTCCCACTTTAAACACTTTTTTGGCTAAGCATTTTGCCACCCTATACTTCTCGTACCGTCAAGCATTAACCATTTAACCCTTTCACTCCCAAGGGTGCTGAAAATAAAAATCCAAGAAAAAGACCCAAATTTCATTTTGTAAAATATTGGAAAATAAATGGTACTATGCAAAAGTATTGCCAAAGAGGTTTCGTTTGAATGGTTACACCATGGGATTTCAAAAGTCTCAAAAGTTAGAATCACACTACATGTCTTCATAATTAACTCTGGGAGTGAAAGGTAATTAAACCAACCACAACAGTGATGGTAACAAGTACCTCACAAAAAGATAGGATTGGGTTAATAAAACAATGAATTTAGATCTATGGTACACACTTCATATTACTACATGTCAATATATTTGTGGGCGGCACAGTGGTCTAGTGGTTAGCGCGTCGGACTTTCAACCTGAAGGTCGGTGGTTCGGTGCCTGGTCTCTGCCGTCGTGTTGTTTCCTTAGACAAGAAACTTTACTCCACACTGTCTCTCTCCACCCAGGTGTATAAATGGGTACCGGCGACAAAATGCTGGGGGTAACCCTGTGATGGACTAGCATCCCATCCAGGGGGGAGTAGCAATATTCCTAGTTGCTTCATGCTACAGAAACCGGGTTAAGCTCCGGCCGTGTGGGCCATCGTGGCTCGTGTGCGACTTTACCTTACACACTTTGCAGTCGCAGATCAAGAGGAGGGGCCCATGATTTGCACCTCAGCAGCCTCTACTTACCTCTTCTTTCAAGTGTTCAACTAAACTCTCCTTTAGAACGACTTCTTTTGGAAGGTCAAGAGTTAACGTTGAAGGGTGCCACTGCCGTACATACAGTGACAGCTGGTCTGCTGACGTCATTCTCTCAGGACCTGACAGTAACAAAGTAAATAAAAAATTAAATTATAATTATTATTCAACTACAGTAATGTTACTACGATTATCAGTTGAGCCAGCCACGAGCGATGTTTGGTGACGAAGTTTTGCCGTTAAATCCCCACTATGTTGTTGTCAAGGGCAACTTGCCACGTTTCCAACGGTAACGCATTTTGTTACTGATGATGTCCAATGACCGACAAGTTACCGTTAAAAACGTAGCAAGTTGCCCTTGACAACAACGTAGTTTTAAAGGCAAAACTTCATCACCAAACATCGCTCGTGGCTTGCTCAACTGATAATCATAGTATTATTGTACAAATAATGTGCTAAATGAGTACAGATATTTCACTTTTTGTACAGCATTAACACTCTGGTTTTCTGTCATGCATATACTTTTCAAAACACGCTTTCTCTTCTAACAAACAAATTCCTTGTTTCATATTATAATTTCATTATCATTTGAAGACTCTTTGAACTTTCACACTTGACGGTTTAAACAACACAAACAAGAGTTAGACTTCCTCTGACTTTAGAAATGAAATTACAACCTCAATACCAACAAATTTGCTTGAAACAAGGAAAATGAAAAACAGAGTTCTCTTTAGCACACATCATGCTTTCAATTTATTGGGTGTTAAGCATCAAGATAAGTAAGTACATAAGTATATATGGCAAATACCACTGAAGATCTTCTTGTGACCACCCAAATCCTCAAAGTTGTTGCTGATGAGAACTTCAACTGTATAATACTATTTAAAGTTGTGATAATAATGATCGTATTTTTATTACTATATTCACAGACCTTCTAGTATTTCCAAAAAAACTTCAAAGCTTGCATACACTTGTATGTTCTCCTCAAACACTTGACTATCAACGTAGACTCTTCCAGGATTTTTCCAGTTTTTTCTTCTCATTCTTAAACTAAATAATCATGGAAAAGAGAATGTTAGAAGAGAAGTAAAAGAAGTAACAGAAAACTGGTCAAATACTACTAGCTAACCTTGTAAAAAATACCACTATGTCTTGAAAATAGGAAAATGTGTTCAGGATTTGTTTACAAGAGAAGAAGTAATAACAAAGTGAATGTATTGCATTGCAAATTGTGCATCACTACTGCGCATAATAAATTGCATCATTTGCGCATGCACAAGCATATGTGCACTCCAAAGCAAGACGGTTTCCTTTGAGGATTCACTCAGTTCCCTTAGTATTTATAAGTGGTAGTTTTCTCCTAAACGAGCATGGTGACCTATCTTTTTTATTCCATGTACCTGTATTTGAAGAAAATACAACTCCCCATTATATATCCATTAGTAGATTTTATTTTTCATTAGTATTTTGAAATATTCTCATGAAATCGCTTTTACAATCTAGTTTTTAGCATTTCACTGGGAGCATGCAGATGCTGAAATTACCCTATTATTTCATTAGTTTCTCTGTTACGTTAACTTTAAGACTTTTCATGATGACATTGTTCTGCTATCATAACAATAATACTAATATTTCATTGCTAATAATTACTTTCTGGAAATAATGGTTGTCTCTCGTTCAAGGTTAGGATTTTCAATAATTGCCATCACAACTTGCAAATTAGTTATATATTACAGCATAATAACTTGGAAAAGGGGCTGGTGATACCTGCTTTTTATTGTATTTTTCTGATGTACTAGATGTAATAAATAACTGTGCAAAGTTTTAGAAAATTTTCATTACAACTTCTTTTTTGATGGAATCACCTTGACACTCAAATAATATTATTATTATTATAGTTTCTGCTATCTACTACTGCAGCAACAAGCTCTGATATTTGAATATCCAGACAAACTAAATTTAACATTTGACCATCTAATATCAAAGACATTTTTACTAAATTAATAAATGATCTATTAAAAACATACTTTTCAACTGGAACATCAATGCCACATCTTTGACAGATCTCTGGTTGCAGGAGTTCCTTGCAAGTTTTCACTGTCATGCCATCGCTGACTATCCAGTCACAAAGGTATTTAAAAGGCTAAAAGAACAAATTTATGACAAGTGTGGTTTAATGCTGGCTGAGACATGAATGAAGCGGAGAATGTTTTTCTCACACACATCTGGGGGCCTGGGTGCTAGCGTGCTGGGGGTATAGGTCACATGGTTTGTCAGGGATATCAGTTTTCTTGTTCAGGGCTCAAAATTAAAAAAATTCTCAGTTGCAATTTGCGAGTAATTCCTAAAATTTAGTCGCAAGTTCGAAAATTTTAGTCGCAAAAAAAAAACAAAAAAAAAAAACCGAACTACTACTACTGTAACCAGAAACGAGAAACAAGAAATTTCTAAGAAAGTCTGAAAAAGTGCACCCGTGATAAACTTCTTGAAAACCGAGTTAATGAAGCATGAAATCAACAATTAAGTCACACAACATTCAATGTGAATTTTGCAGGATTTCTCAGATAAAATTACAACTACCAGTAACAAGTAAGACACAAGACTGTGAATATAATTCCTTTATAAGCTAGGCCATAAAACAGTCGCAAAATCGCAACTAATAGACAAATTTTAGTCGCAAAAGCAAAATCTTAAGTCGCAAATGTGCCCAATACAGAAGCAATTTCGAGCCCTGTTGTTGCCTTCGCCATACATTGCCTGACCTCCCCACCCGCCCACCCTTCCAGTTTGGTAGGTCACTTATTCCTCTCTTTTTCATTCTTGTAAGGCCATCGGGGTCCATGAGTTTTCAGTAACCAGTTGTTGCCTAGTTTGTAATGTTTTTGTTACATTATCGTTAATAAAGGTCAGGCTGCGTGTTTTGGCTTGCAATGGCTACCAGTTGTGTGTGAGAATGTCGGGAAATTTGATATATGTGCAGTCAACTCTCAAAGCTGGACACCCCTTTAAGGTGCACATCTCTCGGCGACTGGCTGATTTTGGTGGAATTTTACTTAATTGTCTGTAACTAAACTCCCTATCAGGGACCATGAGGTGGACACCTACTGCATGTAAGGTGGACACCTACTGAATGTAAGGTGGACACCTACTGAATGTAAGGTGGACACCTACTGAATGTAAGGTGGACACCTACTGTATGTAAGGTGGACACCTACTGTATGTAAGGTGGACACCTACTGTATGTAAGGTGGACACCTACTGTATATAAGGTGGACACCTACTGTATGTAAGGTGGACACCTACTGTATGTAAGGTGGACACCTACTGTATGTACGGTGGACACCTACAGTATGTACGGTGGACACCTACTGTATGTACGGTGGACACCTACTGTATGTAAGGTGGACACCTACTGTATGTAAGGTGGACACCTACTGTATGTAAGGTGGACACCTACTGTATATAAGGTGGACACCTACTGTATGTAAAGTGGACACCTACTGTAGGTAAGGTGGACACCTACTGAAGGTGGACACCTACTGTAGGTAAGGTGGACAGATAGCACTGGTCCCAAGGATGTGCCAGGCCGGCTTAGAATGATGTACCAATGTACGTGATTTCCTCATCAAATAAACCTTATTCCATTGCCTGAATGACTGACCAACCAAATTAATCAATCAATCAATCAATTAGTCAGTCAGTCAGTCATTCAAATTTTATACAAAACAAGCACCACAAAACATCTGAACTTGCAGTTCTGAACCTACTCAACAACAGTCTTACTTGTGAATAGAACCAAAAGTTATGCACTTATGTCCAGGATTGTATGCAAGTATTGTTTAACAAATACTTCATATTTGACAGTGAGAGTTATTTGTGATTTTCATATTGTTATTTTCATATATGACAGAAGTTTGAGTGTAGTGTGGCACTCCTCTGAGTACAATACTCAAGTTCTGTTAAAAGTGTGTTGACAATGTTGCTCTCGTTGTCTAAATTTACCCCAAACCTCACCTCCTTTTCAGAGGGATTCAGCAGAAATATTTTCAGTTGGTGCTCCCCTTTCTTGAGAGCACGGCTGTATTTGACTCGCACCTACAAATGTAGCAAAGAAGTAATTATTGCTATTGCAAGTTGTTCAACACTCTACACAAAGTTACTGTGGTTTAGAGGGCTTTCCAACTGAAAGGCATAAAACCAAGACCAATTTAGTAATCACTCTGGGGGAGCCAATCACAACATGACAAATACTTTTGACACACAATATTATTGAAAATCATTCAACTGGAATGTATAACACAATAACTGCTAATATTCATCTCTTCAACATACAATCATGTACATCTGACATAAAGTAGAAACTTACCTTCGACTCATCGCTGAAGCTTGTTAAGGGATCAGATAACTTGCTATACTCAATTTCTTGGTTATTTGAGTATACTCTGTAAACCTAAGTGTAAAGAGAAATTAACATAATAGTGTGACCATACATGTATAACAATAAAAGTGTCAAATGTTCCAGCAAAAAGGATAATTGAGTTTTAAAACGTTAGGTATCCTGATGGCATATTCTCAATCATTAAAATAATTAGATAAAGACAATGCTTCTAATTATATTTACACGTAGTGCATTTTCAAAAATGGAGTGCCCATATGTAATAACTGTCAGCTAACAACTCACTACTCAAACGTAAATTGTATGCTTTCAAACAAGTTTTAAGAACCAATATTAACACTTCATTGATTACCTTGAACAACTTAACTCTACAAACTGATACATTAATTTTCCTTTTTAACTGTTAACTTACCCTAAAAAATTCAGGAGAGCATTCTACATCATCCTGCAGAATTTCTTTCAGCTTTCCAAGGGTGATTCTCTTGTCGACATGATAGAGTTTTTCTAAAAAAAAAACATGAAGTCACATTACACAGATCTTTTACCAAGTTTAATAAGTGCCTCATGAATAAACATCACATCTACAATCATGTAATTTGAATTAGTTTAAAGATTTTGCAACATTTTGAATTGATGATTGTAAAGGTGTACAAAGAGTAGCCTCAAATCTCTTTCACAGACAGTAGAAGTGAAATCTTCTAGCAAAATGAGCTTAAATTTGGGCAATTTTATTCCTTTGTTTCCTCCTTATTAAACCCTATTCAGACCGGGGTCTTGCTTCTAGGCACAAGTTAAGGTAAACTTCCAATAAAAGGCAGTTCATTAGTTTGAAGGACAAGTTGCACCTCAATCTGTTACACCATGTCTCACCTCTTCCTTTTTCATTCTTGTCAGAATCGACAGCAGCCTCGCATATATATCTACTTGAATGCTCTACGAGTTAAAAAAAGTTGATAACAGTTCTTAGAACAATGATGTATACTAATCAACTTTGTTTCTAGATTGCAACATCTAAAGGAACCAAGACTACATGTACATGTACCATAAAATTTGGACAGTAGCAGCCCCCATAACTTTAGGAAATAGTAGGCCTAAGAGGTGGCAATGCTCAGGTAGCAGCTACTTTCAGGTGGCCATAACTTTCAGACTGCTGCAAATACGCAAAAAAATCTATTCCAGTACTAAATATGTAAGAACCGTTGGAAAAAAACTCATCACCCCCAAATTGTGGGCTTCTAATCTCAGGATACAGCTATTATCAGCAATTTTTAAGGATACTTTTGCAGTATCAAGGATTGCAAGATCTGAAATCATCTGCTCAGCTCGAAGATTGCTTTACTAACCTGATGGTTTTTTGGCAGGATCAGGCAGCACAACACAGAGCTGAATGGTGTGTTGATGAACATCCAACACTTCAAACAGCCGCGAGTGTTTAAAAACAAGATCCTCCTCCAAAGTTGATGCTTCCACAAACACCTACATGTACAATACACAAACACACCCTGTCTAAGATTACTTGGCTATGACTCAGTATTAAAATTTAAATAACGAGAAACTCCCATCCATGTACAAATAGTACAGTTAAACCTCTCCTATGAAAGCAGGAGGAAAACAGCAAAGAAAGAACTCATTTAAGTGCACCTGATTGATGAAAGTGCAACATAGGTGTCCAATTACAGCTAATTTTTGTTTCCAAATTACAAAACATTCTAATTAATTGGATAGCTGTAATTAGACATCCACATGCAGAGGTTTCATTAGAAGCCGGCAACCAGCAAATTCCGCCGGCTACTTCCTAAATTATCGCCGCCTACTTTTCGATTAATTTCACAGAAGTTGATGCCCAGAATGCTGGAAATGCCATTTCCGAGTTCCTAGATTTCCTAGAAGAATGGGGACCCCTTTGTTGCCACTGCAGTCTATTTTATAAATATTGTCACTTACTCTTAATTTTATTGAAACCCTTGCACATGACCGTGTGCCAATTACATAAGAAATAGGCACGCAGATGAATAATTATTAAAAATCACAATAGAGAATTTTGTTATTGATATAATTAATTAGTTTTAATAGTTATTACCTTGTTAGATTTGAAGAATCCAAGTTCTTTTAATACTTTATTGGGGCTGTCCAGCAGCTTAAGTTCACTGTATGCTCCTTCATACACAACTCTCATAGTTTCTAAGGGAAGACCAAATTTCTAGAGAAAAAAAACAGTTCTACTATTATTAATTTGTATAATAACTAATTAAAAATTAATTTTATCTTTGCGAGGGAACTAGGGGACCTGCTTCCCCCCCCCCCCCACACCCACCATCACCTTGCAAAAAAAAAATAAACTATTTGAAAATTATTTTCATTCTCTAACATTTTCACTACACTACACTACACTAAACCACCTCCCCACCCCACCCCACACACCCCATCCCCCTACCCAACCCTCTGACAGATTCTGGATTTGCCTCTAGTTTTCATTAGTAATGTTACAAGCAGACTTTCAGTGCCTAAAATGTGTAACATGTATCAAATTAAAGGAGCAAGCCTCTGTTATCTGGTACATACTCTTTTGTGAAATTTTTCAAATCATCTCCACCTCAAAAAAGATCATAAAAAATTTTATTATCTTACCTCATGAATAAGAGTATAAAGGTTTTTCACAGTCCAACTGAGTAGTGGCCGCACGTTGACAGGATCAGCCACTCGCTCATTTTCAAGATCTACAACATGAACTTTGACTGTTGTTCCTACAGAAACCAACAACATTGTTATGGGCATAGGTATCACTGCTATGTTTGGCATTCCCAGCTTTTGTCTATTTATAAAACTCCTTGATTTGCACAATTCACTTGATGCCAATTAGCCAGTTTAGAACTTTGCTCAGGGTACCATAATTTTTTGCATATCAGTACTGCTAACAGCATTAAATAGTTGTTATTTTCAACCTTTAAACTCCAGGTTAAGGTTATTAGGTCCAGGTTTACATTAAAGGTGGTACTGCATTGGTTTGGAGGATATGTTTCCGGGTTTTTCTCCGAGTTAGGAGTTTTTTTTCACTGGTTTTGTGCATCATGCCACCACTACTGTTCAGTACTTATTAAGTTTACCTGAAGATGTTTAGTCAAGAACAAGTCACATCTGTTGACACATTTCAACATAAGCTGAAGACTTCTTTTTAAATATGCTTTTAACGATTACAGTTTTTATAATTTTTGTTATATAAAATTTTGTTAGTATAACAAGTTAACTTACCACCAGGTTTGTAGGGTAAAAATCTTTCATGCGGCATTCTTGTTTCTAGGAGAAGGTCAAACATGTATGACTGTTTGACTCCACAAAGTACTTTCCACATTGGATCATGCTGGAATTGATTTAAAAATTGTGTAATAATAATATTGTTGATTTGTGGCAAGCTACACTGTAGGCCATATACTAGGTTCACATATGACAAGCGTACTGCATACTGCTAGCACCATGCGAGGTGATAAATGACGCTTGTCATGTGACACAATGAACATAGCATCTTTCTTATAATATTATTGACATTAACTTGAGACAAACAAAAGTATGCAAGTTGGTTGCATAGAATTTTAATAATTGCATGCTAGTGACTTGATTCCTAAAAAAGTATGCCATAAAATCATAATTATAACAATTTTATTAACATGTCTGACGCAGCACAGCTAAGGGTGGAACCCTCTCTTAAATAATAAATAAATAAATAAATAAATAAATAAATAACAGTGCCGTAGCCAGCCTATAGGCCCATAGGCCCGGGCCTACAAATTTTTCAGCCCACTTGTGTTACATTTTTAAGAACTGGAAATGAAAACTTCAAAGCCATTCTCTTTTATCAAATATTAGGATTTCGGTGCTGTCAAGACACACATAAAATCACCAGAAAGTGAAGAATAAAGCATTTTCAAGGGCCAATATTGAAAAATTTTCCAGGGGGGTATTCCCCCGGACCCCCCTAGAAGCGGCCCTTGCAGACTGGATGGCCAGGCCTACAACTCTTCTTAAAGCTGGCTACGCCGCTGAATAAATAGATTTTATTTACCTTTTTACATTTTTAAGAGCTGTACAAGCCCAAAAGGCACAAGAAAAAGTATTTACATTTATCTCTTGCCAGTTATTACAGAGGGCAATGCCCTTTTTGTCTTGTCAGTAAGTGCAAAATACAAAAGAATTTCTAAAAGTATTAATACTAAATTGGCCACCATTTTGGAATAATGTGTATATAACAGCCAACTCACCTCTTCTCCATCATACGACCTCTCAATGTAGTCATAGTACTCGTCATACTTCACAATTCTGCACTGTTCTACAGGAAGGATCTTATCCAAGTGGAAGAGCTAATCATGGGTAATATTTAACAGTACTCTGATTAGAAGATAAAATCCCATTCAGTTTTTCACACTCATTCCTCCACTGGCAGGGTTGTCAAAAATAGTTGGCTGCTGGTGAAGATCACCACCTACTTTGGCATATCAGCCAGCTACTTTGATTGCTAGTTCTTTAAAGAAGATGGCATTAAAAAAAGCATATCCAGTTACTTTCCAAACTCAGATGTCTACTTCAAACTTTTCTGAAACTCTACATATTGTAACTGGTGGCAAAGCACAAAATTAATTTGAAAATTATAACACTTCATGGTATTATTTTTTTAAACATTTTGACTTGAGAAAAGGGGATTTGAAACAAGCGGAACCATTAGCTAGCAATGTAACAGCCAACTTGTTGGCTCAGCTGGGCTTATAATCAGGATTTTATGGTATATTTAGTTGGAAGAGGACTGCAGATGCTTACCACTGAGAAGATTTTTGCTGACAGTCAAGCTACTGTACCAGCCTTCAAAATAAAACCATCTAAAAATTTCTTCCTCACCTTATGAGCAATGGCCACTGCATCATTCAGGGTATTATCCTTATGAATTTCCAGTTTATGCTCCATTGGCATCTTGCTGATGGGATGTTCACAAAAGACCTTTATCTTGAACAAATCAAACCGAGAAATATCAAAATAGGAAATGAAACATGGTCAACCAACTACTATTATACTGGGGCTGTATTACTCCAGTCAGTCAGTCAGTCAGTCAGGCTTGGATTGTTGGTTGTTCTTGCTTACGTCAGGCCTAACTAGTGTTGATCATGACATTATGTTGAACATTCAACCAACATTGGAGTGGGTTGAACTGAAAGGTCATAAGCAACTCTTCTCCAGAACTTTTGCATGCATCAGCACCACCAACCCACCCCCAACTAAACCCCATCATTCCTTAAAGGCCCATGTTCACCCAATCTGCTTTGCGCGCCCAGACAGATTTTTGTACAAACGGAAAATCAAAAAATCGACGTGCTAGCCAATCATAATGCTACATTGAACAATTGAACTGTTTCAAAACAAAAACACAAGTGCGCAAAGCAGATTGGGTGAACATGGGCCTTTAACTTAAGATTTGCAAAAATGTTCCTTTTTGCAGATAATAAGGTGCAGTATTTGCATTGAAACTGAAGACACATGGCAGACTGACGCAACAAGTTATCTTACCTTGCACAAAGATCTGTCCATTTCTCTTCTTTTTCGTTCTGTTTCTTCCTGGTGTTTCAACTTCTTAATTAATTCTTCTATGTGTGCCGGCATGTCACGCTGCTCCAGGAATTTAGCATTTCGTTCTGGAGCAACTTGTCGGTACATTAGCATGTATGCATTGGTAGAGCTGCAATGTTATTGTTAACAAACTTACAGGTTACTCAAGAATGTTAATTAAGAGATGGTTCATCTTTTAGTTAAGACCCATTAGGGCTGTGATCTAACAATGCCCAAAACTTTTTGGCCATCCTGTGATTTTTTGTTGGGCTCCCTGTGTTTTTATTTAGAGCACAGCATTGCCTCCGCAATGTTAAAACCTCTTCCCTATGAAGCAATGTTATTTTTTCCTACTAGCAACAATCATCAAAACTGTATAACCTTAAATCCCTTAAGGTTTAATTGCAGTTAGAATATTGGTTACTCATCCTCCCTGTAACATAAAACCCAACCTCTCACTAACTACGTGTACTTAATTATTGCAAAGTTATTGAGCAGTTTTCTGCTCTCCATCACAGTTTGAGCTATCAGAATTCTACTGCAAAGTGGTCATGTCAAAATTTGAAAATTGTAATAATGCAGTATATCATAAAGAAACAAAATATGTCATGTGACCTGTTTTACTATAACAACCACTATTATTAATAAAGTGACAATCATATACAGTCATTAAAGGGGGATGTATGTAACGGACGACTCACAGTGACAAGTCAAACGATATTCATCACATGCCATCTGCCTGTAACCATGTAGTATATTTTAATGAAATTACTTTTAAGGTTATGAATAATTCAAGCAGCTTATAAAACTCACCTTGAATATGCTGATGAGTAATAGTGTCTTGAAGATTCCAGGCCACCGTATGTACGCTCAATATCATCATCATACACCTGGTCCAACAATACCACATTTCCTCAGTGTTTGTTAAAATAACAACAACTTTATTACACCTTATATCCCTACAGATACATTGGTAAAACAATACTAGATAGTATAAGTAAAATACAAAATATAATGTCATTACAACAACAATTACACATCTATTAATTCTTTTGCTAATTCCAAAACATCATGAAAATATTTTGAAGATAATATATTAATAATGGGAAACATCCTTCATTGAAAACAAATACAGACATAAAGACCCCTTATCAAATACACGAAAAACATCATTGACGCAATATAACTTTTGAAGAAAGTCCTTTCTCAAGTTGACAAATTCATGGTTATTGCATTCAATTATGTAATGTAACATGATATTGGATTATTTACAGAAATACATGTACTATTAAATTAAAAAATTATAGTAAATACAGGCTGCAATTAAAAGGATTAAAACATACAATGTACCGGTACAAGAAATACTGGTATTTTATGACCATACTTACCCTTGATACACTCTGGTCATTGAAGCAGTACCACTGACCATTAGTGAAGGATCTGAATTATTGATAACAGAAGAAAGAATTGTTGAAATAAAATACATTTTAACATGTAACATTACAAGGGGGTTGGTACTGAAAGCTGTTTTTGTCACTTTTGTGGTAATTAATTGGACAAATGATCTGTTCCTGCAGAATTTTCAGGATGCATCAAAATACCACAGGTAAGTGTACCTGTTGCAGGTAAAATCCATTCTCAGATTGAATCAGACATTCAATCTAGGTTAAAATGTGTACCAAGAGTTCAGTCTAGGTAAGTTAACCCTAACCCTAGCACAAAGCTAACCATCACCCCTCATGTAGCCAGTAACCTGAAGGTTAGCTTTATGTTAGAGTTACCTAGGGTGAGCAGGCTTGGAATTGACGGAGCCATTAGCTTTGTATTAGAGTTAGCTGGGGTTAGCTTTGTGTAAGGGTTAGCTGGGGTTAGCTTTGTGTTACAGTTAGCTAGGGTAAGCTTTGTGTTAGTTTTAGCTAGGGTTAGCTTTGTGTTAGAGTTAGCTTTGTGCTGGTGTTAGCGTTAGCTTACCTAAATTATTGAATACTGATCTAACCCGAGACTGGATTTTTCCTGCAACAAATCCACTACACATAATTAAATAAACTTTCTATTGTTTATTGTCATGTTGACACTGAAAACTGATCAAATAGTAAAAAACTTTAGTTCCAAAAATATGAGTTTCGAAAAAAAAAAGTGGAGAATATTGAAAACAGATTTACAAATAATTATTTAATTAGTATACATGTTCCTTATATGGATACAAAAAAGTATGTGCTAAAAATTTATGGCTTTGCCTGCCACGATCATATGACTTGTATGTGATTGAAACTTCATGAACATTTAAAAAAAATAATTTTATGACTGTTTTTAAATAAAGGGGAATTATGTTTTTTCCTTTGTGTGCTGGTAGGTAAGAATACCTCATGCAACAAGTGAACAGTGGGATTTGGCCAGAATAGCATACATTTTTTGTGATCTTTTAAAAAAAAGTGGGTGTCCAAAGATATCCAAATGCTCTTCTAACTAAGTAGAACATAATTAGTTCAATAGAACTGCATTTACAGCTGTATCTTTATTTTTATTATTAATAACTTTCTTATTGATTAATAATCATTTTAAAAGTCTTACTTGATGTAAGCATAATAGTGTCCTCCTGTAGCACTCCCAGAGTGGATCATAATTGAGAACAATTCATACCAATATGGCCCCTGATAAACATTAAGTCAATAATTCAACATGCAAGTATTAGCATTCCTTTATTTAAAAAAATTTCAAAGTTGTCATTAATTCAAAGTTACTGCAAACCTTCATGTTATGAGCCAGACCACTGTTTACCAAGTCTTCAGTAAGTTCCACCTTCTTCATTCCAGCGGTATCATCCACACTGTCAACTCCTCCTTTTGCATTGTCAACATCTTCCTCTTCAGTAGACATGCCATTATCAGAGCAGCCTTCGCTTACCCCACTGTCGGTCTCTGTGCTGCTTGGGGAATCCCCTTTCACGCTAGCATCTTCATCTGTGCCATTCTTGTTGAAACAAATACAAAAGAAAATTAGGGTTTGCTTTCCATCTTATGGTACATGTAGGTACAGAGATAATTGTACTGTCCACTAGAAATTTTTGCTGTGGGTCCTGACAATCCTCATTAGTCTTGGGCTGCCTGATTTTTCCCTTCAATTAAATAATAAGCCATGATCCTCAATCCCACCCACCCCAAAGCCCTATAGTTTATAGAATTTTGTACATATAGAACCTTCCTCAAAATTAAAGTTTGTAGAAAGCATGCAAGTAACCATGTTAACTTGTTTAAGTGCAGAATAGAAAATCATTGATTGTCCTCATGTATGACCTTCCATAAACCAGTCAGATCCTCTAACCATTGAGCTATGAGTGACTCATGGTAAGCTTAAGGCCATTTTGTTAAAGAGAAACTTAAAAATCACTTTAAAAACTAGACATAATGAGTTGAAGAGAAAATGATTCCTTTACCTCTTCATGTTCTTCACTAATGAAATCATTCAAGTTGAGATATTTTGGGAAAGTCATCCTATTGACAGAAGCAAATGACAGTGAACATATCAGTGACAAATTCATATTCACAGAAAGGTATAGTCAGTAGAGAGTTACCAGCCAGAGCAGTTTTAAACAAGACGTTTAGGGCATAAAACGGCTTACACTGACCATTCTCATCTTTTGATGTCATTCAACCCATAATAAAAGCATGTGACACAAAAACATGTCCGTGTGTCTTTTTTATGACCAATAACTGACTGAGAAAATTTGTTGGTTAAATGTGTGTTTATTACCTGAACCTGTCTGATTTTTATCAAGTTGACATTTTAAAATTTGAACTGAGTTGCAATCCTGTTTCCATTTTAAACCACTGACCTGTCATTCAGCTTGACTCTGTGAAGTGTTGCATAGTCAAATGCAAACCTCTTCAGTTGTAAGGTTAGTAGGTAAGGAAAGGAGATGAACTTCAAACCCTGTGGGTAAAAGGGTTCAAATTAATGGTTAACAACTAGCAGTAATCACAGATCATGGAGACGCGTTCGAAGGAATTTCCGGCGGAAATGAGCCCCTGAAAAAAAAAAAACAATAGGGGGGCCATTTGGAAGACCGTCTACCAAAAAAACTCAAATTTGTCTCCAACACGAAAATTGGGATTGCGTTCTTCGAACGTGACAATCAATGCTTGGACTCACCATAAGAACTTCATTCAATTTCTGAAAGATTACCTGCCTCAATTAAGGTGGCTTGACTGGGTTTTTGAGCGACGATACCGTTTAGCTTTGAGAAACTTGTGTACCACCACAAACGATCCAACGGAAAATTGATTGCCACAGCTGTACTGGAGAAAGATTAAAGTTTCAGATGAGATTAGTTTTATGGAAATCGGAGTTGCCAAAGCAACGTTATGACGTCACTTCCGGTTTTACATAATATCGAATTACTTGTCATCGAGAGATAATTTTCGAAAACGCTCTCTGGATCTTCGACCTGACGTACTTTTCCTTAGGTCTACAAAATTTTACAAATTTTTATGGAAGCGTTTTCGAGAAAATTTTGAGTGAATTTTTAAGGTGTTAAAATACAACAAAAACAAAACAATTTTGAAATGTTATTAAAACTTATGTCTACAGGGCTTGATGAAATAATGTTTTGGTCTGACATGAATTTTATACCATCCAAATACATTAGGTGAAAATCTCAAGGAAATCGCTCCGTTTGGATTTCAGAAATATTACCTTGAATATGAACTGGCCTGGAGTGTTATTTCGCTTTTACATCAAAAATTGACCCTACACTTATTAAAATTGTCATGAATTAAAAAGCGAATGATGAATTTTTTTAAAACTTAGTCCTCATAAAGAATAATTAATATTCAATACAACTGCCAAGTTTCAAATTCATTGAAACGTTCTAAGGCTGTCAATTTACAGCCTCAACGTAGGAAAATATTGAGCTGATTTTCACGAAGGTGATTTGTTGATCTCATTATGTGTCTCCATTGTCTCGAATCGCCATGCAATTGTAAATTTCAGTACATAATGAATTCATAAACACTTCATTGCTTTGTTTTAAGTGTTACATGAATTCATGATGTACTGAAAGCTACAATTCCACGGCGATTAAAGACAATGGAGATGCATAATGAAACAACAAGCCACAAGCGCGAAAATCAGCTCAATATTTTCCTGAGTTGGCGCTAAAAATTTACAGCCTTAGAATGTTTCAATGAATTTGAAACTTGGAGATTGTATTAAACATTAATTAATCTTCATGAGGACTAAGTTTTAAAAAAATTCATCATTCGCTTTTTAATTCATGACAACTTTAATAAGTGTAGGGTCAATTTTTGATGTAAAAGCGAAATAGCACTCCAGGACAGTTCATATTCAAGGTAATATTTCTGGAATCCAAACGGAGCGATTTCCTTGAGATTTTCACCTAAGGTATTTGGATGGTATAAAATTCATGTAAGACCAAAAAATTTGTTCATCAAGCCCTGTAGACATAAGTTTTAATAACATTTCAAAATTGTTTTGTGTTTGTTGTATTTTAACACCTTAAAACTTCACTCGAAATTTTCTCGAAAACGCTTCCATAGAAATTTGCAAAATTTTGAAGACCTAAGGACAAGTACGTCAGGTCGAAGATCCAGAGAGCGTTTTCCAAAATTATCTCTTGATGGCAAGTAATTCGGTATTATGTAAAACCGGAAGTGACGTCATAACGTTGCTTTGGCAACTCCGATTTCCATAAAACTAACCTCATCTGAAACTTTAATCTTTCTCTAGTACAGCTGTGGCAATCGATTTTCCGTTGGATCGTTTGTGGTGGTAGACACGTTTCTCAAAGCTAAACGGTATCGTCGCTCAAAAACCCAGTTGAGCCACCTTAATCTACCTCAAATAACCACCCCGGCCTTTTGAAGCAATAAAAAAGATAACCACTCATGAGTGGCTATTTTTTTTTAAGAAAAAAGGCTAAGTCATGATGATACATTGGCTGTGAAGACTTGAAATTAACACACAAAAATTTCAAACTGAAATTATTTTTTTAATATATAATTTGGGAATTACCATGACTGTTAATAAAAGTAAAACAGAATGAGAAAATAACACTTGCCTTGCAGGCATCACACTTTTTGTTGCACTTCTCACAGAAATACTGATAACAACAGAAACAAGAAGAAAGTGTTATAATATTATCAATTACATTCAAAGATGCTTTGTTATCTCAGGCAATGTCGCAGTGTTTTGTTACTTTTCTATTTCTAAGAAAATCTTCACTCTAGCTACCATGGCCCCCATGGAAGAGAAGTCATTTTGTGGATCCTTTAGTTTTGATTTTTGGTCTTGGAGGTCCTTTGCAAGGGGAAGAAGACTAATTTTTTCTGCATAATATTTCAGGAATTTTGGTCCCACATACAGTGGCTGTAAAGAAGGGTTGACTTTTACACCGCAACCTTTTGTACAAGTTCTCGCAGGTAAGCCACACCCCTGATTCTGAGCAAAAATTTTCTGTAAAAAGGTGCGGCTTATCTGTCAGTTTTTCTAGTAACCATTAAGTTCATGATTGATAAATAAAGCAAGATGGTAAATGTTAAGTTCCGTAATTGAGAAATAACACAATTTAACATTACATTCTTTCTCAACTGTACCTGATTAGCACCTTCCAGGTGTTCAGCAATAACAAACTCATCCAATGCAGTTTGCTAAGAAGGCAAATAAGAAAAAAATTGTTGTCAGTAGCTGTTTGACAAAATTCATGCACATGCAACAAATAACTACAAAGCTTAAAACTAATGTTTTAAATCAAGTTTAAAGATGTGTCACAAGTTGAATAAACTAGGAAAAAGGTAACTAACAAGTGAAATTTGGCAGGAACCAGCCAATCATTGATGTCTGCCTACACTGTAAGAGAAATGTCCATCTTGCATAGGCATCTGCCTTTTCGATGATGGATTGATAAATTCTCAAAACATTTAAAATAAAGTCTAGCCAAGGGTAAGTTGTAGGGAGATTTCCCATTTCCTGCTTAGGACTATAGCATTCACACTCACCACACTGCCTAATGCCTGCTTGGAACCAAAAGGTCTGATTGCCAGTGGAATGTCTAGGTATGTGTCTCTTCGTGCACTTTCATGTCCACACTAAGTAATGGAACAAAACAAGCCCATCATTATCTTTTATTCAAAATTCATCTTGGTACTTACCAACTCAATCACATACCTGTTTGCATTTCACATAGTCTTTGAGTTTTCCTTGGTAAAGCTTGTTAATAAGGTCATCCTATAGCAACAACATAAAATTAGCTGCAGCAATAACTTCACTGATAAGGTTTATAGCAGAAGATCCCTTCATCTTGGTTACTATGATAAGCAAAATTAATTTAGGTGTTTTTAACAAAACTGCTAATTTCAGATGCATTAAAAGCCCTGGTCTGCTGTTTTAGCTAGGAATTCACTTGATTATAATTCTGAATAAATATTACAGGATTACTAACACTAAAAATCAGACAATGCCTTGTATTAATGACGTGTAAAGTAAAATCAACAAGACGCTGTGGGAGCGTATACTTGGGCGTCGTTGTATTAGGCGTATTGGAATGAAAATATCTTGGATATTTTAGGGTTTGATGATAGGGAGTGCACTGAGTATTGGGATAGTCTTGTATGTCGTTGACTGTTGGTGCACATTTGTAAAGTGGAAAAGGGGAAGACTTCCGTGAAGTGCGGATGCAAGGATTATAAATTAACGCTTGTAGAATTTGGAAAAGCTTATATAAATTGTAATTTGGCCAGCGAAACTGCAAGGAAAACAGAGAATTCATGGCAGCGCACAGTCTGTATTCAGGTTTCAAATTACCCTTTTGACATATGCAAATTCGGTGCACTTTTTCCTGACAACTACAACAAACTTAAAAGGGCTAAATTTGTTTTTTTGTCTTTTCTGCTACATACCTTTCCCCGCTGTATGACATCGATTATTATATTTAGTTTCATTCAAGATTTATCTTCACAATTGGTAAAAATGAAGTTCAGAAAGAATTTGCGTGACTAACGCACTGGCACTTGGGGCCCTTGTTTAAATTAAGTGACCTATTTTGGTTTTGTTCGCTTTCTGACTTAAAACTCACTACATTTGAAATTTTTCCATAGCCGTTCACAGCCAGCCGTTCGAAATTTTAGTTCTGTTTCGGCCGTTCACTGCAAGCCGTTCAAAATAATTCTTCAGGCGTTCAAATGAAATTTGATCTGTTAGCAGATCTCGTTGCCTAGCATGTGATCAAAATCTGCCGTGAAGAAATTATTCTTTCTTGTTGCACCTTTCTCGATGTAGTGCGAAAGTTATTTTATTGTTATATCTAGAACTAGTCGTTTGAAACTGTATTTTTGTAATGGACGATTTTATATAAGTGACGATTTGTCCGCCCGTTTAGCGCACGGATGGGAAATTGTCATAAATCGGACCGTTCCATTCTAAAGAGTCTAAAGATGTACGTGTACCTTTGAAAATTCATAACTCGAACAATATTCCATCGATTCAATTGAATTAAAGACTGAATAACGGCTAAAGAGTAAGTGATCAGATATCAGAATTTATCTGCCACTAGAATTTAATTTTCGCCGGCGATCCTATCAGGAAAGCGTTAAAGCTAGCCGAGACGCCAGCTGGTACTCGTCGTTACGCTTGACTGAGTTTGACGCACGCGCATTAGAGCCCAATTGCAAATTCGTGCACTACCAAACTGCATTTTATAACTTGGGCTCCTCCGCCCAAGTAATAATGTATTATACCAATATATATATATATATATATATATATAACATAAACATAAACATATAACATAAACAAGCGGAAAACATAAACAAGCGACTAACCAGCATTTCATCAAGCAAGAAAGTTTTTGATGCCGCCATCCCTCCTTACCAAAAAGCCCTTGACGAAAGTGGTTACGACTACAAGCTAACATATAACCCACAGCCAGCCCAAAAGCGCAACAAAAATCGCCAAAGGAAAGTAGTATGGTATAACCCACCATGGAACTCCAACGTGAAGACCAATCTGGGAAGAAGGTTCCTAAATATCGTGGACAGATGCTTCCCGAAAAATCACCCATTACACAAGATCTTCAACCGCCACACACTAAAGCTAAGCTACTCTTGCATGCCAAACATGAAAACAAACATCTCGTCACACAACAAAAAACTGCTATCAGATTGCAACCAGTCACAAACACTCGACAAAGAGTGTAACTGCCGAAAAAAAGATCAATGTCCCCTCGAAGGGAAATGCCTCACAACAAACGTAGTTTACCAAGCAGCAGTCACAACTGAAACATCAACAGATTCATACGTAGGACTCGCGACAAACTTCAAAGAACGTTACAGGAACCACACATCTTCCTTCCGACATCAAAACAAGAGACACGAAACGGAATTATCAAAACACATATGGACACTCAAAGACAACAACAAGCCTTTCAGCCTAAAGTGGAAAATCATCAAACAATGCAAACCTTATAACAACATTACTAAGAAATGTAATTTATGTCTTTTTGAAAAATTCATAATCATCTGTAAAAAGGATCTCTGCAGTCTAAACAAACGAAATGAGTTAGCAAGTTCATGCCCCCACAGAAACAGATATCTCCTCAAGAACTTTATAATAAAGTAACACAATCTCCCAAATTATAAATAGCACTCACATGATTTATATGATAAAATAACGCATGTTTTTATATCTCATAGCAACCGTATTCCCGCTTTTATAGCCAGTTTTTGTAATTTAACGGTCAATCGTTGATATTACCTGATGAGTGTGGCCATCATTTGACCATACGAAACAGTACTGTAGTAATAAAACGATGAACTACCTCTGAAGTCTTGAACCAATTTATTATAATTGTCAATGCTCCTCTAAGAGTTGAGCGCTCTCTGAAATACATTCAAATCAAGTTCAAGAATATATATATATATACACCTGATTGAAGAAACGTTGTCATTTAAAAAAGCATAAACCATGAACGATGAGACCGAATGGGATTCTGGGTAGGCAGCATTGGCAAGCTAGTTATATTCTATTTCTTGATAATCAAGATGTTTTCTTTGTTTGAGACATTTAAGAGCATGATTTATGTATTCTGTGTTAATATAATGTATATTCTGCCACATTCGAAGATTAAATTTTCCAACTTCCCAGTAAACCTTTGGGTCGCATCGTTCATGGTTTATGCTTTTCACCTGACAACGTTTCTTCAATTTGGTGTATATATATATATATATATATATATATATATATATATATATATATATATATATATATATATATATATATATATATATATATATATATATATATATATATATATATATATATATATATATATATATATATATATATATATTTTTTTTTTTTTTTTTTTTTTTGTATTACGCCAATATAATGGGTGTGGTGTAGTGGAACACATACCTGATCAGTGTTTTTGAACTTGCTTTCCAAGGCATCAAACATGACTCTACACAACTCTTGTACATCATGTTGCTGCCACGCTGAAAACAAGCAAAACCATAACTTATTAACTCTGTAATTCCTAAGGACTAAATCTTAGTACAAAGCTATAGGCAAAGCCAGAATCTCACTTTATTTCATACTTATTGAGATTTTCTATGGAAATTTGATGTGCGAAAATCCTGTTTGGGGTTCACAGCCAATCAGAATGGTGAAACGACTTTCTCACATGAAAAAAGTGTTTCGTCCAATTACATAAAATTATCTCAGTATGTATAAAATAAACAAGTTAGCATAGGCAGTGCTTTGTACAGCATTTACGCACTTGTTGGTTCGTATCTGAAATCTCACTCGCTCACAAAGCCTTGCTCGTTCAATTTCTGACACGAACCAACTCATGCATAAACATCATATGACCGTACTGCCCATGAAGTAATAATATTTATAAAAACTTTATTTCTGTGTCAAGATAAAATATAGCAGTTACCCACTAAGTAAGGACACCTATCTAAACTATCTAAATATTTAAAAAAGCTAAATTACATTAATAAATGATAAACAAGTAGGATTTTGTATAAAACTCTATAACATAAAATCTTATAAAATATCAATTCAAATGTAAAAACAAACTAAGAATATACAAACTAAGTAATTGGGGGCAGATTCTAGCATGTTCCTTTTGGACTTCCACTAAGAATGAATGGAATGCATAGAACGCATTTCTGATCACGAGCGTTATGACCTTTGATCATATGAAACTTACGGAAAGCAGCAGCGTTGTTTCGCAATCTGATCACGAGCGTTTTGACCTTTAATCACATATGAAATATGGGTACATGGCAGAGGAAGGGATTTTCCATTGGATGTCATTTAGACATCAAGCACAAAAGCAAAGATCATCTTGACTGCTAGAGGGTATATTTTAGTAGCGACGTAATTGTGTTGCACTCACGTCTTTAAATAACATGTCGAAATTTTCCTATTGATTTAACACATATTATCGAACCTTGGACTTCATCATGTGCGTTTCAAATCAGCCATGACCCACTTTGGTCAAGTATCAATGAAACCAGTTTGTTTATCAACATCCAACTACATCAAGGAACTTGTGGAGTAACCTTATCATTACCATTGTGACTGTGTCACTAACTCGGTAAATAGTTTCAGTTTGTTCTCAGAACATTTTAGTACATTCATTTGACATTGCAAATCTAACAATATAGTTAATTTCATTTCAGTTTCTTATTACGGCTCATCCTCGGTGTAAGAACCTGTCAAATTCACGAGTGACGTAAAACAAAGAAAACAAAAGGCATAAAACAATAGAGTCAACTGGGAATGCAATACTACAAACAAGGTAAAAAAACTAGATTTATAGAAACATTTCATTCGATTTTGTCTTGAAATCACGGGGTTTTTTTGTGTCACGCAATATTTATTTAAAAAATGTTTCACCAATTTATAGCACTAATCACCACAGTTTAGAAAAATATAAAAACACAATCTCCTGAATGCGACTACGTGTATTTTTTTCATTATCTGTAAGTTTAGGGCTTCCAAAAATTTATTGGAAATCCAGGCAGGAGGGGGGGGGGGGTCTCTGGGCTTGGAAATCCAGGTGGGAGGGGGGGGGGGGGGGGGTCTAGTGGGCCAGGGAAATCCGGGCGGGGGGAGGGGTCAAAAAATCTTGCCATCTGTCGGCAGGGTGTGGATTTTTTCTGGAATAACCCAATTACCTTCACTACTGTCCCATCCAAAACTCTTGGTGACATCAGTTGTCTCCACTGCTCTCTTAGAACTTGTCTAAAAATGATTATTTCATAACATCAATGTTGACATTGCATTACAGAGGCCCTGCCAGGGTAAATTCCGACAGGCAATATGACCCAAAAAGTAGTGACAGCACGTAAAATGAAATCGCGACAAAAGACAAATGTTCGTCCAATTTCCGACAGCAACGTGAAACATTGATAAAACACTGACACGAGACATTTTAAAATTCAGACAAGCAACACGGGAGCCCCCCCCCCCCCCCCCCCCCCCGGCAGGGTCTCATTACATGTATGTGACAAGTATATTTTAAATTACCACTAACTAGTCACCTGTAGTCAATGGGAAACCATTGATAATACTTTCCCTTTATCTTACATACTAACCCGCGAATACAGCCACCATAGCCCAAAACTTTTATCACATCAGAAAATTTTAATTCCTTTCATTTCGGAGGGATCAAAAATGTACTGAAAGGTCAGTGATAACTGCCACAAGGTCACAATTGACAAGAGTCAAAGTTGAAATACCTGTAAGTGAAGAAACAGCTTCTGAAGCTGGTATGGGATGCTCTTAGCTTCTTCGTCTTGAGTTCCAGTAAACTCCCACCTACACAGTAACAATGACAAACTAATATCAAGCAACAGGTTGATGAGAATTGAAGTAAATCATCAAATAAGCAATACTGCATTAAGGCAATCTTTAACATTAGTAAAATTAATATTAATTATAAATTTTTGAAATTTGCATTCATTTCATGGAGTGTTAATTTCCTATAAGGTAGTTATTGGTTTATAGAAGATGTAAAATATACAATATATTGTTAACCATTCACTCTCAGAGTCAATAATTGTAAACTGAGAAATGTGGTGTAGTTCTAACTTTTTAGTCTGTTGATGAAATTCTATGGCGTGACCATTCAATTGAAACCTCTTGGGCAGTACTTTTGCATGGTACTATTTGTTTTTCAATATTTTACGAAAAAAATAGGATTTTTCTTGAATTTTGATTTTTGGCACTCTTGGGAATTGAAGGGTTCAACAATAAGCACTTAATGACTGGTCCCATGAGAAACAGTGAGTTTTGTTTCCCCAAGACCCTCAATGTTCCCCAAGGCAAAGTCAAGGGGAACATTGAGGGTCGACGAGGGGAAACAAACCTCACTGTTACCCATGGGGCCAGTCGTTAAGTTTTTTATATATCTCCCAACTCGAAAATAGGAAAACTATGATGCGGCCATGGCTGAGATGAGAAAAAATGTGTGCTTGACGCAGCTGGCACACAAATTTGCCATGGTTTCAAGGCGCACGACCTGAAGTGGAAAGTTCAAGTGGTTGTTTCCCTAGGGGGTTAGTGAGTTTTGTTTGCCCTAGGGAGTTAGACTATTTAGACCCATGGCATGTGACATGTTCTTGTCCAATGAAAAAAAAGACATTTGAGTTGGGAGGTATAACAAAATTTGTTGCAGATAGCCCTTTTTTTTCAGAAACAACTGGACTCCTGAAAAAATACCAACCTGTAAATAGCATTCCTAAACTCTGGAGTCATGTAAAGTGTCTGAAGTAGACTGTTTAGATAGCATGTCATGGCCTGATTCACAAGACCAACAAATCCTATAATCAAAGACAACAATAGAACTTAATTATAAAATAAGGAGCTGCATACACCACTTTCATAATGGTGGCCGATTTATTTATTCTTTTATATGAATGTTAATTAGCCTCACTGGCCTCGTTTTAGAGTAAAAATTCTTTTGAATTTGCACATGCCAACGAGGCGAGAAAGGCTAATTAACATATATACAAAAGAATACAATAAATCGGCTGCCATTATGAAAGTGGTGAATATACACGAATGGGACCAAGGGTGACCCAGCAAGCAGGATTACCTAATCGGGGCTAAAAAAAATGAAATTTAAACTTGCCCTTTGGGCAAGCAAGTCTTAGGTTTTACTTGCCTGGATAAGATTTAATAATTGGTTATTTCAGCTTAATTAATGATCAGCTTGTCCATATTCTTGCCCATCGGGCAAGTGAGTGGGGAAAGTTACTTGCCCAACACAAAAATCTACTTGTCCCGGGCAACCAGACGGAATTTTTTTTTAGCCCTGCTAATAAAGACAACAGACTCCATTGTTTTATAAGTTTGTTTACGTTTGTTGTTGTTGTTGTTTATGCTACATGCGAAACAAGGTCACCAGTCAGCCACGTCAACCTGTACATGTATGCATGTCTCAGAAAGGGCAGTCTTAATTATTTGAACCAGCCAAGGTGTTTAAGTAACTGGTAAAATCATGCTCAAACACGATCAAACACCTTGCCTCAGTTCATTTTGTTGGCCTTGTCTCCTACATCTTCTTGACACAAATACACAGTAGAGGGCATTAGAATACACCTTATTCTGAAATGGTGGCCAATTTTATTAATGCCGATTTACACGGTACAACTTTATTGCCTGTGACAGGCTTACTCCATGCTTACACTATGACTTAAGTTGATTTGCACAAAGCAATTTATGTTGTAAGCATGTCATAAGCATGTCGTTATCATGGTTTGAGTGTGTCGCATGGGACAAAGTTGTACCGTGTAAATCAGCCCCTTATTCTTCGATAGGCATGTTAATTAGCCCTGTGCCTCATTTTCACTTGAAAATTATTTTGTATTTTGCACATGCTGATGAGGCAAAGAGGGCTAATTTACATGGATATAAAAGAATAACAAAATGGCTGCCATTTCGGACTAAGGTGAATAGTTAGATCCACCTTGTACAGTAGGACTGTACAGATCTGCTTCTGTATTGTTATGTTGAATCACTTTCATTATTTTCAATGAGATTACTTTTCCCTACCTTGAATAGAGTTTCTTTGCTAATTTGCAGCAAATTTGCTAATTTGCAGGGCAACTGTATTTAGGTTTAATATGTCTGAATAAAGTTTTTGTTTGTTTGACTATTATTTGTAGACAGTAGCCAAATAAAATGGCTGTTATTTTGGACTAAGGTGTATATGTTGTAGTTAATTTTTTTTATTTCAGGTAATTTTCATTTTCCCATTGTTTTGGGGTATGGTAATATATGCTAATGAATTTGAAACAAAGGAAAAACAAAAATTACCTGAAATAAAAAATTAACTACAACATATACACTGACTGTTTGAAAAAGAGTAAGGGACGTAGCAGTCTCCAGTGAGTGTTACAACCTTTCCTTGAGGGGGGAGGCAGGGAGCTGGGGGGATACAGACATGGACCCACAATAATCGCCGCAAGCTGTTGTGGTGTCCCTACCATATCTGACGAAGATGAATAAAGTTTATTGCTGTCAGAACTTGATGGCAATGATGTTGTATGATACAATTGGGAAACAAATGAAAAAGAATGTTACCTGTCTCTGATTTTGTTGAGGTATAGCTGTCACTGGAAGAATAAGATGAGTAGGAGGGATTGGAACTACTCTGAAACAAGTTACTGACACTGTCGGCAAGTATTTCATCTGTACTGTCCTGCAAGGAAAAGTGTACAGCTGTAATGATTTTACAAAAACCAAGGAGTGAATTACCAAGGGAACATAACTAAACCCAGCCTCAAAATTATTTTCCACAGTCTCTCTCTCTCAACCCTTGGAATGAGAGAGAAGAAGAAGAAATTGAAATTACATAGTAAAAGACAGATCTGTGATATGGAGCTTTCTGCTCACTTAATAACAAAAAATCCCATCTCATCATCCAATAATTTGAAATGGGTTCTCTTATGACTATTCAAGGATAGTCATTGATCACATTATATTAAATTGTCCTTTAAAAGATTGTTTTGATTTCTGTTCAGTATAGAATTCCATTACTCATTTCCAGGTCAATTAAACATATTAGGTGCCCCTTAATAGACTATGCGAACGTGAAACAAAGAAAATTACAGTGAGATGAATAAGTGAATTGACGCGGATAAGTATAAGCTTGATAACATTGAATGAAAAATTCATGTAAGCTTATTAAGCTTATTGAAGTTATTTAAGCTTATTTGAATGATTGATGGTACCAGAAATCAAAGCTTCTCTAAAGATAACAATTACCATCAGATATGATTTTACAACGCATATAAGCTCTATATACAACTACTTGTTCACCGACCTTGCTTTTCGTTGGCTGCACTCCATCTTTATCTTTGACTGAGAAATTGTTCTTCTTCCCGTTGGATGCTAGCCCGACTTCTTGTAATGTTTTGTTCCTTTCCGCATTGAGGACAACTTCTTCGCTGGTTCCTCCCAGCGTCTTACACCACACTAAAAGAAACGAATCTTCTTCATATTTGACTTGTTTGGCAACATGAGAATAGAGTTCTTGTACTAGAGTGGAAGCCGGCAAATTGACCGTGTGCTTGCTGTGCCCCCAATCCGCAGTGGTCTCATCTTTTATGATACATAACACTGTCGGTTCGTCGGCAGGGCACGTATTTTCGACTGACACTACTTCTTTGGACGTTGCATTGACCATTCCTGGTCACAAAAATCCCCTGAAGAATATCAATGGTTGTTTTTGCGTACAGAAAGACAACTTCCCTGCAAAATTCACCCTGTTCAGAACGAAGCAAGGGATCGAAGAAGTGAAAGTTCGAACAGTCGTGAAATGTTACGTGAACCTACCCAGTAGGGGAGGGGTAATGGGCGTGCTGTGAAAGAGAGATAATCCTTTTCTGGTAAAAATAAGTAATATTTGAGTTCTTTCCCGGTAGAAAGATATTTGAAACACAAAATTATTGATCAAGCAGATGAAAAACTTTACGGTGTGAGATCCAAGATGTAATTTTATCTCTTGAAGGTCTTATCGCCTCCCCGAAGAAATGTTGTAGTTACTTCCCCCTGATTGAACGTGCGCATTTCTTTTTCTTTCTTCTCACTGACCAGTTTTAACGCGGGCGCGCAGTATTGTGAGAAATGTTGAGTGATGTTCATCAAGGATTACGTCTTCCTGTTCAAGTCGTAGATTCCGCTGTTGTCCGGGGCAAATACGAGTTTTATCATTATGAAATTGATGGTGTTGATGACAGAGTAAGTATAAATCTGAGTTTGCCGAAAACGTGTGACAAAGCTGCAGATCGAGGGTAAACCTGCGGCTCAATTTTCAATTTTGCCAGCGCTCTTTGTCTTCTTCAAATATTCCCGCGGGAAATGCAAGCTATGGGGGTATAATGGACTATACGGGAAGGCTCTGCCCAACATGGGTGCCTTTAATTTGTCAGGCTGGGAGAATGTAAAAGGTTAGGGATATCAAAAATTGAAGTGTAGAAAAGGGTAGGAAAACTGTCGTTATTTTAAGTCTGTCTCAGGGGCGGATTTAGGGGGGGGCGCGGCCCCCCCCCCCCCTATTGCCTTTTGCCCCTAGATTGTCACGCCTTCAGTGCTCCTGATGGGCGCTGGCTCGCCCATATTGTCACTATAAAAATTGCTCCGGCCCCCTCTTTATAGATTTCCTGGATCCGCCCCTGTGTCTGTCCGAGGTGTCTGGGGTGCCCCTCGATCTGATGATGATGATGATAATGATGATGCGATGATGAAGAAGGTCTTTCAAAATACAGTCAAAGCTCTCCCTGCAAACACTCTCCAGACCTGCCAACCCCTGCTAAAGGAAAATCTGGAGATCCATGGAAAAGAATTCTGGTGATTCTACAAAAAGTAGTAAGATTTTTTTTGTTGCCCAGATCAAGATTAAACAAACCCTTTACCCATAAAACGGGTTTGTTCCCATTGCATAAAATCACTAATAGGGGCCTAGGAATTAGGCAAAAAATGGTAAACACAAGTACAAATCAGACAGAACTCCTCAGAACAGTAATAGTGTTCTACTTTAGTACTTTATGGTACTAGCAATTCTCATTTATTTTCCATTTTTTTACTCAACAAGGTAATACTTCATTTCAGAATGATTTCCTCCAAAAAACTGTGAGATTGGGAGTCTTGTCATGAGGCTGCGAGAAAAGATAAAAATTGTGAGACTTACGGCAAAATCGCGAGAGTTGGCAGGTCTGACTCTCGTACATGGACAACTCAACTTACAGCTGCCTTGACAAAAACCTGTTTGAATTCTCCTCTTACAAGAATCATTCCTGTAAGCATCTCGCTCCAGTTACAAACACTTTCCAGGAGGGGGGGGGGGGGGAGGTGCCAAGGGACCGCGGCGCCCCTTTTGTCTGGGATTTTTTTTTTTAAACAAATGGGATGACTCAAGTTTAATTAGCTCCCATACCAATCCGGTTACTTGGATGTCATTTGTAAAAAAGTTCAAGTTGATTCAAGTCATTTTCCTGGCATTTGCCAAATTTAAACACCCAGAATGCACCACATTGCATCTCAGAGTTCTTAAATTATCATAGTTTTCCGGGGGAGGGGGGCATACCCCGGGAACCCTCAACGAGCCCAGTGTCTGTCATACAAATTTTTACGGTCCCCTCTTTCTAAAATTCCTGGATCTGCCCCTGTTTTTTGCTTCCTGAGAGCTTCAGCTGTATCTTAAACAGATGCACCTATTTTTTTGTAAGAGGGCTACCATTTTCTGCGAAGGTATATGAAAATGTTACCTTGCTGTCGAAAATGGTATATGAAAAGGTAAGGGTTTGGACATTAGGATAGAGCTTCCTCTTATAAAACTTTAGTTTCAGCCTATGTGCTGTTTTGAAAATCCTGTCTAAAGCCGGGACTTCATTCTTTTTCTATAGGGTTGGGGCTGTGGCTACAGGACACTTCAGACCATTTGTTCATGGGTGTTTCATGCGCTAAAAACAAAACAAGAAGTTTTGCCAGTACCAAGCCTTCAGGAGATTCAGCAGACCTTGGTGAATATAGGTGACAAACCAGCCTCTTTCGTTGGCTCAAAAGAATGGATTGGATCTGTGGAAGCCTGCCTGTGTGTAGATCAAATTTTTGGAGTAGGTTTGTGGATTTGATTTACAATAAATATTATCCGAAAATGAAAAAAAAATTTAAAAAAGTTGTGGCAATTCAATTAGATTATCCAGTCTGTTTATGGCTAGAGACACTGATCATTAACAGTTTTGGCATATACACTGTACTACATTTTGTGGTAAATTAACACAAGGTAAAGTCGCACTCGGGCCACGATGGCCCACACGGCCGGAGCTTAACCCGGTTTCCATAGCATGAAGCAACTAGGAATATTGCTACTCCCCCCTGGATGGGATGCTAGTACATCGCAGGGTTACCCCCAGCATTTTGTCGCCGGTACCCATTTATACACCTGGGTGGAGAGAGACAGTGTGGAGTAAAGTTTCTTGTCTAAGGAAACAACACGACGGCAGAGACCAGGCTCAAACCACCGACCTTAAGGTTGAAAGTCCGACGCGCTAACCACTAGACCACCGTGCCAAATTAACACAAGCTGGACCATTATTTTTTGGTTTCTGTTAATACAAAACATTTTTGGTTTTTGAAATGACACCAAATCCCTGCCCCTTTACAGTGCGTCGCACCTTATTGTGAGCACCCAACAAACACTTTTACAATCAGAGAGCACAGATTCAATTGCTGGGCATGCCTCTTGCAAAGTTGAGCACAGTCAATGGAATTTTTAAATCCTTTGGCTTCCTGTTTATCACATGAGTGTAAAGTTAGTTACAAGTACAAATATGTTATTCACTTGATTGCTTCACAAATATCCCCAGTTATAAAAATCATTATAAGATTTAGCTGGTGATATCACGGAAACTTGTAAAAACAGTTTGTTGGATGCTCACGGTGAGGTGTGTTGCAATGTGGCCCCCCCAGGAGCGGGGGGGGGGGGTGAGGGGTGGGGGGGTGGGGTACTTGGGTGTATTTAGGGTGGGTATGTGTCCCCCTGGTTTCCAAATTTGGACCCAGTTTTAGAAAGAATTTGCACTCAAAATGATACCCCGTTCTAGAAATAGGTCAATTTTTAATACCCTGTTCTAGAAAAAATGGCTTCTGATAATCTGAAGCTTCCGTGCGCTCCAAATATTATACCTTGTTCTAGGAAACGTCTCTAAAATTGATACCCTGTTTAAGATCAGGAGTCCCAAAATCACGACCCCGTTGGGCAGCACATAATACCCTTATAGGTATTTTGGGGAGTACCCCCCCCCCCCCCACCGCCCAGGTGTGGCTCTTTCACTCAGAGTCAATTATCATGACATGAAGTGTAGTAAACTGTTCTAACTTTTTAGTCTGTCGACGAAATCCTGTGGTGTGGCCATACAAATTAAATCTCTTCAGCAGTACTTTTGCATGGTACCATGATTTATTTTCCAAAATTTTATAAAACGAAATGTGGGATTTTTTTTACATTTTGATGTACGTCTTGCACTCTTGGGAGTTTAATGGTTAAGTACGTCAGGCTTTTAAATCCACAGATGTACTGTAAGGAAGTCCATACCCATTTTATGATCAAAATTAAGTTTTAGTCTCAGAGTAAAAGGATTCAAAGTCACTTTTAGTTTGTTGGAGCCCAGGTATGACATCATGTTTTGTTTTTTTTTCTAATTAGAGAACCATGTTGTTTCAGGTTTGTAGCAAAATAGTGCATGTTAGTGGAGGAGACAGTGTTGAGAAGGAGGCAGCATTAGTTCTTTTGGAACACTTTAAAAACTTTGGGTCACCTGTTATGATAGGTATGTTTTCTTTTCTCAAAATGAGTAATACATAATAAACAGTTTACTAATATTAACAGTAATTTATTAAATCAAGTAATGTTCTGAATTACTTACTGTATAAACAGTCTGTTACATTTGTAGACACTCATCTTTTCATGGTGGACGCTAGTAAAATCAATAAAGCTGAGACATTTTCACTGTACAGTCACCTCCAATGTCTGTATTAACAAGGTCTAATCTAATTGTTCAGTCAGTCATTTTCTTTCGTTTGTATCTGCATAAGGTGGAGATGTTGATGCTTCCTCAAAGACGCTGCTTGGATTATGCAAGACAAACAGAGACTTTCACTTCTTAATTGCAGTAAGTCATGGTGGTGAACATATACATGTACTCTACTCTTAATTCTTCATTGTTTTCTTTACACTTTTAGCCTTGTAATGGATGTCTGTTCTGTATCAGAAGTGATACAGTTTCCAAACTGATTACTTAAGTACTATTGATCCTGGACATCCTTTCAAATTGCCTTGAAAATCAGCCCGCTTCACGCACCATTGGTTTCACTCTGCGGTTTGGAAAAAGTCCATCACGTGATCAAATTTTTGTTGACCGCAAGTCAACCACAAGATTGGTAACGTTTAACTTGCAAAGAATGAATTTAAACTATTATGCCTTCAAATATTGTAATATATTTTTTGAACTTAACTTTCTGTAGCTTGTAATTGAAAAGGAAGAACTGTTTTTCTAGGAAAGATATTATCTGAGCACATTTGACAACTGCAAGTTAACATTCATTCATCGGAAGTTTACCAGTTATGTGACGTAACCGATCATGTTGTCGATTTGCGGTCAACAGAATTTTGATTGAGTGATGAATTATTTTCAAACCGCGAAGTGAAACCAACGGTGCGTGACGCGGGCTGATTTTTAAGGCAATTTGAAAGGACATCCAGGATCAATAGTAAAACTGTTCTTGTTTAATTTGGTGGTCTTAACCTTTTTTGGCCAAGTTTCCTCAAATTTCATTCTCTTCATGGCCAAATATTTTACTTGCCAAATAGCATAAGGTGACTATATACCAGTAGTCACATTTGGCCACTTATCGGTAAGGTAACAAAGTCGCCTGTGGCCGCAAAAGAGTTAACTTAATTTTTTTTAAGCCAAAGATTTTAGGGGGAGTTTTCAGTCAAGTTAACCAACCATTTTCAAAATGATGTTGTTTTACCATAATTTTATACTTGAAACCAATTATCATTTTGATAATAGTTCACTTCAAACTGTAGTAAGCAATATAAGCATTGCAATGATGTTGAGTGATGCAGTGCTTATTTGAGGGCAACATTTATACTTTTGCTGTTATGTGCATTGCTTATTTGGTGGTGGCACTCTTTTGAGTAAATATGGTACTAGCCTGCGTAGCAGGAGCATGAAAATAAATATGGGCGCAAGAAAGAACGGGGTGCGCGAGGGCTCCTCTCCTTACGGACACCTCCTTAGTTTTTATAAGGACCTCTGTAGTAGTCGGACAGCTTACTTATTCTTGAAGATATGAAAATTCATAAACTCTCTATAATACCAATTAACACCTCTATAACATGGATACTTTGATCTGTCCCTTTGATGTAAGGAAGTTCAACAGCAGTAATAAAAATACATAACATTGCTCATGTTAATGGGGCAGTACGCAGCTCTTACAAGGTCTTCTCTGATTTGCTGAGAAAACAATAGAACAAACAACACAACAATGGCTAACAATAGACCCTAGACCTAAAAACAATAGAGCTGCATGATATACAGGTCCAATGAAATTAGAGGTTGTAAAGAGCTGCGTGGTATCTGATGTTAATGGTGCCTTATGGAGTTCTCATCCATGTATTTTATGATATGGATTTGGGTGACAGATGGGACGGGATACAAAAACCTAACCCACGTCACATTTCTTTTATAGGACCCACATTTTTATGGAAAGGCTGCTGACAAAACACTCCTTCAAAGTGATGGCTGGGTTCAGTGGAAGCATCTGGATGATGTGTTCAAGTCAGATTCCTTTTATAACTTCTGTCTACCCCAGTTAAGGTCAGAAACATGTGGCTGACTAAGCGAATTGCCGTGCTAGCTTGTCACTATTATGTGTGACTTTGTGTTATTTTTTGTTTATGATGGCATGTTGCAACACTGAAAATAACTTACAAATTTTTAAATTTTGTCAGCCTGATAGTATCAGGCAGTGTTTGCATCACAGGCACATCAAAGTCATGCGACACTGCTTTTTGGTTATTCTGCAATGCTGTGTATTTAGATCTTTTTTGTGCCCAGGTTATAGAATATATATACAGCATATTGGATAAGTACTGTTGAGGTGCAAAAATTATTAATTATTATTTATTTTGTTCAAGATTAAACTTTTGTTTTATGATTGAACTTTCATGTAGGTTGTTTGTTTTTTCTTGCTGTACTAGAAATGTGTTAAAAGCTTTCAAAAAAATTAACAAAATTAATGATTGTATGCAAGCTTCAGCTTTTAATATAATAAGCTATTTTTGGAATAAATTGAATCTGTGTCTTTGAGTCTAGCAAACCAAACTGTTAGTTAACAACTTAATAGATATTTTATGATTTAAAATTGATTTATATTTTTAATAAAATGAAGTATAACTGTATTGAATTTGAACTAATTTTATTATAAAGTACTATTAAAGCACTTTAGCCACATCTGCATGCAGGTAATGCTTTTGGTAATGGTGGATATAAAGGAAAATTGAAGGCAAGAGAAGGGCTAGAGCAAGGGATTGGTGAAGAAGACAAAATTGTGACTAAGTGGGGAGGGGTAGCAAGGAGAGCTGCCTTTTGCCTGTCCTTTTGCTCCAGACCCAAAAGTCAATTGCTGAGGAGGTTTATCAAGTGTTTTGTATAATAAAATGCTTTTTAATTAGCTGCTTAAATAAAATCTTAATATTTTATTTATTTTAATTGTATTAATTTGAATCTTTCTCTACAATTTTATTTTTTATGAAGCAAACTAAACAGAGAAAAGGTGAAGTGTTTATTTTTAGTTTTGTTTTCAACAATCATTGCCCTTTAAAAGTGAATTTTAATTCTTGTTACAGAAGAAAAAATAAAACCAAGTATGCTTTTAAGATTACTCGAACATACTGACCACTGTTTGATGTCAGGAAGTTGCAAAGTTGTGAAACAATCATGGTCATTTACCATGTATGCACATTTTCAAGTTGAATGATTTTGTAAGTCATATCAGACCTTTAAACTAGAGTTTTGTCAAGTAACCTTCCAAGTGTAAAACTGTTAATTCTGTAAAACTGGTTGTGAACAAATGGTTGAGCTGAAGCCCCTCCTTATTGAAGCCCCCCTTTCAGCAAAACATAGTAAGTCAAGATTACAATGTAAGAACAACAACTTTATTTAAGAAAACAAAACAATATTAACAATACATGTATTTGCCAACAGCAAACTAGCTAATGAAGCGATTCAAGGCAGGGGAAAATTAGTATAATAGGATTTTGGTGCCAACATGTTGGTGGTTTTATAATATTGGTTAAAAATATAGATCCAATCAGACCAAAGGATCCCACATCTAAAAAAAAATACAGATCTGTTGGCCCAACTGGATCTCTTATTTAACTTACATGAAGTGAAAAATGTTGAGATCTGACATAAGGCAGTTATGCACCCAGCACTTCAATTATAAGGATGTCAAAGTTACTTTTAAAAACAAATGATTGAAATCCATTGCATGCAAACTGCAGATAAGCCATAAGAAGTTTCCTGGGTCATCTGCTCAGTGAATTGAACGCAAGCATAGAAGTGTGTGGTTTTTGGTTGGTTTTTGTATGACAAACTTGAAATTTGTTACCAGAACTTTTCACATTTCTTTCCCTTTGTCTCTCTATAACCTTTCCTCAGATGACTGATTGTAATGTGACCATTTATACATATATGTAGACATTTACAGTACAATTTTGTCTAATGAAAGGTGATCGTAAATACAGCTTTGGTTCAATAGGCCATTTGCACGATGATGTCATTTGACTACTACTACTACCAGGAAAAGCGAAATGAATGCTGGTAGTAGTAGTAGTAGTCAAATTACATCATCGTGCAAATGGCCTATTAAGTAAGCGATAGGTTCGGTTTAGTGCGGTTTTCAATGGAATGTCAAATGAAATTTTTCAACTGCTTTGTTTTGCTTTGCTATACTTTTTGATTGTCTAAAAAATCTTGTGTGGCTTTATTAACCAATGCACTGGTGATATGCTTTGAATACCAATACTTTCATTGGATTGTTTGCGTCTGTTGTGGTTGCCGTGGCCAGAGTCAGTCATCATTTTGGTTTTTTGACACTCAACTGAAAACTGCCCTTTTGTTTGCCAATTGTACATATATATCTTATTGACCAAACGCGAGGGCCATACTGGGAGAATATCAACCTGCCCGCCTGAGGTCTTTTCGTACAGAAAAGACCGAGGGTCGATATTCTTTCAGTATGGTCCCGAGCAAGCTTTGTTAATAAGAGATTTATTACACGACTCCTGCTGGTGGGAGGATCGCACAGGATCATTGAAGACAATGTCCGGTCCAATACTTAGAGAATATTGGACCGGCAATCGAGCATTCTGATTGGTTGGTTTTAGTTATTGGCCCTCTGACTGTCTTAGTCGTGTAATAATAGCTCATACAAAACTGAATTTTGCTTTGAAAAAAAAAAATTGATTGAAAGTGTTATCTACACTGATGTAAATGACCAATTAAAGATCTGCCTTAAAAGTTTGATAACATAATTTTATGTGATCTGCACATTGTTTTTGATAGTGTTGAATCTGTTTTTATCAAGCACATAAAATGTTCACACTGTTACCATCTCCTAATCAGTTTCTCTTACATGTCCAAACTGTCCAACATTTTTATCAGCTTTTCTTTCAGTAGCACAAACTTGGAATGCCTGTTCCTTGTCAGTTTGCTGATTTTTGGGTGATATCCACGTTTCGCTTCTTTATTCCTTTCTCCTTGCTCTTCCTTTTCACGTTCCTCTTCTTCCTCCTTCTCTTCCTCTTTTCTTTCTTCCTCCTCTTCATTCTCCTCCTTTTCACGTTCCTCTTCTTCCTCCTTCTCTTCCTCTTTTCTGTCATCCTCCTCTTCATTCCCCTTCTTTTCACCTTCTTCGTCCTCTTCCTTCTCCTCTTTCTCACCTTCCTCCTCTTCTTCCTTTTCTTGTTCTTCTCCTTCCTCCTCTTCTTCCTTGTCTTGTTTTTCTCCTTCCTCCTCTTCTTCCTTGTCTTGTTCTTCTCCTTCCTCCTCTTCTTCCTTGTCTTGTTCTTCTCCTTCCTCCTCTTCTTCCTTTTCTTGTTCTTCTCCTTTCTCCTCTTCTTTTTCTTCCTCTTCACCCTCCTGCTCTTCCTCCTCCTCCTCTTTTTCGCCTTTTTTCTCCTCCTGTTCCTCTTCTTTCTCACCAGCCTCCTCCTCTTCTTCTTCCTCCTGCTCTCCCTTCTCTTCCTCCTCCTGCTCTTCCTCCTCTCCCTCTTCCTCTTCCTTTTCCTCCTCCTCTTCTCCTTCCTCCTCTTCTTCTTCTTCCTCCTCTTTGCCAGCTTCTTCTTCCTTCTCCTCTTCCTCTTCCCCCTCTTCCTCCTCTTCTTCCTCTTCGTTTTCACCTGCCTCTTCCTCCTTCTCCTCTTCTTTCTCACCCTCCTCTATTTCCTGTTCTTCCTCCTCTTCGCCCTTTTCAACCTCTTCCTCTTCTTGTTCCTTGCCTTCTTCTATTTCCTTTTCTTCTTCCTCTTCACCTTGTTCAATCTCTTGCTCTTCAATTTTTTTACCCTCTTCTATTTCCTCTTCCTCTTCTTTTTTGCCTTGTTCTACTTCTTCACTTTCCTCTTTATCTCCCTCCTCTATTTCTTGTTCTTCTTCCTTTTTACCAGCTTCCTCCTCCTCTTTTTCCTCCTTTTCTCCCTCTTCTTCTTCCTCCTCTTCCTCTTTTTCTCCCTCTTCCTCCGCCTCCTCCTCCTCCTTCTCACCTTGCTCTTCTTCTTCCTCCTCGTCCTTTTCACCTTCCTCTTCCTCCTGCTCCTCTGCGTTTTCGCCTTCTTTCTCCTCCTCCTCTTCTTCTTCTTCACCAGCTTCTTCCTCCTCCTCTTCTTCTTCTTCACCAGCTTCCTCCTCCTCCTCTTCTTCTTCTTTTCCTTCTTCTTCTTCCTCCTCTTCCTCCTCTTTGCCCTCTTTCTCCTCCTCCTCTTCCTCTTCCTCCCCTTCCTTTTTTTCTTCCTCCTCTTCTTCTTCACCTTCTTTCTTTTCTTCTTTCTCTTCTTCCTCGCCCTCCTTTTCTTCCTCCTCTTCTGCTTCTTCACCCTCCTTCTCCTCCACCTCTTCTCCACTCTCTCCTTCTTTCCCTTCCTCCTCCTCTTCTTCCTCGCCTTCTTTTTTTTCTTTCTCTTCCTCCTTCTCTCCTTCCTCCTCCTCCTCTTCTTCCTTTTCAGCCGACTCTTCCTCTTTCTCTTCTTCTTTTTCGCCTTCTTCCTCTTCTTTTTCTTCCTCAGACTTGCCTCCCTCATCCCTAAGCCTCTCAAGTCGTTGGTCTTCAACAATCAATTGTAGTAGCTTATAATCTGACTGCGACAGAGGCAATTTCTTATTTGAGGTATAACTACGGTGGTAAACATTCCTCATCAGCGGACTGTAGTGTCCCCTTTTGCGCAGTGGGCTGCTAGTTTCCTCCTCATAACGTCTGGAATAACCTTGGATAAATAACAAAATCTGCAATGTGTAGACTTGCTAAAACAAAGTAATGCCCTTTGCTTGGATAGTTTGTGTGCATGTTTGGGGAGGGGAATCCCTTAGCCTGTTCCAGGCTCCGAGATAGTGGGGAACGCGCGAAGTAAAAAAAAAAATAGGGAAAAATCGCGGGGGAACTGGGAGAGGGAGGTCGGCGGCCTCCCTCGCCCCAGTTCCCCCGCGGTTTTTTTTACTTTTTTTTACTTCGCGCGTTCCCCACTATCTCGGAGCCTGGAACAGGCTAGGAATCCCTTTTCGGGAATAGATTAAATTTAAAGCACCGAAACATGTTTTAGAGTAAGCATTTTTTAACAAAACACATTTACCTTTAACACGTTTGCTATATTGTACACATTAGTTGAGTTGTTAATTTCGAAACACGTTTCATGCCATGTTCTATAATTTGTCATTTATGAGTAAAATCTTCCAAGTACTGTAAGTTTTCAATTTACAAATATTAGAAAATTTCAATTTTACTGAAATTATTTAACACTGGATTCCCATACAAACACTATTTGGCGGAACGTTTGCCCAGATTATACCCATCATCCCCCATCAAGCACGAAGTCCCAACAGTTTGATCTTCTTGATTCCTTCATGTTCTTTCAGCTGAATATTTCAGTGGCAGAAATTTTCAGAAAAAAAAATAATTTTATCCCCCGAATTTACTCTCTGCTTTCACCGTTCCGAAACCAAGCCGAACTTATTTCGTATCCAAAACGGCATTTTTTATCCCTCCGATGTCACGAAAGTTTGAGGCTTCATTTTACTTAAGAAAACAATTTATTACTATAGTCTTAGATGACTAAGCCCGTTCGAAAAGATGTTTCTCCGAAACGATTCATTGGTTGCTTACCTAACTTGGAAAAACTCTGTGTTTGTTTTTCTAATCAATTTCCCATAGCAGTCCCGTTGAACAAAACTAAGCTCTGAAAATATCAATTTTTTTATATTGATAGAAATACACGTGAAGTTGTGTAATACCGCTGAGTGACGAGTGAAAATTAATGCCCAGCCGTATTAATACACAACTTTTCACGAGTGATTTCTCAAGCGGCGAGTGCAATTTGAGAACTTTCAAAACATCACGAGTGCCCATAAATCACGAAATGCACGTGTAGTTCATACGATTTCTTGTTTATAATACTCTCAACAAAATTTTGGTGAGGCCGTCACGGTACACTGCGAGCCCTAGTGAACACGAAACGCTTCAATGGTTTCCAAGATGCTCACATGTTTTATTTTTAACCAATCAGAATAACAACCTTTTGACAGATAAACCATGCGTGAAATCAAACCATTGATCACATTATTTTAAAAAATATTTAAGCTTGAACTTGTCGAACTTCCAAGCTTTTGAAAGAAAGCGTAAAAGGTTCGCATTCCGTATTGCACTTTATAACCTAATTTGCACTCTATAATCTATTTATGCATTCGTCATTGACCAATCAGAAACTGTATATTTTGTTGAGTATTTAACAACTATTCCGCCGGGAGTTTCAGTAGCCAATCAGAGCGCGCCAACAATGCTATCCACTGTTTCAGTATATACTAAATTATAATATACCCTATAAGATAATACGGAGCTCCCTAGGGGCGAGAAAATATGCGAGTGTCCGCACGTATTATCTTTTAAACCATCGAATAAGGGATTTATTATTCGATAGAAATTCATTTTATTATAGCTTCTGTGTCTTTGAACCGGAACTCTTAGATGTACTACGACCATTTACTGTATAATAATACGCTCGGATATTTTGCGTGTTCTCTTTTTCTTAGGCCTGGTCGCACTACAGTCAAAAACAGAACTTAGCCCGTGCAAAATGACATAAAAACAAAAACATTCCACAAAAAGCGTGTCCCACCGAAGCGGTTTCTTTTGTTTTCCTCGATTTTTGCACGGGCTAATTTTTGTTTTTGACTGTAATGCGACCTGGCGTGCGTTTCTCAAAAGTCCCGAAAACTTTTCGGACCCGAAAAGCTGTGTTAGGTGCAAAATGTTTACCAATAAAGATTCGGTTTTTGTTGATTTTGAAAGCTAAGCAATAAAATCTTACGTTTACTACACAACTTTAGCTGATTTGTGGGTTAAAAACGTCAACGCCAAATGGTCAGCATTAGATTCCATCCGCCAACACATCCTCGGACACTGAATGAGAATTATATAACGTAATGTCGACACTAAAACATCTAAAATCCCCACTCAGGATTGAACCTGTGACCTCGGGTTAACGCTCGTTAACATCTCCTAAAGGGACCTTGGACACCTTATGAGGTTTTACACAACATAGTATTTTTTATAGTTATACCGTAGTACTGACGTACACGAGAACAGAACCCCATTTTATTGGGCAGAGAACTGAGAGAACAGAGATTCGGTTAAGCAAAGAGTAGCGTTTTGGGGTTTAGCATTGATCTACAGTGTTTAGGGCTAAGCACTGAATAGAAAACGGTTAGCTTTCATTTATTGTTATGGGTAACTCTATAAATATGTTAAAAATTACATCTCCCGGCAGCTAATCCACGTTGGTATAGTGGATAAGGATATTAGTTATGAAGCAAACGACTCGGGTTCGAGGCATACACTTTACTGATCTTTTTTTCTAATTTTACTCTAAGTGTGAAATAGGTTTTACTTCATGTAACTTAAAGTGAAAAGGAAAGGTCCGTTTGAGGGATGTTAACGAGTGTTAACCGTGACCTCGGCTAGGCTTAGGCTTTCATAGCCTACCGCACCAGAGTACCAGCTAGCTTCTCGGGTTGGTTAGGCCTAAACTCAACCGAAAGCTAACCAGTTACTCCGTTATATAAGCCTCAATAAGGCGTCCGTGGTGGTGTTGGTGGATGGAATCTCATGTTAACACTAAAAAAATTCTTGGTTTGCACATGACGTCATAAAAATTAAAAAATCTAAACTTAACATCCTGCAAAGCTGTTTCTAACATGGCATGTAGATACCAGTGTTACAATCCTTCACAAAAAGTTTCAGGTTTTAACGATGTTTTGCTTCCGATTTGTAAAGGTTTTAAATGTGTCACGCAATTCGTCACGCCATTTCAGATAAGCCGTGAAAATAATCAAAATTGAACCAGTTGAAAGTTATTTTTGCATTATAGATGTTTATAAGCCGATTTATTGTAACTTATAGTGAATCCAATCTTTTGTGATGAGATTTTTTGCGTAATTATGACTTTGAAGTTTTGGCCGCCACGTTGGTGTACCAAGTGGTACACCAATTCAAGATGGCAACTCCATACACTTTCACTAAAAATGTCTAATACTCGTTCGCCTATAACTCTTGAACCAAATGCTCTGTCAGTTCAAAATTTGGCCCAGATGTGTAGTTTTAAACTGTCTACAATTCCATAAACATTTTGGAATCGAAATCTGTTTTTTTAATGCTTCTGAATTTTGATATGACAGGATATGACGTAAGTGCAAGCCAAGAATAGCTTTCGGGACCGAAAGACATCGGGAGTTTCGAGAAACGCACGCCTGGCCCTTATTAGGTAAAATGACGTCACAGTCGAATAATAAACGGCGAGAAACAATAGGCCATTTGCACGATGACGTCATTTGACTACTACTACCAGAATCCTTCAGTTTTTTGTTTTGTAGTGCAAATTAGGGCTATTGTTATTTAAACCGCACTGGGATTACAAAATTTAAATAAGAAAGGAAAAACGAAATGAATTCTGGTAGTAGTAGTCAATTGACGTCATCGTGCAAATGGCCTATTTATGACAACTCCACCACACCATAACATAAATTTCTACTATTTTGAAATGTTCAGCTACCGAATGCTAATACATCAAACTTTGTTTGTTTACACAAATCTCATGGGCCTTTAAAGTAATGCGAGCAAGGAAAACGATGTGCAAGAAAATGGACGCTCATACGCAAATCTCATGGGCCCCTAAAATAATGCAAGAAAGTAAAACGACGGTTTACCTCGGTGTAAAAACCTGTGACTTTTTTTCTTTGTTTTCTACCTTTGTTGTCTTGCACTCTATTGTTTCATTACCTTCTGTTTTCTTTGTTTTACGTCACTCGTGAGTTGGCAGGTTTTTACACCGATGATGAGCCAAAACGACGCTTGTTGTAAAAGTTGCTCGTAAACATTTCAACTGTTGACTACTTGTTTGTAAACGAATCGGAAATGAATAGCTGTACAATTTTTATATTTCATTTCCCGTTTAGAAAATCAGCTGTGGACGTTTTCGTTTTGTTATCTTCTAAGTTTCGCTTGTTTGAAAACTTTAACAAGACACTGAACGCAGTTGTGTTCAAGATGCAGTCATGTCGCGCTTGACTGCATGAGTTAGCTTTCATCAAGCACGCCTTACCCTACCCCTCCACAGAAACAATGAGCATTTTTATCACCACTCCTCAGCCCAGCCTCAATGAACCATAAAGTTTCTTTGGCACACCCTTAGAAACTGGTGTAAACGCCTCGAAATAGAGTTACAAAACAGACTGGTCGCTCATAGCTAATTACAATTTGCTGGTGTTAAAGCCCTGCCAAATTTCTGTGTTTTAAGATTCTTTTAAGCAGATGTCTGCATTTATACAGTGGTATGATTCGGCTTTGTGCTGCGTTTTTTGGTTGAGCGATCGAGCATAAGGAAGACGCCTGCTATGAAATACAAAAGTTTCCCTATGCTATATTTGCAGCAAATTATAAATTCAGTCTCCCATTTTACGAAAATAATTCGAGAAAGCGATCTCGTCCAAACGTTTACGAAGTAGAAAGGCACATTGAAAATTTATGGTAATCAAAATGTGTATTCATTAAGAATCAATTTAGCGTCAAGAAATAAAATCGATGTTTTCATTGAAAAAAATCTCAGTCAATTTAATTTGTTCAAACAAGTAAAATATCCCGCTTAAGACCACTTCGGGTGCAAAAAGGTATTCCACTTCACAAGAAATCTCTTAAACTGCTATCTTTTACTCGGAGATATTTTCACTATTTTTTCAAACATTTTTTTTACCAATTTTGCAAACACTTCAAAATTGCAAGGATAGAGGCTTTCGCCTCCTATCGAATAGCATTTGTTTTGCTCAAAAACTGGTGCCGAATTTTGTTATTTACTATTATTTTCCAATATTTTCAGGTATCTTTTGGTAATTTGTTTACTTCGTTGCAGAGGTCGATTTGGGGCGTAACTTAAATCGCCTCAAAATAGGGAAGGATAGCCTTAAAATTCAATCTAAAGCGGTAAAAATAAAAAAAAAAACGCTTACCAGCTCTGTTTCTTGGAAAAGCGTCGACTATTGCAAAGCAGACGATGAGCAAAATCCCAAATCCAATAAGGCGATTCATCTTGGAGCAAGCTAAAATGTTCACTGCACTTGACCGAAGTAGTTGACTCTGTCCCGACGCTGCGAAAATAATTATTGAATCATTCTGCAGTGTTCTTTTATTGCAAATACTTGCATATTCTATGACATGGCTGGAAACGGCGTCTATTGTTTGAAAGGGCGTTACGGGCGAACAATAAAGAAACATGCCGAATTTTGCCAAAATACTAAAAGGATCAATTTAAAAGACCTCTTTTTACTTGGGCAGGCATGCATAAAAAACTTAGACAAAACTATGGCTTCCTGTGTGTTACACAATGAATCGCTTACACGAATTTTCCGAAAGTTCATTTTAGAACTTTGTACAATAAAGCTAAAAGAGTTTCCGTTTTGGATTGTGGAAAGCTTTAAGCTGCGTGTGCTTGCTAAATGTACGAAATAACTTGTTTTCACGCATGAAAAATCTTTAAAATCCTGGAATAAATGACCCGTAAAAATTCAAGGCTTGTGTTTTTACGCTGCTTGCTTTTAGAGATGATTATATTTAAATCTCTGAAATGTCTGGTTATTCAGTCGCTTTTAGAGATAACAATCTTGTAGAAAGAGATTGAAAGCGTTTTTGACCTACTCCGTTTGTATTTCGTTATTAAAGTTTTCCCCAGTTTTTTTTTTTTAACAGAATAAAAAGATTGTCAAAACTCCTGCAATGTGGAGGGTGTTGTTCTAGAACAGTTATGTATGTTGGGATCCGTTTGGTCAACCGAGACGGTGCTTTGAAAGTGGGTACAAAGTTTAAAAATAATTGTTTTTATTTTGGTCCACGGTGCAAGGCTGTCTTCCACTACTGTGAGATTGAGCTGTATTGGTGGGAGTAAAACGTTTTAAAAGCTAAGAGTGTGTACAGTCTTCAGATATTCCTTCGTTTTTCATTCGGCCAGTTTTCATGAAAATATATTCAACGCCTCCCGTCCTAGTAAACAATCTACTTCTCGCGCAATAATTAGTAATCTGAAAATAACTGAGGGTAGTAAAAACTAAAAACTATTCTAATACTATTCCAATACTGTTCGTGTGAAGCGAAATTTTATTTCCTGTGATGAATAAGAATTACACACGCGCGCATAACGCTCATCGCTACAAAATTTTCATCCATGGAGGCATTTTTTCTGCATGGACACGTTCAGTGTTTTAAATTAAAAAGACGCCGCATACAAATGATACGAGGTTTAATTCATCTTTTATAGTTTTTGAGTTCAGTCATCCATGATAAAGCGGCGTCATGGAAGAAAGTACTTAAGTCTTGGCGTCGTTGGATACTGTCCGGTTTTTAAGCAAGAATTAAATCAGGTATTAAGTAATTACTGTCGAAGGGAGCTGCAATATGGAAAATCATGTGTCACAGAATCAGTAAGGGAGCCCTTCGCTTTTGAATCTTTTTTTCTGGTTACCGAAAATTCTGGGTCTGGTTTAAAAATAGATCATACTTGTTTTCAAACATTGTGCATATACATCAATTTAGCACCTAATCGCGTCCTTTGACTAAATGCACAACTAATAAAAAAGGAAAGAAGTGCAAAGTCATATAGAGAAACCAACGCTTCTATGAGAAAAATTGCGGTATGTTTTCATTGTGATTGCACAAACAATAAAACTGAAAAAGACCAAAAATAAATGGACACGCCAAATGTTTTCAATATTTATATTTTGGGGGCAAAAATTCACTTAAATCACACGATCCTATAGTTTCATTATCTTGATACAAGATTTTTTAATCAAACAGAACACTCATTTCGTATTATATATGCAGCGCACGCGTGCGAGTTGCAAAGTTGGAAACTTGGATTTTAGGGCCTGTTTATATGGTCTCGGGTACCCGAGACAACCCTCCCCCCCCCCGAGACAACTTTCCGAGCGTTTATATGAGAAATGTTGTCCCTGCTGACCGAGTTAAAAGTTGACCCTACTTAAATATTCACAACGCTGCGTAAATATTCAAATCTAAATACAGCTATCGTATACCTGTTCGTTTGATTTTCTTTCATTTGTTCGATCACTGTGGGCTTTGCTGATTTACATTTTACTTTTTAACGCGAATTTGTGTCCTTAAACCTAAAATCTTAGCTTTTCGTGACATGCAGGACATCGTGAGTTGTCCCGGGTAGGCGAGACAAAGTGTTTATATGAGAAAAAGTTGTCCCGCCTGCCAGGGTTACCCTACCTGCCGAGGCGAGACAACTCGCCCAACCGAGTTGTCTCGCCCCCCCGAGACGAGTTACGATTCTCATGTAAACGGTTGGTTGAATTTTTCAAAGAAATGAGTGAAAAGTTAGCTTGCCCAGGGTAACTCGGGGGGAGGGTTGTCTCGGGTACCCGAGACTATATAAACAGGCCCTTAGTTGTGGACTGGTAGAGTGATTTTACTTCATCTGTGAAATAGTTAGTAGAATAGTACGCACTATTAGACTATAATTCCATTGTTTTCTTTTGTTTAATTTGGACTATCACACACTAATTGTTAGATAGTGTTTCACAGATGAAGTAAAATCACTCTAAAAAAAAAGATTGCCTTCGCGAGTTGATATTTTTCTAGAAGGCAATGTTGTTAATCATTTGTTTTTGACAATGGATAAACCCACCAACGCACTTAAATAAGTTTCACTTGAATGCTTTGGCAATGTCAAAACGTTTGCTAAAATCCCGTGAACACTTTCTATTAAAGCACACCATAATAATTAAAGTTTAGTTACAAGTTATGTTAGACCAGTGTTAACCTTGCAGTCGTTTATCAGGTTCATTTCCACAAGGTTCTCTTTAGCTTCAAACGAACAAGAGATTTATCACGATGCGCATGTTAATACCCCAGGTCCGCCACAACAAAGTAATTAGAAAGATAAATACCAAAGCTCTGTGTCGCATTTATATGGGTGCATAATTTTTACCATTGCGAGTAGATTTACCATTGTTCGGGTGCAGTAGAATTTAGATAACATGTACCCCCAATAACTGGAAAAAAATACAGTTTACCCTTCTTCACTTCTTCACAGAATAACTGATTCGAGTTATCATAGAAAGACGGAGGGAGTGGAGGTGGTGTTGGGTTTGGGGGGTGGGGTGAGGGGGAATTGGTAGCCGAGAGTGTTATTTCCAAAGAAATGTCCGCGGCCTTAGATCAAGCTCTGACTTTTTCCCAATTGATGCCCCACCAACTAGACCCTACGAAACTACACAGTCTAATAATGGTCTGTGAAAGTGGAAAATTTCATGTTGTACTGACCAAGAATTGTTCAGCAATTCGTTTCACACCTGAATGATTCACTTGTGGTGCATTCAAATGTAAATTGAAGTGTTCAGGCGAGTTCATGACAACCCTCCAAAAAATCATTTGCTCGCTTCAAAATACAGTTGTTCTTTCTAGCAATACAGAGAAAACACCTTTAAAAGTATCCAGTTGACAGTACTGTTTGTTTGTTCCGCATTTATGCGCAACGAATCTAGTGTACGTTTTGAACACCTTTGTACATAAGACGCCTTAAAGATACCCGGCCATTTTACACAGCTTTTCGCTGAATAACCTGTTTATTATTTACTCAATTATTGTTGTTTGATCATGACTCGATCAATGTTCGCTAACTACCGATATGCACCTATACTGATTTTACCACGTTAATGGAGTCCTAAATATTTAGCTCTTTCGTATTGTGAACGCGTCGGTGATTTTTGTTATTGTGTGGAAGAACTCAGGGTATGGAAGAATTGTTTGGAAAACTGGTTTTGTATGGAATTTGTTTTCTTTATAGAAGGAATGTTCAAGTGGAATAATGATCAATTATTGGTTTCTCTGCGTGAATAAAAAATAACCCTTATGTATTGTCTTTCTGTTTTGTTGTTCGTCACCTTTAGTTAGACGACGCGATTCGACTGATAATTTGATGCATATTACACAATGATTTGTACATGAATGAGTACGAGCTATTTTCAATCGAGAACCTTCATATTCTATTGAATAAATCCAGATCGTGGAAGAATTTTCACATACATCCAAAAAATCTTCAAACACTAAAAACGAAAAATCTTGGAACGCATAATTAACACAATTCTTCTATTTCAACTACCTTTTTGTGTTCAATCCTTTATATACATGTAGGACGCGATGATTCAATTACTGTCAGGACGCGGATAGCAAACAATAAGATGAATAAATCAGAAACGCTAAAGAACGCTTTCAAGTGTAACATTCATAAGTAGCGTCCCTTTAAAACACTGTACCTGTCCATGCAGAAAAAATACATGCCTGTCACTGACGAATGAACTCGAGGCGCGATGCTTTAGCTTATTGATTTTTACTGGAAGAAAAATATTGCCTTTCGATATTTGGCCTTTTTTATTACTTGCTACACTTCTCAATTAGGCCAAATTTTAAGACATATGTTACATGAGAAGAACTGTTTACTGTAGGAAGGGTCTTTTAACATATTTGTATTGAAAATCAGTCATATGAGACGAAAAATAGAAAAACTTTGGAGTGCCAAACAACTGGCTTCGAAAACTTAACATGACAAATAAACATTTTAACCTCTTGTTTGCCAAGTAACGCTCAAATTCGTTGCAGCAGTGTGTTATGGTATACGGTAGTAACAAAAAAAGTCGAACTAAACTTGAAACCCACTTTCAAGGCATCGTCTCACATGGTTGGCCAAAGTAATCCAAACAAACACAAGTGTTCAGTGGATGACAGGGAAAGACCAATTCAGTAATAATGAAACTCAAATGCTAATGTTATGGAGAGAAAGCTTGTAATCTTATGGAATCCCGATTTTTCGAACCCTCGATTTTCACGAACCTCTCGATTATTCGAACCAAAACTCGTTTCTCTGGGATTTGATTTCAGTCGATGCCACCTTCGATTTTTCCTCGGGAAACTCAAATTGGTTCGAAAAATCGGGATTCCAGTGCATTTAACAGCGACAGGGCTCTGTTTGATTTTATGTTGTTTTATTGGAATTATGGCAAAAGGCAAAAGGTAAATAAAAAATCACTGAAGCGAATTTTATGGGTCATTAAATGCAGGATTTTAGAACACTAGATTTGCATTCCTGAAACTAACAATTTGTGTCATACATGCAACTGGAATGCTAAACGCACTCTTCTAGTTTTGTCCTTCGAAGTTCTTCAGCATTTTCTGGACTGGTGTGGGCATTAGTTTCTACCCAAATTAAAAGCACCTTTAGTCTATAAATACACTATTCTGTTGTATTATTGGACATGGCAGTCTAATCTGTAAATCTGCCGTCAAAACGAGTGCAAAGATGACACGTTGTTACACTCTTCTGCGCTAGGAAAAACACTTCCATAACACTTCCATTCCATACGTTATTTACTGTAAACAGTGTCTAGAAGGAGAAACTTTTACCTATACTTAAAATGACCCACTTATAAACAGATATGGAGGTATATGAATAGTCTTAAACCACGGTCTTGGTTGTAGACTTCGTTTAAATATCCGTCCCTTTGATTTTGAAGAAGACGACTGTCGTATAATAAAGAATTTATTCAGCGAAAAGTTGTGTTATACGGCTGAACATTTTTACTCGTATGTAGCCGTATCACACATCTTTTCGCTGAATAACCTCTGTTTATTGAATAGTATGATAATTAACAATTATTGGATTCGGTTTTCGCATGATAGCGATAATTATTAAGGCCAAAGTTTGCGTTATCTGCCGAAGCCGAAGGCTGAGGCGGATAACACAAACTGAGGCCTTGATAATTATCGCTATCATGCGAAAACCGAATCCAATAATTGTTTTATTATGCATATTCCTGAGCTGCACTTGTAAAGATAAGATCGCGCACTTCTGCGTGCATAAAACTATTGTCTGTAGGTATGACGTAACAGAAACAGCAAGCAATAATTAGCTGAGAGTCTGAATGGGGGGGTCCACATGTCGGTTGTCGGTTAAAATTTCATTACTTTGTCGGTTGTCGGTTAAAATTTTCGACCTTTGTCGGTTGTCGGTAAATCTCAGTTAATAATTAAAAATGCAAGACCATGCAAGTTAATTATACGCGTGTTATGTAATTTGCGCAGTTTTAAGACTTTAAACTCTCATGAGACGAAGTGTAAAACTTGTAATAATTCATTATTTGATTCAGGAGCGGATCTAGGGGGAGTGTGCAGGGGGTGCGCCCCCCCCACCCCCACCTGAGATGACCTAGTCTGCGTTGTTCGCTTTTAAAATTTGTTTTCGCCACCCTTCAGTTACGTCATTCCTTAGAGGTGCACCCCCTCCTAAGAAAAATCCTGGATCCGCCCCTGTGATTGCACTTAAACCTAGTTAACTCTGTTTTTTAGCAACGTGATCGTCTACCCCACTTTTATTTGCAAATCTAGTATACCGATAAAATCACCAAAGCTTAAAGGAAGCCATTAAATTGCCGCGGGAAGTTTTCAACCAATCACAGGCTGACTTTTGAGACGTCAATACGACTTTTTATCATATGACCCGTATGAGGGCCGTACGCATTTGCGTGAGTGGGGCCGGAAAAAGGCGTACGGCCCTACTACAAAAGCGGACGGCCTGGCGCGTTAAATTTCAAGTAATTTTGTCTCCAATTTGGTCATATGATAAAATGCTGATTGACTAAGTTAGGTCGGGCCGGATGGGAAAATATTTGGCTCTCGGTCATGGCGCACGAACCTCGCTGCGCTCGGTCCGTACGCCATGACCTCGAGCCAAATATTTCCCATCCGGCCCTCCCACTTAGTCAATAAGTACATAATATTGACGTCTCAAAAGCAGGCAAAAGTTTAGGCAAAAGTATCTGAGAATCACTACACAACAGCGGGCGTCTCGTCGGCTCGCTTACGAGCCGCTGTTCTAGAAATGAGCCCGCCGCTGTTCTCCGAAAAGGAGGATCTCGGGGCTTTAAAGTAATTTGAAGACAGGAAATTCTATAATTGACGAAATTTGGAATTAATGTGGTTACGTCTGGTGAACTAAAGCCCACCAAAGGATCTGAACATTTCCTGCGCTAAAAATAAATTCAAAATGCTCTTCTTTCTGAATACAAACATCCCTATAACGTTTGAATGTAGAGGTCCACACGACGCAGAAATTAAACTTACTGGTAGTTGCCGGATCTTCCTTGTGAAAGATCTCGTGCCAGGCGTCACTTGAATGTGAAAATACAAAACTGAATGCAAGGCTGGCACTACGGCAAAGGGCAGATTTATTAATGGCCAATATTTCGACTAATTGTACTAGTCTTTCTCAGGGCCAGGGCTGTAGCCCTGGCCCTGAGGAAGACTAGTACAATTAGTCGAAATATTGGCCATTAATAAATCTGCCCTTTGCCGTAGTGCCAGCCTTGCATTCAGTTTTGTATTATCCCTATAACGTCGGACCATGTCGGTTGTCGGTTAGAATTTATTTGTCGCTAGTCGGTAATTTTTTCCTCGTTTTGTCGGTAGTCAGTAATATTTTTCGCCCTTTGTCGCTAGTCGGTTAACCCCATTCACACCCTCTTAGCTGCGTGCTTATAGCCAATCTAAATCGAGCTAGTGACACCAATGTATAATAATAAAATTGAACAAATTTCGACGTGTTTATGACATCATCATCAAGTTCAGAATGTAATATCCATTAATTTTATAGAAACTCCAACGACTATTACCACCAGAGATTATAACATTGGAATCGACAGAGTGCTTAAAGTCGGCAGTAAATGCCCACCTACTTGTTTAAATTTTTATTTTCGCGTTCGAAGAACGCAATCCTAATTTCGTGTTGGTTGTCCTGTGGTTTATGTGCAGTAAAATTTGAGATTTTTTGGTAGACGGTCTTCCAAATGGCCGCCCCTATTGGTTTTTTTCAGGGGCTCATTTCCGCCGGAAATTCCTTCGAACGCGTCTCCATAATCTGTGATTACTGCTAGTTTATCTTTTATATCATTAACCTACACTGCACATATCGCGCACTTGCGAATTGTGCTGGCAAGGATTTTGCAAGTTATATATGTAGATGTAGACATTACTATGGTGAACTTAACAAAGAAATTTTATGGCTTGAAGAATCATACTAACATGCACAAGGGGACCTTTTTCCCTAATGCTGTTGATCTGTGGAATGAACTTCCACCATATATCCTGGAATAACCGTCACTGAATCGATTCAAAGCCGCTCTAGATAGTCATTATTAACTATATTTTTAAATATTGCATTTATACACCGCACAAACAATGTTTAGTTCGCACTAGCACTACATTCACTTGACGGCCATAGCCTTTGCGGATTAAAGTTGTAGATGTAGATGTTAGCTGCGAACCTGATAACGATGCCATAAGATATTCGAAACGTAGTTCTATTTAAGCTTTACTTTAAATATCACCGAATCGCAAAAGGATGAGTTTTAGGCCGTTTAGAAGTATACCACCTGAGCCTTTAAAACGGCGTCATAACCCTGTCTATATAATACGGACACCTCTGTAATAGAGACACTTGGCTCCGCGGTATTGGCAAAAAATTGCCGTCTTTTATTAACTTCGTGAGGACGCTGCCAAAGGCTTTCCTTTCCATATTTAATCGACGAGTAGAGTTACCCACGGCGAATATTTCAGCCTGTATTGCAGGCGTTTTTGACAGGGAACAGCGTCGGTGTGTATGTTAAGCCGCCAACAGCCATCCGCAATGGATTTGGAAGACGAAAGAGGGCAGCCTGACTGCCACTCCCTTAGGCGCTTTTTGTCCTCGCTTAAACCCAACCAACCTACCCCCACCCCCCTCACCAAATCAATCACCAATCACCAAATCAATCAATACGAATCGGCTTCCCCCTATCTCGAAAATTGTTCGAAAATTGTTCCCTCGGTCTGGCACTAAAGAGGGTCTCCATGGGGTTGTGGCTTTTACGGTTAACGGTTAAGTTTTTTTTTACGGCTAACGGTTTATTTCTTCCCGTTACGGTTAACATTTTTTACAAGCAAATAAGAAGCAAAGGACCGCGAACGAAAATGCTGTTGGTGTACGTAGGATCTGTAGCAGATCTAGTCAGCCAAAAATAGAGATAAAATCAAAGTATAAAGCAAGGCTGATACTACGTAGAACATTTAACGCGACAACGACATGATAGAGCCCAAACTGAAAGCCAAAATGCAACCGAGAACAGCTGTTTCGACCTGGTTGGGTCTCGTCAGCACGGTGTAGCAGCAAAAAGATAGAAAAACTAGCGCGAACGCCAATTCTCTACCAAAATCGCACGTGGTGATGACCACAGATGAGCTCAAATTCAAAAGTTTGCCAGTTGACAACCGTCACAATTTTTACGCCTTACGACTAAATTTTTGGTGCGTTTTACTCTACCAGATATGTGTGTGCATTTGCATAGTGGCATCAGCTAGTTCTATAAACTTTGTTTCCGCTCTAAAACACCTGCCACAATAATGAAAGCAAGGTTTATGTTTTAGCAACTATGTTTTATAAAAACACATGGGCATTGATACTCCTCCCCCACCCCCATGTTCCTCACACAATCGTGGCTGTTGAGTAAAAAATATGTGCGTTTTTCTACTGCTTAAAATATGGTGTTAATTTTTAACTTTCAATGTACAATGTAATGTTCATGGCGAGGGTGTTAAAATCTTTTCAATTGATTCGATGCATACACCTGTCATGTTTTAAAGAAATGTTTTTTGTTTGGTACCTAAAACAGGTTAATGAATTCTTTTGGCCTCGCCCACAAAAGGCAATTCTGTTATTTTCTAGTCGTTTGGTTCCAAATGTATCAGAAGTGTGGCTATAGCACTTAAGTTTTGTGTGGGAGTTCCTCACCCTTCTCCGAAAGCAAAGCAACACTATGCTATTCAAACTATATATCGATATTAATGAAAAAGTAAAATTGTGTCCAAGTTTTTACATACATCCAAAGCTGCGGTATTTATAAAATAACGTCGCAGCAAACGTAAATATGATTTACCGAAGCGTAATTATGGCTAAAAGTATTTAAAAAAATCGCCGTAACCTTTAGTCTTCCGTCTGTTTAAAAAGTGCCGTCATGGCTTGAGGCTAGTATTTGCAATGTGTAGGGGAAATATATTTCGTTTCTGAACATCGCTAATTTATTTTGACATTAAGCGGCAAGTTCAAAGCCCGATGCAACTCACTGTTTCTGATCTCCTTGTCCTTGTTTAAGTCAAGGGTTGGTTGATGAACGAGACATTTCAATTTTCACAATTCTTCCGGGAAAAGACTTTTTCATCTGTCACAAAATAAATTTGTGTCTTTCTCTTTCTTAATTTAGGGTTATGGATCTTATTTTAAATATGTTGTTATCATTTTTAAGCATTGGTTTGGCTTACTAATGGGGATTTCCGCTTTTTTGATCAGTAAGGAGATATACTTAATTCTTGTACGTCTCTCGTGCATCGAACAAGACTTAGAGGGAATACATGGGTGCCATTATTTCACGCTAGGAGCATTTTATTTTGCAAACGTTGAAGAACAAGCATTATCGCGCGAAAATACTGCCCAATTTTTAACATTTAAAGATTTTATCCACAGAATTAAAAGTTACAAGTGTAAAAATAAAAGTCGTTTTCTTATGACTTGAAATGGAAAGGTTTTATCTATGAAACGTCGTTGTTAATTTATCGAGCTTAACAAAATGTTGCTTTATTTTATTCTGTCCACAAAAAAGGCCACAAACCACATCGAAAACAAGGAAAATTCAAGTTGCCCAAGGGCAAATAGACTGTTTTTTGTTAATGAAAAAATCCATCAATCTTACTCTATTCCTAACAAGGCCTTTCAGAAATGGGAAAGATTTGAATTTTTTGTGTGGTTACTAGAATAAAATTTTGTTCATTTTCTTATACTTCTGAAACGTGTTATTATTTGAAATAATTACATTTTCCCCCTAGTTGGCCAAGTGTAGCAAAACAGGCAATTGCTTAATCCCAAGGAAAGATTGATACATATATATGCCAAAAACAGATGTTATTCTTCTATCGATTCTTGAAAGATACCGATTTTAGTTGTAATCAAACCAATGTCATTTTTGTTTTTCGACCCGTCCGATTTTTTTTTCGATGTTATGTCTGTCAATTAAATGCATTTTCCTAGCCTTCTCTTTAAAATCAAGTATTGTTTCATTTCTGGGCAAAAAATCGAAGGATCACCTGTTCATGGCCTAAAAATCCTTAAATCTTTCACACTTGGAAATCAAAGTTTTCTTCGCTTTTTATTAATGATTTGAACGTCTGAGGTTTTTATGGTCACGAAATAAAGTAAAAAGTAATAAAAATCCTGGAAAGATTACAAACTCCATTATATTATGATTTTGTTTATCTAAATCTATTGAACAAAAGGCCCGAGAGTGGAGGCCGATATCCGCATTCATTTTCCAAAATTGGCGAGCATGTCGCAGAATTTACACTGATCAGAAAAGCGCCTTAACTTAATTTACACCTAAATCACAACGTTCATCAACGAAGGAATTTGCATTTTAAAACAGAACTTCTGTCAACATATCGTGAACATAAATATAGCAGTTTTTAATTTTTTCTCGATCAATCCTTGTTTTGTTTCGCTCGCTTTTCAACAAAGCGCTTGCGCTGAAAATCACAACTTATGCAGACATCGCGGCTACAGCCATTGTCGTAAGAATATAATCACCCCGATAAAGGGGGGACTTAAATACTGTTAAAAAGTGGCCGCCAGTTAATTATCGAGCGCAAAAGATCACTTTACGGCTTCGGTGCTTCTGGTTTGCCGAACGCCGCATCTTTCTCCATTTCTGTTTTTACCGACTTTAACCCTAGCTTGCCATGTCTAACGAAACGTTATCTGCTGGCGTTCCTGGAGCGGCAAACACAGATTCCGCATCTTGCCCGGAACCGAACGCTAACAAGTACGTCAAGGGAGTTAAAGCGGCAGCTTACATCGTAGTCATCCTTCTTTCGCTGTTTGGAAACATGGTGGTGGTTCGTGTGGTTCACAAAAACCGACGAATGCGAACAATAACCAACTATCTAATAATTAACATGTCCTTGGCGGATCTCCTGACCACAGTGTTCAACATGTTACCAACACTGTACTGGATTTTCCGCGACTTGGACGTGTGGGCTATTGGCGGATGGATAGGCGATACCCTTTGCAAGTTGCTGAACTTCGCGCAGTCCGTCTCTATAACAGTGTCCGTTTTCACGCTCTGCGCGATCGCGTTCGATCGTTTTTTCGCCATTTTCAGGCCGCTAAAACGAGTCATTACATTTCGCGTCGCTAAAGTTATCATTGCAGCGTCATGGTTGTCGTCGATCATCGTTTCAGGTCCTCAACTTTACGTTTTAACTACTATTGGAGAGAAGGGCCACGCCCAGTGTGTGGAAATTTGGGGACCGCCTTTCGACGCCGTAACTGCTCCGCGCGATTACACAGTCGCGCTTTTTGTTCTGCTCTACGCGCTGCCTTTGGCAGTCATCGCGTCTCTCTATTCAGTTATCATGTTAAAGCTGTGGCGTAGACGAGCGCCGGGACAACAGCTTACTTCTAACCAAGAAAACAAGGATAAAACCAACAGAAAAGTCTTGAAAATGCTGGTAACGGTTGTGATCGTGTTCGCGTTATCGTGGCTTCCGTTATACGTGCGAATGTTTGTGATGTTCGCGGAGTCGGATCGCTACGTCTGCGGCTTACCTTACGACATGGATTTTCTCACGCTTTACCTCGGGCACGCAAACTCAGCCATTAATCCTTATATTTACGTGATTTTTAACGAGAATTACAGGAGAGGTTTCCAAACTGTGCTTTCTAGAAGGGACAGGAGAAGCAAGAGTTTATCGCAAAGCACTACACGAAGAACCAGGTCAAGCCGGCTGCAAGAAAAAGAAGCAATTCTTGCGTGTGCAGATTCGCGCGAAAACGAAGCGGATATACGAGCGAGCGATATAGAAAACCCAGAAAAGCTGATGCCTGCAACAACAACGACGAAAAATCTTTAAATCGTGTCACGCGGTAAACCGCATAACTTGATGCAATTAACCTGTAAAACTTGTCGTCGTGTTTTATCAATTTCAATCTTTTACAATGTTACCGATTCTGATGCTATTCGTTTATAGCTTATTATCTCCGATTTCACTTATCACAGCTTTGACCTTGTTTTATGGTTTATTGTATCATCTTTTGGGCTATCTTGTAGAGCTAGCTATTACATTTGAAATTTCGCTTCCGAGTGAAGAAATTCTGTAAATTAAAGAACATTCTGTAAATTGAAGAAAATTACCACATATTGTATGGCTTAGCCCGCTTAATTTAGTAAGTTCGATTTTCGAGAGTGGGTACTTAACAGGAACTAATAAATTTTTAAACCGATTTCAGCTCGGCGCTTTTGAGTGATACACAAGAGACTAAACAAAGAAAGTTAAATAATTTATCTGTGAGGTAATATATCGCCGGATCATCTGACACGATTAGCGGAACAAGAGAGAAAACCAAAACAAATGTCAAAACGAATGATACAAAGTATAGAAATTTCAAGGAGGAATGATTCTAATGCCACTTTGTATTTTAAAAACAAAAACTTTCAATTCCGTAAGACACTTCACTTTTATCATAACCGCACTGAAATTTCATGAATCATCAAAATAAATCTGCGTTTTCCTCGTATAAACAATGCCGCGTTTCGCACTCTTTTTAGATTAGTTTAAGCATTGTTACCAACTTGTAGTATTCATCTGCAATGAAAAATAAAAATAATTATTATTTTAGATCTCAAACGAAACACTTTCTTGGGAAAAAGCCGTGATATATTTGAAAACTGACGTACATTGTTGGTGTGTGCGCTTGTCATTTTTATTTTCCCGATCCTCTTTTCTACTTAATGAATTGAATATCTTAGTAAATATTATAAAAGATTATCTCTATTTTTGGCTGACTAGATCGTCTATAGATCCTACGTACACCAGCAGCATTTTCGTTCGCGGTTCTTTGCTTCTTATTTACTTATAAATATTATGTTTTATTTGGAAAAAATCTGTTGCCATATATGCTTGATTATACTTCGAATACATTGACGTTAACTCGGTTTTTAATTGCCTAGTGTTAAAAAAAAACGGAAATGCATCTAAACCCCGTTTGTTCATAAATATTTTCTTGTTTCATGCAATCGATTCTGATTCTATTACACAGTTGATCCTCCCGTAAGCGGCCACCCAAAATGCACAGCAAAAGTGGTCGCTTACGGGAGCAACCTCGTTCCCAAGGTCCTCCTCTTCCCGTCCCCTGGAGCGAGAGAGAAGAGACCCCCCCCCCCCCCCCCCTCTCTCTCTCTCTCTCTCTCTCTCTCTCGTTCCAGTGGACGGGAAGAAGAGATATCCTGGGGACGAGGTTGTTACGGGAGTTGGTCGCTTACGGGAGGTCAGACCACAGAAGGTCTTAACTTTGAATCATATAAACCTGTAGTAATTTCAATATACAAAGCACCTATCAGACCACAGGGATCCTAACTTTGAATCATATAAACCTGTAGTAATTTCAATATACAAAGCACCTATCAGACCACAGGGATCTTAACTTTGAATCATATAAACCTGTAGTAATTTCAATATACAAAGCACCTATCAGACCACAGGGATCTTAACTTTGAATCATATAAACCTGTAGTAATTTCAATATACAAAGCACCTATCAAACCACAGGGATCCTAACTTTGAATCATATAAACCTGTAGTAATTTCAATATACAAAGCACCTATCAGACCACAGGGATCTTAACTTTGAATCATATAAACCTGTAGTAATTTCAATATACAAAGCACCTATCAGACCACAGGGATCTTAACTTTGAATCATATAAACCTGTAGTAATTTCAATATACAAAGCACCTATCAGACCACAGGGATCTTAACTTTGAATCATATAAACCTGTAGTAATTTCAATATACAAAGCACCTATCAGACCACAGGGATCTTAACTTTGAATCATATAAACCTGTAGTAATTTCAATATACAAAGCACCTATCAGACCACAGGGATCTTAACTTTGAATCATATAAACCTGTAGTAATTTCAATATACAAAGCACCTATCAGACCACAGGGATCTTAACTTTGAATCATATAAACCTGTAGTAATTTCAATATACAAAGCACCTATCAGACCACAGGGATCTTAACTTTGAATCATATAAACCTGTAGTAATTTCAATATACAAAGCACCTATCAGACCACAGGGATCTTAACTTTGAATCATATAAACCTGTAGTAATTTCAATATACAAAGCACCTATCAGACCACAGGGATCTTAACTTTGAATCATATGAACCTGTAGTAATTTCAATGTACAAAGCACCTATCAGACCACAGGGATCTTAACTTTGAATCGTATGAACCTGTAGTAATTTCAATATACAAAGCACCTATCAGACCACAGGGATCTTAACTTTGAATCATATAAACCTGTAGTAATTTCAATATACAAAGCACCTATCAGACCACAGGGATCTTAACTTTGAATCATATAAACCTGTAGTAATTTCAATATACAAAGCACCTATCAGACCACAGGGATCTTAACTTTGAATCATATAAACCTGTAGTAATTTCAATATACAAAGCACCTATCAGACCACAGGGATCTTAACTTTGAATCATATAAACCTGTAGTAATTTCAATATACAAAGCACCTATCAGACCACAGGGATCTTAACTTTGAATCATATAAACCTGTAGTAATTTCAATATACAAAGCACCTATCAGACCACAGGGATCTTAACTTTGAATCATATAAACCTGTAGTAATTTCAATATACAAAGCACCTATCAGACCACAGGGATCTTAACTTTGAATCATATAAACCTGTAGTAATTTCAATATACAAAGCACCTATCAGACCACAGGGATCTTAACTTTGAATCATATAAACCTGTAGTAATTTCAATATACAAAGCACCTATCAGACCACAGGGATCTTAACTTTGAATCATATAAACCTGTAGTAATTTCAATATACAAAGCACCTATCAGACCACAGGGATCTTAACTTTGAATCATATAAACCTGTAGTAATTTCAATGTACAAAGCACCTATCAGACCACAGGGATCTTAACTTTGAATCGTATCAACCTGTAGTAATTTCAATGTACAAAGCACCTATCAGACCACAGGGGTCTTAACTTTGAATCGTATGAACCTGTAGTAATTTCAATAAAAATGAAAGCACCTATCAGTAAATATATTGTATCGTATTGAGATTTTAATGCAAGGAACAAAATGTTCGTTTTATTGGACTTGCACTGTAACACATGATTCAATTTGCGCCTGCAGTGACATCGAAATATGGATGAATGGTCACTTATAAGAGGTCAGACCACAGCTCTTTGAATCAAGTGAATCTGCAGTGAATCTGTAGAGATTTCACCTAATTTATCAGCGTATAATATTGTATCATATTGAAGTTGTGATGCAAAGAAGCAAAGAATACAATTTCTTTTTATTGGACTTGCACTGTAACACATTACTCTATTCGCGTCTGCAGTGACATCGAAATAGGGACGAGTGATCGCTTACCTGAGGTTAAAACAATACCAAAATCCATTTCACCATCATTAAACGTACAGTGATTTGACTGGAAGACTGAATTTGGTATTTTGGAAAAGTGGTCGCTTACGAGAGGAGTACAATCTCGGACGGAATAAAAAGAGAAATAACACCTCCCCTCTCCCCGATTCAGATACCACGCAGCTCTTAACAACCTCTAATTTCATTGGACCTGTATATCACGCAGCTCTATTGATTTTAGGGCTAGGGTCCATTGTTGCGTTGTTTGTTCTATTGTTTTCTCAGCAAATCAGAAAAAAAAAACCCAAAACGCGCCAGTTTCCCATCACCGAACTGGGAGGGGGTATTAATTTTTCATTTGAAATGTCCAACATTGTAGGTTCGACCGCAGTAAATATTTTTTCAGTAAGCTTTTATCTTTTTTTTCGTCCTTTTACAAACCATCTGACATTCATAAATAGTCTAACTTTTTACGTCTGTAGATAAGACTTTTAAGTGTCACGACACAAAAGAAAGCTACTGCAGGACATTCAAGGCGGTTGTTCTAACTATTGAATTTTTGATGAATTTAAAGTGGCCGCTCATATTAAATGAGATTCCTTGACTATTATTTTAGTTTGGAGCTTGGGTGTCTTAGAACAGACGGCGGTGTTGTTTCCAGCGACCTTCATCTCCCATTTTGCCACATCAGCTCCAATTCACATAATCTTTTCAAAAATGGGTAGTTTCTTGGTGTTGCGGATGGTGTGATCACCAAATGACGTAAAACAAAAGATTCAAAAGACACTGAACAATACCCTCACCACAACACAAAAGCTAACCAACAATGGCTTCCGCAACACCAAGAAACACCCCAAAAATGGATTGGTTTTAATGTGATTTTTTTTTCTATCCACAGTTTAGCGAGTCATCTAAAATGAAAATGAAATACCGTAGGTTCGCTTTGCATTTTTTTTGCCAGGAAATAAAATCTAGAATTTATAAACATAAAAGTGAAATAAAATGAAATAATCGGAAATAACTAACAATTTTGGTATCTTTAATTTTATTATCACCTGATGATCTTCCATTTCATCCCTCTGGTCACACAAGCGAAAACTGAGTAGCGAGCCCTGCACATACACCTTATTCCAAAATGGCGGCCATTTTATTATTCTTTTATATTCATGTAAAATAATTAGCCCTCTTTGCCTCGTCAGCATGTGGAAAATACAAAGGAATTTTCAAGCGAAAACGAGGCCAAGAGGGCTAATTAACATGCATATAAAAGAATAATAAATTGGCCGCCATTTTGGAATAAGGTGTATGCAGTTTATGAGTTGAGCCTTGCTCACGGCACCTCGCAAAACATATCTGTCGCATTCATTCCACAAATAGTCCTCCACTGTCCTCCCTGTTATATTTATTTAGCCCGGGGGGTACATTTGCATCTCCCTGGCAAAATAGAAAGCCAAGATAGTTCTTTTCCCTGCCGGTCCCCTTCTCTCCGCCTTTCGTTCACCCCAGCCCCCAAACACTAAATTCAGCACTCACCTCCCGAAAAAAGAACGCCTGCACTGCAGTAGAGTCCAACCATATGTGGTTACCCACAAACCCTGTAACGCGAGATCATCGAGTGTCATTACTATTTACACGGGAAATCAGGTTGGTCCACGGTTTGTGCAAATGGTAAGCAAAACTCCCGAATGAAAAATTCTGTTTGAGATTGGCGTGTACCATTTGATTGTATTTTTTATTTTTGCAAAATTCAACCTATAAGTGTTCATAAGTCTTTTAGGTGAAGTCTAACCAGAAAACCAAAACTCGCTAAAATACCGTTTAGAAGCCATAAAGCCGTTCAGAAACAACAGAAAAACATCAATTAATAAAATATGAACACTTTAATGGCTGTTTATTTATAATTTTGATATGTTTTCAAACTCACGACAAAATCCCATACAAATCCTTATTTTATTGTCGTTGAGGATTCAGCCTGTTGTGATCCTGGTCCCAACTGTTGGACCACCAAGCCACGCTTACGGAATTGGAAACGTTTTAAGGTACGAAAACCACTGCATTACCGTGAACGATCTATTGCACAACATTGGATCAATACAAACAGCGATAGGCAAAACCAGACTGCTGTGATGACCGATCTAACAATGTGCACGAAAAGGCATTCTCTTAAAATGGCACTATGGTTGGCCAAACCTGACATGACCAGCATTCAAAACTAGAAAGCAGACGCAGACAGCTGTTTCGGGCTTTTTGGCCCTCGAAAGTGCGCCGTAGCTAAAAAATAATAGTGTCTTTAAGATACAGGAACGCGGACACCCCCCGAGACGACCGGAAGTTATAATCAACCTTTAACGTTCAGTGCGCATTGCAAAAAGCCTAATTTTTTTTGCGTTCTTGCTTAGTGTCTGCGAGTAACAACACGAAGTTTCTTCCAGTCATGACACTCATGGCTTCATTCAAAGAAACTCGAGAAGGGTTGCTTATAAGTCATGTAAGCGGCTTTTTCACCGATGTGGAGAAAACACGTCCGATATTAAATTTGGATTTTCCTTACGATGAATATCCGAGATTTCATTTGCAGGACAAGAATGAAGCCGAGTGCAAAGCCAACTTTAGGGTGGAAATCAAAAGCATCATACCTAGTATTTCCCGACTAGTAGATGCACTTGACATTCCTGCCGTCTTCACATGTCAACAAGGCATGGTTTGCAAGGGAACAGAAGGCAAAAACATCAAGACCTAAAAAAAAATTAAGCTTATAAGCTTTATTAATTTCGCTTCGCTCATGTGCATTTTATATTGTCATTTGTGCTGGTTTTATCTTAATTATTTCAAAATACACTCTTAAAGGAAGCAGAAATACAAAAACAGAACAAAGAAAATGATTTCTGAAGAATTTTTTGAGTGACAAATAAGCTTAAGACTTATACACTCATTTGGGCTTTTAGTACGACCTCGATATCAAGTCTGAACTTCGCTGGATATGCAATGTTTATCTTAGGGTAAAAGCGCCCAAGTTCAATTTTTTCACTACTAAAAGAAATGTGAAAGGTTTCGAAAAACTCAAATAGTGTTGTTGAAAGGTTCGATAGAACCGTAAACACCATAAAATTACTCACGTTTTACCAGAAACGCGACTGAACTTCTTTGTATGACGTGCAACGACGATGGCACCGCCATGGAAAACGTCACTTGAAAAAGGGATTCGCGCTTTGTTAAACTACTTTGCAGTTGTTCCTATTTGCTTAATTTGTCTCATGTGTCTGGATTGTCCGGGAGCGAAATTTGATCGAAGGAATGGCTTACCAGTTCAAATGAAGAAAGGAAAATTAACCGTCGCGTGTTCACGTTCTCCACAAAACCTATAATTTGATCATTTGACGTTGTTGTTTTGCAGAGAACGGCAAAGAAATGTACAAAAATGTAAAACGCACGTGCAGAGGCATTGTTTTCGCTCATTAAGGCCCCGTCCACACGTATCCGGATATTTCTGAATCCGCAACTTTTTTGTTGCGGATTGGCCTTCCGTCCACACGTATCCGGCGAATTCGGCTCACGAATCCGCAACTTTTTGAATCCGCTCTCCAGAGTGGAAATGTTTGAATACGCTACGAGTACGGCATCGTGTGGACAGTCGAATCCGGATATTTTTTAATACGCTGACGTAACAGTATCAGATCCAGTCTTTTACCGCGCGAATATTCAACATGGCCGACCGAAATGTTCTCGCTTCACTTCTACTTGGACTTATTTCAAGTCTAATAACGTGTTTACAGTTGAACTTTGATTTGAACTTGGCCTTTGCCTATGCTTTTTTGACAACATTTAAAGAGGAGCCCTGGCTGGTAGAGCGAATCCGGATACGTGTGGACGGGCAAATACGATTCGAATACGCTTAGTGTGGACGCGAATATTTTCTAATCCGCAACAAAAAAGTTGCGGATTAAAAAATATCCGGATACGTGTGGACGGGGCCTAAACCTATTGTTTTGTGCCGTTCTCGCTGCCGTCACCGTTGTGGTTGCTTAAGGTGGCTGAACACAGTTTCACTGTACCTATGCGTCATTCATTGTCGTTTTACAACTACTAACGTCTGGGCGCCCAACATTGGTGAGGCATACGATTAAGCAACAAGCTATATATTTTGATCAGTTTTTGTTGAGCTTTTAGGGTATTGCCATGGCAACACGGTGGATTGTAAATCGTTTTATTTTCAGAAAATCTAGTCGTTAGATTTTGTCCATCATTTGTTTCCAGTAAACTCGTAAAAATATTCGCATGTTAACACTGGTCTCATGTAATTTTAACAGAGGGATCTTCCGTAATTTGTAGTTTAATATGTTTGCGTTTTGTAAAAATCTCCTCTGTTAGATTTCAAATTTCTGAAGGCAGGTGAGTTCGGCATATTCGGAACTATTATTGTGCCAAATTTCGTGAAATTCTAACGAGTGGTTCCATAGAAATCAGCACATTTCTGAGGAAGGTCGCTAAAATATCCAGTCACAATGTTTTTGGTCAACTGCGCATGCGTTGCATTTGTCTGGGTTCTCGATCCAACGACAAAAACGACCAAAAAGGCAGTGTATTTCTTCAATGGTTCTATAAATTATCCATTGATTCAACAAACATTTTTACGAACAATAGATTGTTTGATTTTAAGACGAAAGACAACACTTTAGCGATCCACGCTGAGCAAAATAAAATGATCGCTGAATATAAGGCGCCACGTTTATTTTTCTCAAAACTCTGCACGTGCTGACTCACATAAGCAGCTGAAATTGAAGAGCGCGTACAAACTGTGTTCAGCCACCTTAAGCTCTCTTTATAATTTTTCCCGCCGCGAACACTGTATACTCGACCCAGGCACTCTTCGACCATGGCGTTCTTCAAGGCCAAAACAGTAGGGTTGCAGCTCTTCGAAACCTCTATTTTCATTGGCCCGGTAAAAACACAGCTGCTATTGTTTTTAGGGTTAGGGTCCATTGTTGTGTTGTTTGTTCTATGCCGAAGGGGAAATAAGGGTATTCCCCGAATTTATATTTTTCGATTTCGATATTTTCCCGAAACCGCTTCCGCTTTTCGCTCGCAGATAGCATTGTCTAATGCTGAACTGCTTTCGTTAAAACTACGATGAATTCTAATGAGCGTTTCAGACTAAAACTAGCTGAAATTGCTTCAAAAATCGAGAAAGAGAGTCTAGAGCGATTGAAGTTCCTGTATAAAGACTCGATTCCAGATGGTGACAGAGAGAAAATTTCGTCACCAGAGCAATTGTTCATTGCGCTTGAACATAGAAGATTACTGGCCCCGAACCATGGCGATTTCTTTCGAGAATGTCTGAAGAAAATTGGAAGGGACGATCTTGCTTACGAAATGACGGCTTTTGAAGACGATAGGGAAGAAGGTAAGAGAATTTAATTGATTCCAATAGTGGTCAGTGTGCAGAGGCACTGTGGTTGCTTTATATAAACACAAAGAAACAAATGCTAATTACTCGAATGGTAATAATGTGTAATATCGGCCTCTGGTTTTGACAATAGCAATGAAAACCTGTACTCATACACTGTGGATAAGATAGTCAAGGCATAGACATGCTAACAAAAATAAAAATACAATTTACTGAAGAACTGCGTCACCCTTCTTATCACGATTTCACATTACAGCATGGCTTGTCACTGCTTGTCAAATGTCGGTTTTAGCAGTTTGACAGTGAAACTGAATTTTAAAATCAGTAGAATTCTTATATTTTAGGGTGCCAGCTTTTACATATTTATTCGGTACCATACAACACTTTCTTTGGGTTTGATCATGCGTGACCAGTCAAGGACGTCTGCTATATACCAGGCGGTGTGCGTCACTACTTGCAATGCCCCATGGGTTAATTTGTGAAGCGGCTCATTTTTCCTTCGTCTCGACGGAGTGAGCATCTCCTACGTTTGCGTTATTTAGCCTGAATTTAAATCTAGCGCCTTTTCTTTGGTAAAGTAACCAAATATACAAGTCTACAAAAGCAAAACTACTTCGTAAAGGCCGTTTTCTCTTTTTCACAGAGACACTATTCTGATTTGAATAAACAATACAACCGGAAAGATCAAATTTATGCACGGGTCAAAATCATGCAAAGACCGCTCCACGTATTATACAGAACAAGCACTGCAAACGCCGACAAAAGAAGTCACTTTGAACATCAAGACCTATGAAAGTTTGAATGGTTTCTTCGTTCAACTATAATTGAGGAAAAATAGGCCGAAAAAAGACCAAACAAGAAGATGATAAAGGACGCGCGTGACCGCCGCGTGGGCGCAGAAAATTATTGTTACTGACCAGGAGACCTAGGCCCGGGGGGGGGGGGTACTCCCTATAATGGGCTATACGGGGATGCTCCGCCCGAAAGGGGCACCTTTTTTAGGCTTGCGGTATATGAAAGGGTAGGGATTTCACGAGTTGAAGTATATGAAAGGGTAGGGATTTCACGAAGAATAGGAAAGGGTAGGGAAAACACCGGTTGAAGTATAAAAAAAGGTGGGGAAAACTGCCATTTAAGTATTATAAAAAGCGCCTTTCAAAATATATCAAACAGACGCACGTAAAGGCTATATGAAAGGGGTGCCATTTTCAATGAAAGGTATATGAAAGGGGTACAATTTTCAATGAAAGGTATATGAAAGGGGTACCTTTTCTGTCAAAAACGGTATATGAAAGGGTAAGGGTTTGGACCTCGGGGCGGAGCATCCCCGTACAAAACTTTGTTGGGTACCCCCCCGGGGACCTAGGCGAGTTGGTGATCTTATCAATTTTGAACGGCTTCAACCAAGAAAACTAAAAGGGGTAGACCCGGGTAGACCCCGAAATTCTCAAAGAAGAAAGGCTAAATTAACTGTATGTCCCAAATTATTGACGAAGAACAAACGTTTAAAGGAATGAGAAGTCTAAGAAAAGGTGTGAAAGTTCAGTTTACGATAATGTGGCAATTGAACCGAGTGGGTTTGCTTTGAGATCAGCTAAGGCAGCCATTGTGCTCGAATGTAACATTTAATTGTAGCCATAGTGAAGAAGGGCTATTTCTCTTTAATTCTGCCTGAAAACATTTTCAATTGACGTCAACTCCACGCGCGTCAACTCCACGCGCTGAAATAGCTTCTTGTTTGCCGCGAGGACTATTGTTTAAACAACGGCTTGCTATTGGTCAAATCTCGTGACGCACACCGCCTGGCTATATACATTGCAGTTGCGTTTACGTTTTTTGACGCAAATTCATGACGTCACTGAATCTATTCTCAAGACCTTTAAATATGCGGACTTCGCACTCGCCTGTGAGAGTTAGAGTATGTCTACCTACAAACTGGGCTGGAGTACTTATTGTATCCTAAGCAACCGTTATATCATCCGGAATACCCGGAATAAACCTCGGAGCTGGCGCCCGTTTCTTGAAAGTCCCGAAAACTTTTCGGACCCGAAAATCTGTGTTACGTGAGAATGTTTACCAATAAAGATTTGGTTTTTCAGTGTTGATTTTGAAAGCTAAGCATCAAAATGTTGCGTTTACTACACAACTTTAGCTGATGTGTGGGCTAAAAACTTCAACGCCTTTCGTTAGAAACTACATTTAAAATATAGCTTTCGGGCCCGAAAAGTCTTCGGGAGTTTTGAGAAACGCGCGCCAGGGACGAGAATAACTCAAAGGGCTCTAAGAGCCAACTCGTGAATACAAAATAACCACGCGTTTTGCTGTACGGACGTTCTTTTATTTGGAACGGGCAAAATATATGCGCAAGTGGCATGCAGTGATCAGCGAATGAACAGGAAAATAAAAGAGAGTTTGTCAACGTTTCTATAGCTATTGATTAAAATAGTCTAATATGACATTAATACGCCGCTGGTGTTAAAAGATGATTGTTGTAATTGAATAAGTGGCGGGACTCTAAGTAGAAACAGTCCAAGAATTGGTGATCAACTTACCTGTAACATGCGCTATATAACTTCCGCTCATGTTGTACACGTCTCACGAAGACGGCGCTTGCCTCTGGGTGGTTGTTTCTTTCGAATACGTTCAGATTTCAACTGTGGCCTGTGACAATCTAAAGTGCGAATGGAGGCTGTTCCGGCAGTTAAATTATGAACTTCAGCCCTGAACTTTGTTATAGTCGATTACTAAGCCTCTTACTTCAGTTTATTCACAGGCGGCCCAAGCTCACTAGCTGCTGTTTTCAGCTCAGTGAATAAGATTTTGCGTTGATCGAACGGAAAAGAAACTTACTATGCCTTCCATTTCAGTGCGAAGTCATCGCTTTCAAATCGAGATTACACTTCCAGTTTTTCTGGTTCTTGGGCAACTGACATTAACTCAATCTCGTTCCCAGGGTCTCTCATCTGGACAAGTACGTTGCCGTTTATAATTGTAAACACGATTTGATTTGATTTTGATGGGTCGATTGAAACAATGCGCCTTTCTGGCCTTAACAATAATGCTCACGAGAAGACCCGGGGAGCATTTTGGACATTTTGGTTTGCTTGCCGACAACTGGCTGCTGGCTACCCCCGTCAGGCTAAATCTTTTCACCCGACATACCACGCGAACGGTGAATGTGTCCACGCGACTCTTTACGCGCCTACTTCGAATATCCCGAAGCGAAGCTGACTCAAAGCAAATGTTTCGCAGGGAACGTATTTTTGATGGAATTACGTCGCGAGTGCACTGACAGGGAACTTTAGCATATTTGCTTTGATTCTATGGAGGAATTGTGGCATCAGGGTTAATTTCGGTGGATTTATTCGCTTTGAGCGGCGGCCACTCCGGAAATCAGTGTTCTGCCTTGTCTTTTTCTTAGCAGTGAAACACCGAAATAACGATAACTTGCCGAAATCGCGTTAAATCGCCCCGAGGAGCAGGCAAATAACAAAGGATACAACACAGCAACAGTGTAAGTCAATTTTATTCACAAAACATTCGAATTTTTAAGTTTTAAAACAAAACCGTTGCATTTCCATACAAACCTTTATAAATCGAATCTTTGTAACACAATACCGCTCATAAAAGCAAACGTCACGTCCCGGTTATCTGATAGTGAGCTTGGGCCGCCTGTGGTTTATTTGTAACTTTGTTCTGATTACGTAATGCATTCGTAACAAAACAAATTCAAAACATTACATCACCCAGTTCTTAAGGTGGCTCGACTGGGTTTTTGAGCGACGATACCGTTTATCTTTGAGAAACTTGTGTACCACCACAAACGAGCCAACGGAAAATCGATTGCCACAGCTGTACTAGAGAAAGATTAAACTTTCAGATGAGGTTAGTTTTATGGAAATCGGAGTTGCCAAAGCAACGTTGTGACGTCACTTCCTGTTTTACATAATACCGAATTACTTGTCATCAAGAGATAATTTTGGAAAACGCTCTCTGGATCTTCGACCTGACGTACGTGTCCTTAGGTCTACAAAATTTTACAAATTTCTATGGAAGCGTTATCGAGAAAATTTCGAGTGAAGTTTTAAGGTGTTAAAATACAACAAAAACAAAACAATTTTGAAATGTTATTAAAACTTATGTCTACAAGGCTTGATGAAATAATGTTTTGGTCTTACATGAATTTTATACCATCCAAATACCTTAGGTAAAAATCTCAAGGAAATCGCTGCGTTTGGATTTCAGAAATATTACCTTGAATATGAACTGGCCTGGAGTGTTATTTCGCTTTTACATCAAAAGTTGACCCTACACTTATTAAAATTGTCATGAATTAAAAACCGAATGATGAATTTTTTTTAAAACTTAGTCCTCATGAAGATTAATTAATGTTTAATACAATCTCCAAGTTTCAAATTCATTGAAACATTCTAAGGCTGTCAATTTTTAGCGCCAACTCAGGAAAATATTGAGCTGATTTTCGCGCTTGTGGCTTGTTGTTTCATTATGCATCTCCATTGTATCAAATCGCCGTGGAATTGTAGCTTTCAGTACATCATGAATTCATGTAACACTTAAAACAAAGCAATGAAGTGTTTATGAATTCATTATGTACTGAAATTTACAATTGCATGGCGATTCGAGACAATGGAGACGCATAATGAGATCAACAAATCACTTTCATGAAAATCAGCTCAATATTTTCCTACGTTGAGGCTGTAAATTGACAGCCTTAGAACGTTTCAATGAATTTGAAACTTGGCAGTTGTACTGAATATTAAATAGTCTTTATGAGGACTAAGTTTTAAAAAAATTCATCATTCGCTTTTTAATTCATGACAATTTTAATAAGTGTAGGGTCAATGTTTGATGTAAAAGCGAAATAACACTCCAGGCCAGTTCATATTCAAGGTAATATTTCTGAAATCCAAACAGAGCGATTTCCTTGAGATTTTCACCTAAGGTATTTGGATGGTATAAAATTCATGTCAGACCAAAACATTATTTCATCAAGCCTTGTAGACATAAGTTTTAATAACATTTCAAAATTGTTTTGTTTTTGTTGTATTTTAACACCTTAAAACTTCACTCGAAATTTTCTCGAAAACGCTTCCATAGAAATTTGTAAAATTTTGTAGACCTAAGGACACGTACGTCAGGTCGAAGATCCAGAGAGCGTTTTCCAAAATTATCTCTTGATGACAAGTAATTCGGAATTATGTAAAACAGGAAGTGACGTCATAACGTTGCTTTGGCAACTCTGATTTCCATAAAACTAATATCATCTGAAACTTTAATCTTTCTCTAGTACAGCTGTGGCAATCGATTTTCCGTTGGCTCGTTTGTGGTGGTTCACAAGTTTCTCAAAGCTAAACGGTATCGTCGCTCAAAAACCCAGTCGAGCCACCTTAATGCGTATTTGTGTCACGCTTTCTCGCAGGCTACACATTCATTGTGCTGTAGCACTAACCTAAGTCTTGAAAAATCCATTTGAAGTCCATGAGTTTGAAGTCAAAGAATAGGCCATTTGCACGATGACGTCATTTGACTACTACTACCAGAATTCATTTCGTTTTTCCTTTCTTATCTAAATTTTGTAATCCCAGTGCGGTTTAAATAACAATAGCCCTAATTTGCAATACAAAACAAAAAACTGAAGGATTCTGGTAGTAGTAGTCAAATGACGTCATCGTGCAAATGGCGTATTGAACAGACGATGGAAACATCATAGCGTGACATATATGTATTGTGTGAAACGAGACTGGGGAATCACTGGGGAGTCATCGAGTGTTAATTTGCATATCTGTTCCCGTATACTATACTGATCTCGTTCAACGCATCACGTACTCACAATAACCCACAACTGATCGACTTTGGGATTCGAATTCCGGCGACACTATCCCTTGCATAATAGAAGTGTCCGAAAATGTCCAGATATAGCGCCGACTCCCTCGAGTCGTATTCCCCAGAATATCTCCGTGCTTCACGAGTTAAAAGGTCTAAAAAATCTTAGAATTTAAGGGTAGGGCATGTATTGTTAACAAACAGGTCGTAGTTGATGGTTTTGTTGGAGGAAAAAGTACAGAAGCGTCCGCTAAAGATAATCGACAGGAAGATTCGATAAAACTTCTCATTAATTTATTTACTTCGGACCCCATAAAATGTGACGTCATGCATGAACTTTGTATTTAAGTTATTTTCAATAGGATCTTATTTTTAAAATAGAAAGTTAACGGCGGGTAAACGTTCTTCTATCTTAGATCAAGAGGAAGTGGTCTACAGTATGCAGCGGTGGGATGCTTCAACTCAGGCTGAAATGGAGCAACTAATACAAGAGGTCACAGAGAAAATAAATGCAATGAGCATTACTATAAAAAAGGCTGTTAAAACTCTCTTTCAAATAGCCGATAACCTTGATGAGCTAAGCAAAAACTGCAATGTAGGATCTGCTTTTGGGTGCTTTACTGCAATTCTAGGTGGCTGTTTGACAATCGGAGGTGGGGTGGCAACAGTCCTGACGGCTGGAGCTGCTGCCCCATTGGCCGTGGCGTCTACTGTATTTGGGATATCGGGAGCTGTTGCAAACGCATGTGCCAAATCACTGGAGGCTTACAAAACGTCTTCTGAAATGAAAAATGCAGATCGCACTGTAGAAGATGCCATACACGCAATCGATGAAGTTGAGAAAATGATTGATCTGTTGAGAACTGACGAACAAAATCAAGATCGGCTGGTGTTCGTCGCAGTCCATATCATTAAAAATTTTGGTTCAAGCCATTTCACTGTTGCCTTGATGGAACCTTCACTTCCTTCTAATCTTTTTTACAAGATTCCTCTTGCAAATGCAAAAGAAGCCGTCTCGGAATTATTTCTGAAAGCTGGTGTTGGAGGGGCCATGACTGTAGTATCTAGAGGAGCCGGAGATGTTGGTGCAACGATCGCAGCCAAGACAGCTGGAGACGTTGGTGCAAAGATGGCAGCCAAGACCGCTGCAGACGTTGGTACAAAAATGGTAGCCAAGACCACTGGAGATGTCGGTGCAAAGATAGCAGCCAAGACCGCGGCAGAGGTTGGTACAAAAATGGTAGCCAAAACCGCTGGAGATGTCGGTGCAAAGATATCAGCCAAGGCAGCTGGGGACGTTGGTGCAAAGATGGCAGCCAAAACCGCTGCAGACGTTGGTACAAAAATGGCAGCCAAAACCGCTGGAGATGTTGGTGCAAAGATGGCAGCCAAGACCGCTGCAGACGTTGGTACAAAAATGGTAGCCAAGACCGGTGGAGATGTTGGTGCAAAACTAACAGTCAAGACAGCCTCAGACATCGGTGCAAAAGTGTTAGTCAAGACCGCTGTAGAAACTGGTGCAAAACCGGTAGCCAAAACCGCTGGAGTTGTTGGTGCAAAGATTGTAACCAAGACGACTGCAGACGTTGGTACAAAAATGGCAGCCAAGACAGCTGGAGACGTTGGTACAAGGGCGACCCTCATGGCTACAAGAGGTGTTGGTGTAAGAATGGTGAAAAGAGTTGCTGAAAACGGTGGCTCAAGTGTGGTTGTGGCTTGGGACGTTGGTTCACGGATTTCAACCTGGGTCGCTGGAGACATTGGTGCAGGGGTAGGAGTAACATCCACTAGAGTGACATTTATGGCAGCCAAGACAGCAGGAGACGTTAATGCAAAGATGGCAGCAAAGACCGCTGGAGACGTTGGGGCAAAGATAGCAGCCAAGACAGCTGGGGACGTTGGTGCAAAGATAGCAGCCAAGACAGCTGGAGACGTTGGCGCAAAGATAGCAGCCAAGACAGCTGGAGACGTTAGTGCAAAGATGGCAGCCAAGACCGCTGGAGACGTTGGTGCAAAGATGACAGCCAAGACAGCTGGAGACTTTGGCGCAAAGATAGCAGCCAAGACAGCTGGAGACGTTGGTGCAAAGATAGCAGCCAAGACAGCTGGAAACGTTGGTACAAAGATAGCAGCCAAGACCGCTGGAAACGTTGGTGCAAAGATAGCAGCCAAGACAGCTGGAAACGTTGGTACAAAGATAGCAGCCAAGACCGCTGGAAACGTTGGTGCAAAGATAGCAGCCAAGACAGCTGGAGACGTTTGGGCAAAGATAGCAGCCAAGACAGCTGGAGACGTTAGTGCAAAGATGGCAGCCAAGACCGCTGGAGACGTTGGTGCAAAGATGACAGCCAAGACAGCTGGAGACTTTGGCGCAAAGATAGCAGCCAAGACAGCTGGAGACGTTGGTGCAAAGATAGCAGCCAAGACAGCTGGAAACATTGGTGCAAAGATGGCAGCCAAGACAGCTGGAGATGTTGGTGCAAAGATCGCAGCCAAGACAGCTGGAGATGTTGGTGCGAAAATCGCAGCCAAGACTGCTGGAGAGGTTGGTGCAAAGATGGTAGTCAAGACCGCTGCAGACATTGGTGGAAACGTGGCAGTCAAGACCGCTGTAGAAACCGGTGCAAAAATGGCAGCCAAAACTGCAGGAGATGTCGGTGCAAAGATGGTAGTCAAGACCAGTGCACACGTTGGTGTAAAAGCAGTAGTCAAGAGCGCTGCTGAAACTGGCGCAAAACTGACAGCCAAAACCGCTGGAGATGTTAGTGCAAAAATAGCAGTCAAGACCGTTGCAGACGTTGGTGCAAAAGAGGTAGTCAACGCAGCTGTAGACATCGGTGTACAAATGGCAGCCAAGAAAGCTGGAGAAGTTAGTGCAAAGATCGCAGTCAAGACCGCTGGAGATGTTGGTGCACAAGTGTTAGCCAAGGTCGCTGTAGAAAGTGGTGCAGAAATAGCAGCCAAGACAGCTGGAGATGTTGGTGCAAAAGTGTTAGCCAAGGCAGCTTTAGAAACTGGTGCAGAAATAGCAGCCAAAACAGCTGGAGACGTTGGTGCAAAGATGGCAGCCAAGACAGCAGGAGACGTTGGTGCAAAGATGGCAGCAAAGACCGCTGGAGATGTTGGCGCTAAAGTGTTGGCCAAGGCCGCTGTAGAAACTGGTGCAGAAATAGCAGCCAAGACAGCTGGAGACGTTGGTGCAAAAGTGTTAGCGAAGGCCGGTATAGAAACTGGTGTAGAAATAGCAGCCAAGACAGCTGCAGACGTTGGTACAAAGATGGCAGCCAAGACAGCTGGAGACATTGGTGCAAAGATGACAGCCAAGACAGCTGGAGACGTTAGTGCAAAAGTGTTAGCCAAAGCCGCTGTAGAAACTGGTGCAGAAATGGCAGCAAAGACAGCTGGAGACGTTGGTGCAAAAGTGTTAGCGAAGGCCGGTATAGAAACTGGTGCAGAAATAGCAGCCAAAACAGCTGGAGACGTTGGTGCAAAGATGGCGGCCAAGACCGCAGGAGACGTTGGTGCAAAAGTGTTAGCGAAGGCCGGTATAGAAACTGGTGTAGAAATAGCAGCCAAGACAGCTGCAGACGTTGGTACAAAGATGGCAGCCAAGACAGCTGGAGACATTGGTGCAAAGATGACAGCCAAGACAGCTGGAGACGTTAGTGCAAAAGTGTTAGCCAAAGCCGCTGTAGAAACTGGTGCAGAAATAGCAGCCAAGACAGCTGGAGACGTTGGTGCAAAGATGGCAGTCAAGACAGGTGGGGACGTTGGTGCAAAGATGGCAGTCAAGACAGCTGGAGACGTTGGCGCAAAAATAGCAGCCACGAACGGAGGGGACATTGGTGTAAGGATGGCAGCTAAGACAGGTAGACGTGTGGGTTCTAAAGTGGCAGCCAAGACAGGTGGAGAAATTGGAGTCAGTGTTGGAGCTAAGGTCGCAGGAAGCTTTATGATCGGAGTTGGCGTAGCTTTCTTGGTTTGGGATTGCAAGGAGTTTTATCATACGGTCAGCGACATAGTGAACGAGAAAGGATCTGATGCTGCTCAAAGCCTTAGAATTAAAGCTAAAGCATTTGAAAGATTTCTACCGGCAACTGAGGTGAACGACTCTGGCCAGTCAGTTACACCTCGATGACTGATTGGAAGAACATTCAATTGCATGTAGTTTGGTACAAGAAGCCGTCGTGTACCTTTGTTGTCACTATCAAGAGTAAACTTGAAAAACAACATTTGCAACTTTAACTATACAATTGCAATATGATCGTCAACCAAGGACAAACTTAAGTTTTTGATAGCATTGTTAGCATTTTGGATAGCGTTCGTTTTAGCCAGTTTCTGATTTTATTCTGAGTTGTATATTGTAGTAATTTAATTTTTATGTCGTGGTAGATTGTAACCATTGTAGAAAACTGGCTAAAATTGGAGCATTTTTAATGTTATATACTCCCACAGTAAATATTTTTATAGTCATAAAATTGACTCTATTTTTTTTACAATTTTTATGTTTCGTATATTTGTATATCGAATTTACATTAATATTTTTATTACTATTCTTCTTCTTCTTCTTATTATTATTATCATTATTATTACTATAGTAAGAGATTTTGTGTTTTTTTTGCCAGCTCTCCGAGAAAAAGATTATATATGAAACCGAATGTAGACTTGAAAAAAGACCAATCTTTATCCTTTAAGGTTTTCAGCTTCAGTGGACTTTTAGTTTAAAAAACGTTTACAGTTTGTATTAGAAAAGGTTATTCAAGGATCGCCACTGTAGCGTGACAAATGATCAGAATTTTAGTTTATCCCCGAATAAAGTTCAGTGTGCTGGCATGCATTTTCTAAGTTTTTCTAAGTTTTGTAACCAATTTTCTTTGTCTTTTTCTAAACGTAGTTATAAGTTATTTTTAGATTGCAGTTGCTGCAGCAACTAAGAACTATAGGTGTAATTATTTCGGGGTTGTTTGTTCATGTAAGACAAAATGGCATAATAACAGTGAGGTTATAGCACGCCATTTTCCAAAGGCTCACAAACGCCTACAATATTAGAATAAAAAGAAAAGCAAATTAAGTAAAAGTATATCCTGAGCCCAAATTCTCTTTCCGTTGAAGTCTCTTGGACACAAGATTTTAGCTTACGTAACTGAAAATCATCGTCAACTTCTGGTGTGTGTAAACATGAGGTTGATGTGGTGATCAGTTGAGACGGGTTTTGAGGACTTTTTTCAAAGTTTAGCGCTGTATGTTTCTTTCGATGAAGAATTTGATATTGATAAGCGGTTGTGGTTATTGAAAATGCAAAGTTGCAGAATGCGCTGCCTGTGACATAGAGAACATTGTGGATAACCGGTTACACCGTATAACTGTAGAAGACATGTTACAGATCTAGAAATTGGCGAGGTTCGTGGTTTCTGTACGCGGTGTGTAATTTATTCATCCATGCTATTTCTCTTATTTTTTTCGGGGCGTATGTTTTAAGACGAGAAATATAGAACACGTTTCGTTTTTAGAACGAGAAATGTAATGTAGCGGCACTTTAGCTCCCCCCCCACCCCCCCACCCCCTCTCCCGAATCTTAGTAGAGTTGTCCAGACATTCAGTCTTTTGATTAAACGTTGTCATTGATCGGTCTCATCCCTACGCGACCAGACTGAAAAGGATTATGGAGAGAAATAAATTCATCCCTACGCGACCCTACGCATCCCTACGCGACCAGACTGAAAAGGATTATGGAGAGAAATAAATTCACATTCAATAGCTGCATATATTATCAAACACGTCTTGACTTTGCTGTGCGGTTTCTATTTTGCCGAGATAAACCGCTTTATAGAGCGAAGAGACATCGACAAGTAAATTGCTACCTCTTCAGTTTTCATCCCGAGAACTTGTGTCATCCAAACCGCTCGCCACAGTAGGTCTTCACTTTATGGTCGAGGCATATCTCGGCAAAATAGAAACCGCACGGCGAACTCAAGACGTGTTTGATAATATATGCAGCTATTGAATGTGAATTTATTACTCTCCATAATCCTTTTCAGTCTGGTCGCGTAGGAATGAGACCGATCAATGACAACGTTTAATCAAAAGACTGAATGTCTGGACTATTTGGTTTGATACGAAATTTAAAAAGTTTCTTTCTGGTAACGACGATCCGAAGAATAAATTTAAATTTAAATTCTCGTAATTTTTGTTCTTGACACAGTTTTGGTATAGATTTAAAAAGCTGGCACCAATCGTACTCATTGAGGGGGAAAATTTTATTCCATGTCTGTGTTCCAGTTTGATAGGCTGTATGGGTTTTGTTATTTAGGAGTTGATAGTAGTCTTGATTTCAGCTTACCTAGATCAACTTGAGTCGTGGAGTCCAAAGAGAACATTGTTGAATTTTTAATACAGTTGATTGGTAGAGGGACTATTTGTTGTTGTGCTGAGATCAAAAGGTGACTAGGAATTGCACTAATAATTTGATAAAATTGGAGGAAGTTTGTTCTACAATCATATTTTGTCTGGAAGTCGGAAAAAGACATAAATTTACCGTTTTTATTTAAAAGGTGTCCAATATAGATTGTACTTTTGGAAAACCATTCTCGATATTGCAAAAAGCCTAATCTTTTTTTGCGTTCTTGCTTAGTGTCTGCGAGTAACAACACGAAGTTTCTTCCAGTCATGACACTCATGGCTTCATTCAAAGAAACTCGAGAAGGGTTGCTTATAAGTCATGTAAGCGGCTTTTTCACCGATGTGGAGAAAACACGTCCGATATTAAATTTGGATTTTCCTTACGATGAATATCCGAGATTTCATTTGCAGGACAAGAATGAAGCCGAGTGCAAAGCCAACTTTAGGGTGGAAATCAAAAGCATCATACCTAGTATTTCCCGACTAGTAGATGCACTTGACATTCCTGCCGTCTTCACGTGTCAACAAGGCATGGTTTGCAAGGGAACAGAAGGCAAAAACATCAAGACCTAAAAAAAAATTAAGCTTATAAGCTTTATTAATTTCGCTTCGCTCATGTGCATTTTATATTGTCATTTGTGCTGGTTTTATCTTAATTATTTCAAAATACACTCTTAAAGGAAGCAGAAATACAAAAACAGAACAAAGAAAATGATTTCTGAAGAATTTTTTGAGTGACAAATAAGCTTAAGACTTATACACTCATTTGGGCTTTTAGTACGACCTCGATATCAAGTCTGAACTTCGCTGGATATGCAATGTTTATCTTAGGGTAAAAGCGCCCAAGTTCAATTTTTTCACTACTAAAAGAAATGTGAAAGGTTTCGAAAAACTCAAATAGTGTTGTTGAAAGGTTCGATAGAACCGTAAACACCATAAAATTACTCACGTTTTACCAGAAACGCGACTGAACTTCTTTGTATGACGTGCAACGACGATGGCACCGCCATGGAAAACGTCACTTGAAAAAGGGATTCGCGCTTTGTTAAACTACTTTGCAGTTGTTCCTATTTGCTTAATTTGTCTCATGTGTCTGGATTGTCCGGGAGCGAAATTTGATCGAAGGAATGGCTTACCAGTTCAAATGAAGAAAGGAAAATTAACCGTCACGTGTTCACGTTCTCCACAAAACCTATAATTTGATCATTTGACGTTGTTGTTTTGCAGAGAACGGCAAAGAAATGTACAAAAATGTAAAACGCACGTGCAGAGGCATTGTTTTCGCTCATTAAGGCCCCGTCCACACGTATCCGGATATTTCTGAATCCGCAACTTTTTTGTTGCGGATTGGCCTTCCGTCCACACGTATCCGGCGAATTCGGCTCACGAATCCGCAACTTTTTGAATCCGCTCTCCAGAGTGGAAATGTTTGAATACGCTACGAGTACGGCATCGTGTGGACAGTCGAATCCGGATATTTTTTAATACGCTGACGTAACAGTATCAGATCCAGTCTTTTACCGCGCGAATATTCAACATGGCCGACCGAAATGTTCTCGCTTCACTTCTACTTGGACTTATTTCAAGTCTAATAACGTGTTTACAGTTGAACTTTGATTTGAACTTGGCCTTTGCCTATGCTTTTTTGACAACATTTAAAGAGGAGCCCTGGCTGGTAGAGCGAATCCGGATACGTGTGGACGGGCAAATACGATTCGAATACGCTTAGTGTGGACGCGAATATTTTCTAATCCGCAACAAAAAAGTTGCGGATTAAAAAATATCCGGATACGTGTGGACGGGGCCTAAACCTATTGTTTTGTGCCGTTCTCGCTGCCGTCACCGTTGTGGTTGCTTAAGGTGGCTGAACACAGTTTCACTGTACCTATGCGTCATTCATTGTCGTTTTACAACTACTAACGTCTGGGCGCCCAACATTGGTGAGGCATACGATTAAGCAACAAGCTATATATTTTGATCAGTTTTTGTTGAGCTTTTAGGGTATTGCCATGGCAACACGGTGGATTGTAAATCGTTTTATTTTCAGAAAATCTAGTCGTTAGATTTTGTCCATCATTTGTTTCCAGTAAACTCGTAAAAATATTCGCATGTTAACACTGGTCTCATGTAATTTTAACAGAGGGATCTTCCGTAATTTGTAGTTTAATATGTTTGCGTTTTGTAAAAATCTCCTCTGTTAGATTTCAAATTTCTGAAGGCAGGTGAGTTCGGCATATTCGGAACTATTATTGTGCCAAATTTCGTGAAATTCTAACGAGTGGTTCCATAGAAATCAGCACATTTCTGAGGAAGGTCGCTAAAATATCCAGTCACAATGTTTTTGGTCAACTGCGCATGCGTTGCATTTGTCTGGGTTCTCGATCCAACGACAAAAACGACCAAAAAGGCAGTGTATTTCTTCAATGGTTCTATAAATTATCCATTGATTCAACAAACATTTTTACGAACAATAGATTGTTTGATTTTAAGACGAAAGACAACACTTTAGCGATCCACGCTGAGCAAAATAAAATGATCGCTGAATATAAGGCGCCACGTTTATTTTTCTCAAAACTCTGCACGTGCTGACTCACATAAGCAGCTGAAATTGAAGAGCGCGTACAAACTGTGTTCAGCCACCTTAAGCTCTCTTTATAATTTTTCCCGCCGCGAACACTGTATACTCGACCCAGGCACTCTTCGACCATGGCGTTCTTCAAGGCCAAAACAGTAGGGTTGCAGCTCTTCGAAACCTCTATTTTCATTGGCCCGGTAAAACACAGCTGCTATTGTTTTTAGGGTTAGGGTCCATTGTTGTGTTGTTTGTTCTATGCCGAAGGGGAAATAAGGGTATTCCCCGAATTTATATTTTTCGATTTCGATATTTTCCCGAAACCGCTTCCGCTTTTCGCTCGCAGATAGCATTGTCTAATGCTGAACTGCTTTCGTTAAAACTACGATGAATTCTAATGAGCGTTTCAGACTAAAACTAGCTGAAATTGCTTCAAAAATCGAGAAAGAGAGTCTAGAGCGATTGAAGTTCCTGTATAAAGACTCGATTCCAGATGGTGACAGAGAGAAAATTTCGTCACCAGAGCAATTGTTCATTGCGCTTGAACATAGAAGATTACTGGCCCCGAACCATGGCGATTTCTTTCGAGAATGTCTGAAGAAAATTGGAAGGGACGATCTTGCTTACGAAATGACGGCTTTTGAAGACGATAGGGAAGAAGGTAAGAGAATTTAATTGATTCCAATAGTGGTCAGTGTGCAGAGGCACTGTGGTTGCTTTATATAAACACAAAGAAACAAATGCTAATTACTCGAATGGTAATAATGTGTAATATCGGCCTCTGGTTTTGACAATAGCAATGAAAACCTGTACTCATACACTGTGGATAAGATAGTCAAGGCATAGACATGCTAACAAAAATAAAAATACAATTTACTGAAGAACTGCGTCACCCTTCTTATCACGATTTCACATTACAGCATGGCTTGTCACTGCTTGTCAAATGTCGGTTTTAGCAGTTTGACAGTGAAACTGAATTTTAAAATCAGTAGAATTCTTATATTTTAGGGTGCCAGCTTTTACATATTTATTCGGTACCATACAACACTTTCTTTGGGTTTGATCATGCGTGACCAGTCAAGGACGTCTGCTATATACCAGGCGGTGTGCGTCACTACTTGCAATGCCCCATGGGTTAATTTGTGAAGCGGCTCATTTTTCCTTCGTCTCGACGGAGTGAGCATCTCCTACGTTTGCGTTATTTAGCCTGAATTTAAATCTAGCGCCTTTTCTTTGGTAAAGTAACCAAATATACAAGTCTACAAAAGCAAAACTACTTCGTAAAGGCCGTTTTCTCTTTTTCACAGAGACACTATTCTGATTTGAATAAACAATACAACCGGAAAGATCAAATTTATGCACGGGTCAAAATCATGCAAAGACCGCTCCACGTATTATACAGAACAAGCACTGCAAACGCCGACAAAAGAAGTCACTTTGAACATCAAGACCTATGAAAGTTTGAATGGTTTCTTCGTTCAACTATAATTGAGGAAAAATAGGCCGAAAAAAGACCAAACAAGAAGATGATAAAGGACGCGCGTGACCGCCGCGTGGGCGCAGAAAATTATTGTTACTGACCAGGAGACCTAGGCCCGGGGGGGGGGGGGTACTCCCTATAATGGGCTATACGGGGATGCTCCGCCCGAAAGGGGCACCTTTTTTAGGCTTGCGGTATATGAAAGGGTAGGGATTTCACGAGTTGAAGTATATGAAAGGGTAGGGATTTCACGAAGAATAGGAAAGGGTAGGGAAAACACCGGTTGAAGTATAAAAAAAGGTGGGGAAAACTGCCATTTAAGTATTATAAAAAGCGCCTTTCAAAATATATCAAACAGACGCACGTAAAGGCTATATGAAAGGGGTGCCATTTTCAATGAAAGGTATATGAAAGGGGTACAATTTTCAATGAAAGGTATATGAAAGGGGTACCTTTTCTGTCAAAAACGGTATATGAAAGGGTAAGGGTTTGGACCTCGGGGCGGAGCATCCCCGTACAAAACTTTGTTGGGTACCCCCCCGGGGACCTAGGCGAGTTGGTGATCTTATCAATTTTGAACGGCTTCAACCAAGAAAACTAAAAGGGGTAGACCCGGGTAGACCCCGAAATTCTCAAAGAAGAAAGGCTAAATTAACTGTATGTCCCAAATTATTGACGAAGAACAAACGTTTAAAGGAATGAGAAGTCTAAGAAAAGGTGTGAAAGTTCAGTTTACGATAATGTGGCAATTGAACCGAGTGGGTTTGCTTTGAGATCAGCTAAGGCAGCCATTGTGCTCGAATGTAACATTTAATTGTAGCCATAGTGAAGAAGGGCTATTTCTCTTTAATTCTGCCTGAAAACATTTTCAATTGACGTCAACTCCACGCGCGTCAACTCCACGCGCTGAAATAGCTTCTTGTTTGCCGCGAGGACTATTGTTTAAACAACGGCTTGCTATTGGTCAAATCTCGTGACGCACACCGCCTGGCTATATACATTGCAGTTGCGTTTACGTTTTTTGACGCAAATTCATGACGTCACTGAATCTATTCTCAAGACCTTTAAATATGCGGACTTCGCACTCGCCTGTGAGAGTTAGAGTATGTCTACCTACAAACTGGGCTGGAGTACTTATTGTATCCTAAGCAACCGTTATATCATCCGGAATACCCGGAATAAACCTCGGAGCTGGCGCCCGTTTCTTGAAAGTCCCGAAAACTTTTCGGACCCGAAAATCTGTGTTACGTGAGAATGTTTACCAATAAAGATTTGGTTTTTCAGTGTTGATTTTGAAAGCTAAGCATCAAAATGTTGCGTTTACTACACAACTTTAGCTGATGTGTGGGCTAAAAACTTCAACGCCTTTCGTTAGAAACTACATTTAAAATATAGCTTTCGGGCCCGAAAAGTCTTCGGGAGTTTTGAGAAACGCGCGCCAGGGACGAGAATAACTCAAAGGGCTCTAAGAGCCAACTCGTGAATACAAAATAACCACGCGTTTTGCTGTACGGACGTTCTTTTATTTGGAACGGGCAAAATATATGCGCAAGTGGCATGCAGTGATCAGCGAATGAACAGGAAAATAAAAGAGAGTTTGTCAACGTTTCTATAGCTATTGATTAAAATAGTCTAATATGACATTAATACGCCGCTGGTGTTAAAAGATGATTGTTGTAATTGAATAAGTGGCGGGACTCTAAGTAGAAACAGTCCAAGAATTGGTGATCAACTTACCTGTAACATGCGCTATATAACTTCCGCTCATGTTGTACACGTCTCACGAAGACGGCGCTTGCCTCTGGGTGGTTGTTTCTTTCGAATACGTTCAGATTTCAACTGTGGCCTGTGACAATCTAAAGTGCGAATGGAGGCTGTTCCGGCAGTTAAATTATGAACTTCAGCCCTGAACTTTGTTATAGTCGATTACTAAGCCTCTTACTTCAGTTTATTCACAGGCGGCCCAAGCTCACTAGCTGCTGTTTTCAGCTCAGTGAATAAGATTTTGCGTTGATCGAACGGAAAAGAAACTTACTATGCCTTCCATTTCAGTGCGAAGTCATCGCTTTCAAATCGAGATTACACTTCCAGTTTTTCTGGTTCTTGGGCAACTGACATTAACTCAATCTCGTTCCCAGGGTCTCTCATCTGGACAAGTACGTTGCCGTTTATAATTGTAAACACGATTTGATTTGATTTTGATGGGTCGATTGAAACAATGCGCCTTTCTGGCCTTAACAATAATGCTCACGAGAAGACCCGGGGAGCATTTTGGACATTTTGGTTTGCTTGCCGACAACTGGCTGCTGGCTACCCCCGTCAGGCTAAATCTTTTCACCCGACATACCACGCGAACGGTGAATGTGTCCACGCGACTCTTTACGCGCCTACTTCGAATATCCCGAAGCGAAGCTGACTCAAAGCAAATGTTTCGCAGGGAACGTATTTTTGATGGAATTACGTCGCGAGTGCACTGACAGGGAACTTTAGCATATTTGCTTTGATTCTATGGAGGAATTGTGGCATCAGGGTTAATTTCGGTGGATTTATTCGCTTTGAGCGGCGGCCACTCCGGAAATCAGTGTTCTGCCTTGTCTTTTTCTTAGCAGTGAAACACCGAAATAACGATAACTTGCCGAAATCGCGTTAAATCGCCCCGAGGAGCAGGCAAATAACAAAGGATACAACACAGCAACAGTGTAAGTCAATTTTATTCACAAAACATTCGAATTTTTAAGTTTTAAAACAAAACCGTTGCATTTCCATACAAACCTTTATAAATCGAATCTTTGTAACACAATACCGCTCATAAAAGCAAACGTCACGTCCCGGTTATCTGATAGTGAGCTTGGGCCGCCTGTGGTTTATTTGTAACTTTGTTCTGATTACGTAATGCATTCGTAACAAAACAAATTCAAAACATTACATCACCCAGTTCTTAAGGTGGCTCGACTGGGTTTTTGAGCGACGATACCGTTTATCTTTGAGAAACTTGTGTACCACCACAAACGAGCCAACGGAAAATCGATTGCCACAGCTGTACTAGAGAAAGATTAAACTTTCAGATGAGGTTAGTTTTATGGAAATCGGAGTTGCCAAAGCAACGTTGTGACGTCACTTCCTGTTTTACATAATACCGAATTACTTGTCATCAAGAGATAATTTTGGAAAACGCTCTCTGGATCTTCGACCTGACGTACGTGTCCTTAGGTCTACAAAATTTTACAAATTTCTATGGAAGCGTTATCGAGAAAATTTCGAGTGAAGTTTTAAGGTGTTAAAATACAACAAAAACAAAACAATTTTGAAATGTTATTAAAACTTATGTCTACAAGGCTTGATGAAATAATGTTTTGGTCTTACATGAATTTTATACCATCCAAATACCTTAGGTAAAAATCTCAAGGAAATCGCTGCGTTTGGATTTCAGAAATATTACCTTGAATATGAACTGGCCTGGAGTGTTATTTCGCTTTTACATCAAAAGTTGACCCTACACTTATTAAAATTGTCATGAATTAAAAACCGAATGATGAATTTTTTTTAAAACTTAGTCCTCATGAAGATTAATTAATGTTTAATACAATCTCCAAGTTTCAAATTCATTGAAACATTCTAAGGCTGTCAATTTTTAGCGCCAACTCAGGAAAATATTGAGCTGATTTTCGCGCTTGTGGCTTGTTGTTTCATTATGCATCTCCATTGTATCAAATCGCCGTGGAATTGTAGCTTTCAGTACATCATGAATTCATGTAACACTTAAAACAAAGCAATGAAGTGTTTATGAATTCATTATGTACTGAAATTTACAATTGCATGGCGATTCGAGACAATGGAGACGCATAATGAGATCAACAAATCACTTTCATGAAAATCAGCTCAATATTTTCCTACGTTGAGGCTGTAAATTGACAGCCTTAGAACGTTTCAATGAATTTGAAACTTGGCAGTTGTACTGAATATTAAATAGTCTTTATGAGGACTAAGTTTTAAAAAAATTCATCATTCGCTTTTTAATTCATGACAATTTTAATAAGTGTAGGGTCAATGTTTGATGTAAAAGCGAAATAACACTCCAGGCCAGTTCATATTCAAGGTAATATTTCTGAAATCCAAACAGAGCGATTTCCTTGAGATTTTCACCTAAGGTATTTGGATGGTATAAAATTCATGTCAGACCAAAACATTATTTCATCAAGCCTTGTAGACATAAGTTTTAATAACATTTCAAAATTGTTTTGTTTTTGTTGTATTTTAACACCTTAAAACTTCACTCGAAATTTTCTCGAAAACGCTTCCATAGAAATTTGTAAAATTTTGTAGACCTAAGGACACGTACGTCAGGTCGAAGATCCAGAGAGCGTTTTCCAAAATTATCTCTTGATGACAAGTAATTCGGAATTATGTAAAACAGGAAGTGACGTCATAACGTTGCTTTGGCAACTCTGATTTCCATAAAACTAATATCATCTGAAACTTTAATCTTTCTCTAGTACAGCTGTGGCAATCGATTTTCCGTTGGCTCGTTTGTGGTGGTTCACAAGTTTCTCAAAGCTAAACGGTATCGTCGCTCAAAAACCCAGTCGAGCCACCTTAATGCGTATTTGTGTCACGCTTTCTCGCAGGCTACACATTCATTGTGCTGTAGCACTAACCTAAGTCTTGAAAAATCCATTTGAAGTCCATGAGTTTGAAGTCAAAGAATAGGCCATTTGCACGATGACGTCATTTGACTACTACTACCAGAATTCATTTCGTTTTTCCTTTCTTATCTAAATTTTGTAATCCCAGTGCGGTTTAAATAACAATAGCCCTAATTTGCAATACAAAACAAAAAACTGAAGGATTCTGGTAGTAGTAGTCAAATGACGTCATCGTGCAAATGGCGTATTGAACAGACGATGGAAACATCATAGCGTGACATATATGTATTGTGTGAAACGAGACTGGGGAATCACTGGGGAGTCATCGAGTGTTAATTTGCATATCTGTTCCCGTATACTATACTGATCTCGTTCAACGCATCACGTACTCACAATAACCCACAACTGATCGACTTTGGGATTCGAATTCCGGCGACACTATCCCTTGCATAATAGAAGTGTCCGAAAATGTCCAGATATAGCGCCGACTCCCTCGAGTCGTATTCCCCAGAATATCTCCGTGCTTCACGAGTTAAAAGGTCTAAAAAATCTTAGAATTTAAGGGTAGGGCATGTATTGTTAACAAACAGGTCGTAGTTGATGGTTTTGTTGGAGGAAAAAGTACAGAAGCGTCCGCTAAAGATAATCGACAGGAAGATTCGATAAAACTTCTCATTAATTTATTTACTTCGGACCCCATAAAATGTGACGTCATGCATGAACTTTGTATTTAAGTTATTTTCAATAGGATCTTATTTTTAAAATAGAAAGTTAACGGCGGGTAAACGTTCTTCTATCTTAGATCAAGAGGAAGTGGTCTACAGTATGCAGCGGTGGGATGCTTCAACTCAGGCTGAAATGGAGCAACTAATACAAGAGGTCACAGAGAAAATAAATGCAATGAGCATTACTATAAAAAAGGCTGTTAAAACTCTCTTTCAAATAGCCGATAACCTTGATGAGCTAAGCAAAAACTGCAATGTAGGATCTGCTTTTGGGTGCTTTACTGCAATTCTAGGTGGCTGTTTGACAATCGGAGGTGGGGTGGCAACAGTCCTGACGGCTGGAGCTGCTGCCCCATTGGCCGTGGCGTCTACTGTATTTGGGATATCGGGAGCTGTTGCAAACGCATGTGCCAAATCACTGGAGGCTTACAAAACGTCTTCTGAAATGAAAAATGCAGATCGCACTGTAGAAGATGCCATACACGCAATCGATGAAGTTGAGAAAATGATTGATCTGTTGAGAACTGACGAACAAAATCAAGATCGGCTGGTGTTCGTCGCAGTCCATATCATTAAAAATTTTGGTTCAAGCCATTTCACTGTTGCCTTGATGGAACCTTCACTTCCTTCTAATCTTTTTTACAAGATTCCTCTTGCAAATGCAAAAGAAGCCGTCTCGGAATTATTTCTGAAAGCTGGTGTTGGAGGGGCCATGACTGTAGTATCTAGAGGAGCCGGAGATGTTGGTGCAACGATCGCAGCCAAGACAGCTGGAGACGTTGGTGCAAAGATGGCAGCCAAGACCGCTGCAGACGTTGGTACAAAAATGGTAGCCAAGACCACTGGAGATGTCGGTGCAAAGATAGCAGCCAAGACCGCGGCAGAGGTTGGTACAAAAATGGTAGCCAAAACCGCTGGAGATGTCGGTGCAAAGATATCAGCCAAGGCAGCTGGGGACGTTGGTGCAAAGATGGCAGCCAAAACCGCTGCAGACGTTGGTACAAAAATGGCAGCCAAAACCGCTGGAGATGTTGGTGCAAAGATGGCAGCCAAGACCGCTGCAGACGTTGGTACAAAAATGGTAGCCAAGACCGGTGGAGATGTTGGTGCAAAACTAACAGTCAAGACAGCCTCAGACATCGGTGCAAAAGTGTTAGTCAAGACCGCTGTAGAAACTGGTGCAAAACCGGTAGCCAAAACCGCTGGAGTTGTTGGTGCAAAGATTGTAACCAAGACGACTGCAGACGTTGGTACAAAAATGGCAGCCAAGACAGCTGGAGACGTTGGTACAAGGGCGACCCTCATGGCTACAAGAGGTGTTGGTGTAAGAATGGTGAAAAGAGTTGCTGAAAACGGTGGCTCAAGTGTGGTTGTGGCTTGGGACGTTGGTTCACGGATTTCAACCTGGGTCGCTGGAGACATTGGTGCAGGGGTAGGAGTAACATCCACTAGAGTGACATTTATGGCAGCCAAGACAGCAGGAGACGTTAATGCAAAGATGGCAGCAAAGACCGCTGGAGACGTTGGGGCAAAGATAGCAGCCAAGACAGCTGGGGACGTTGGTGCAAAGATAGCAGCCAAGACAGCTGGAGACGTTGGCGCAAAGATAGCAGCCAAGACAGCTGGAGACGTTAGTGCAAAGATGGCAGCCAAGACCGCTGGAGACGTTGGTGCAAAGATGACAGCCAAGACAGCTGGAGACTTTGGCGCAAAGATAGCAGCCAAGACAGCTGGAGACGTTGGTGCAAAGATAGCAGCCAAGACAGCTGGAAACGTTGGTACAAAGATAGCAGCCAAGACCGCTGGAAACGTTGGTGCAAAGATAGCAGCCAAGACAGCTGGAAACGTTGGTACAAAGATAGCAGCCAAGACCGCTGGAAACGTTGGTGCAAAGATAGCAGCCAAGACAGCTGGAGACGTTTGGGCAAAGATAGCAGCCAAGACAGCTGGAGACGTTAGTGCAAAGATGGCAGCCAAGACCGCTGGAGACGTTGGTGCAAAGATGACAGCCAAGACAGCTGGAGACTTTGGCGCAAAGATAGCAGCCAAGACAGCTGGAGACGTTGGTGCAAAGATAGCAGCCAAGACAGCTGGAAACATTGGTGCAAAGATGGCAGCCAAGACAGCTGGAGATGTTGGTGCAAAGATCGCAGCCAAGACAGCTGGAGATGTTGGTGCGAAAATCGCAGCCAAGACTGCTGGAGAGGTTGGTGCAAAGATGGTAGTCAAGACCGCTGCAGACATTGGTGGAAACGTGGCAGTCAAGACCGCTGTAGAAACCGGTGCAAAAATGGCAGCCAAAACTGCAGGAGATGTCGGTGCAAAGATGGTAGTCAAGACCAGTGCACACGTTGGTGTAAAAGCAGTAGTCAAGACCGCTGCTGAAACTGGCGCAAAACTGACAGCCAAAACCGCTGGAGATGTTAGTGCAAAAATAGCAGTCAAGACCGTTGCAGACGTTGGTGCAAAAGAGGTAGTCAACGCAGCTGTAGACATCGGTGTACAAATGGCAGCCAAGAAAGCTGGAGAAGTTAGTGCAAAGATCGCAGTCAAGACCGCTGGAGATGTTGGTGCACAAGTGTTAGCCAAGGTCGCTGTAGAAAGTGGTGCAGAAATAGCAGCCAAGACAGCTGGAGATGTTGGTGCAAAAGTGTTAGCCAAGGCAGCTTTAGAAACTGGTGCAGAAATAGCAGCCAAAACAGCTGGAGACGTTGGTGCAAAGATGGCAGCCAAGACAGCAGGAGACGTTGGTGCAAAGATGGCAGCAAAGACCGCTGGAGATGTTGGCGCTAAAGTGT